>CM055957.1:84831922-85293127 GCA_029490685.1 Schizonepeta tenuifolia
GATTCTCATCACGAAAATGTAAATATTCGATTGGAGAGTGATCATGGATGCAGATAAACTCAGGGTATGTCAAATAAACTAAAAATTAATCACTCTGAGAATTTCATCAAAATTTGAATTATCAGACATATAAAAGAAGAGAAGCTTTCAATGTAGGGCCAAAGGCGCCTTTAGGCGTTCAACCAAATGGTAGTCAGACTTGTTCGTTTTCTTCCTTCAATGGTACGAGACTGAGGGACAGACTGAAGTCGTTACGGAGATGCGAACAAAGCTCGCGATCATAGGAGCTAAGCTATGAACTTAAGCACTTAGAGCTAATCGTCTTCTAGGCTTAGCGCCATTAGTTGATGGAATAATAGCTCAAGAAGAAGAGCAGCACCAAATTGGCACCAGCATCATGCGTACTTGTAGGAATGAATCCAGGGTTTGTTCGACAATAAAGGTCACCAGGAGGCTATGTCAATCATCTTGAATTTCATGATAATTTCACAGCAATTGGAGATTTCATCCTTGTGTGCCTATATATCCACATAAATTTCCTACACATTTTTTATTCTTATTCACCCTTCTCCCCCTCATGATAATTCAGTAATGCAGTTTTCAAAATTCAGTATCGACTTATCTATTAGGTTGGGAAATGGGAGCTATGGAAAATATTTGTTTTTTTTAGAAGTTTAAGTTAGGGATATGGATTAATATATTTCTTATTCATTAAAAGTTTATGTTGGGATTATAAGGCTATAATTGTATATTTATATTTTTTAATTTATTATTTTAATTAGGGGGATATGAAGAAAATTTTGAGGGTTGTGTTTAAAATTACCCAAAATGCTACCTTGACCCGTTGAACTATCGATTATGGATTGAGTTGGATCGATTTATTTGACAACTCTAGTTACATACTTTTTCTCTTCCACTCATGCGTTTGCTTACTGTTTAACACCGATATTAGAAATAATGGAAAAATAGAAAGTGAATACATCCTATTACTTTTAAAGGGTTTTGTATAATTATTTCTTTCCTTATTGAGAAGTAGAAATTAATATATATGGTCCATTCATAATTTCAAGTTAATGTTTCATTATTAAATCTAATGATATATTAATATAATTATAATTACTTAAATTAAAAAATAAAATAAAATAGGTTTGATCGCACCAAAATCAATTACAGTTTTTGCATTTTGTTTATTTGGATTTGTGGAGTTAAATGTTAATCTTCTTAAATAGAACATTTCTCACTCTACATTGTGATTTCAAGATGATATAGTAGGAGTATAAAATTATACCTGATTCTTTTTTCTTTTCTTTTTTTGAGAATAAATTATACCTACCTAATTATTAATTTGTTGACATTACAACATCGTATATTCGCATGGTAAAATCAAAATCTGCGCTTAGATCATATTTCATTAATGCCTAAACTTTGTTTATAGTCTAACCGTAGCAGTGACCTACTGATTAAAAAAAAAAACTAAAAAGGGCAAGCTATTGCCTGCTTTTTAAATAAATGAGAAATTAATTTTAAATATATTCGAAATCGATTTTCAATTGCCTTAAAAAAAAAGAAATCGATTTTCAATTTGTGAAACCCTAATTCCCCTTCTTTCCTTCCCCTGCGCCATCTCTCCTTTCAAAGAAGTAGTTTTGTATACAGAAATGGAGCAAGATTTCTTCAAATACCTACCATCAGAAATCATCGGAAACATCCTCTCAAGACCTACCGTTCGAACCATTGCAATTAGCAAGTGTGTTTGCAAATCATGGCTCGATTTGCTCGAGACCGATGAGTTTGTCAAGTCGCATCTCTCTAGATCGACCGGCGGCGGCGGTCTAGCAGTCGCGATGCGGGAGGGGAACTCAATTCGCTTCACAGTTTTCGAATTAGATGACGAAATCGATCTCGAGAGCTGCCACGGTCATCAATTGAATCATCTCACGGAGTTGAATTTCCCTCACAGAGTCCAAGTCGAAGGTTCTGCTAATGGTATTCTTTTCCTACGCAGGAGAGAGTTGCGTATTGATGTTTTGTATATCTGCAATCCAATATCTCGCGAATACATCGAGATCCGTTGCCCTGAAGAATTTTTCTTTACGCAAGCCGTTAGTTAGACTACTTGCAGTGGTAGTGTCTCTAAGGGGTGTCTCTAAGGATTTTTTGGAGATAGAGACAGTGAGCTGCAGTGGGGCTGTCTCTAAGGATTTTCTGAATTTCTATTTTGCATCATTTTTAATAAGAAAAATTGAAATTTTCATTAATTTAAACAGATAACTAGTACAATACATTAATTGAAATAAAACAAATAAAAACATTACATTAATTGAAATAAAAAAAATAAAAACATTACATTAATTACAAAGACATTTTTTTTTGCAAGAAATTTGAGCGAAAACTAGAGAGAAAAAGAGGAGGAAGATGAATTTGGTGTGGAATAATTTGTGGTATGAAGGTTGGTATTTATAGGGATGAATTGCAAAAAAAAAAAAAAAAATGAAAAATCGGCTGTATAGCCGTTTAGAATTTGTAGCCGTTGGATTAATGCCGTTGTCCAGATTTTTTATTTTTATTTTATTTTTGGCGCGCCTGTTCAAAAAAAAAAAAAAAAATCGGAAACGCGTGAAGGCCACGCGCCGTATCGAGACTGTCTCGTCGCGGCGAGACGGTCTCGAGCTCCTCCTGCCTGCATCGGGGTGTCTCGCCGGCCGGGGTGTCTCGAGACAGCCAACGAGACACCCACTGTGGGAAGTCTTATGGATTTGGGGCTAGCAAGATAACTGGCCTACATTGGCCAGCATTAGGAGTAGCGTCAATTGCCATGTTTATACTCTCGGAACAGGATCGTGGAGACGCGTTGAACTAGCTGGCGTTTTGCGTGGTTTTGGTATCGCTTATGCATTTCTTAATGGTAATCTTCACCGGTTAGCATCAGATTCAACTGGCGATATGTGTGTTTCCGTTTTTGACCTTGAAACGGAGCGTTTTAGCACTTTCTCTCCACCTCTTGATGTGGATGTGGATGTGGATGGGGTTTTTTCTGCTTTGGGGGGTTGCCTGTGTTTGTATAATCACAAATCCGAAGATGAGACGGTGATGGTCGTTATCTGGTTGATGAAAGAATACGGAGACGAGAAATCTTGGACAAAGGAATATATCATCAGTTTTGGTTTTGATTTTGATGGATCTGGACTCCTATCTGTTAAGCTTGTTAAAGTTTTCGAAGATGGCGTTTTGATGGTATGTGACTGGGGGCATTTTTGCTACTACTCCAACAAGACGAAAACTACTCGAGCAATTGGTTTCTATGGAAACTCGGTGCTTCTAACTCCGAACTTTCTCTCACTCAAAAGTTGTTTTCCGGTCGAGAATGTCATCTCATTATGATTTATTTTATGAGAAATTTGATCTCATTAGGTGCAGTATGTCTTTTTACAAAGGATTTGCTGCTTTATTATTATCTAGTGTGAAGGTTGAATGTATAATGGAGATTTGCTGATTTGGAGAAACTCATTTTGATTACAAACTGCATGTCTAGTCTAACCACACCAACTTCAAATTTCCTTCAAATATTTTTAACTTTATATTTAAGAGAAACCTCACGTTATCTCCTGAAGTTTGTGTTGTAAAGTAAGTAGAACGAGAACATAGAAAATAGAGATAAAGAGAGAAAAGTAGAGAGAGACGGAGTAGGGAATATTATTATTACTCTCAAGTCTATAAGTACAAGGTTAGGGATAATCAGATATATATATAAGGCCAAATTGCGTATAAATTCCCCACTTTTTTCCAATTTCGCGTTTATTTCATCACTTTTTTTTTTTCGCGAAAAAAATGGTTACCTTTTTATTTTTCTCAATTAGATCCTGCCGGCCAAATTCCCCCAATCTGACGCTTAGTTAGCAGCTGGATTTGCTGATTTGGCAAGTTTTCACGATGTAGTAAACGACGTAATATTAGACATATTAAAACGGTGTCGTTTCATGCTAGCACACAAATATATATATATATATCTATATATATATATATATATATATCTATATATATATATATATATATATATATATATATATATATACGTTTGGTTAAACGATGTTAGGGCATAAAACTTATTCGCGTCGCCTTGTGTTTCTTCAGTGTTGTGTGAATTCTGGATGGCTTCATCATCTTCTCGATCGGGCTCATTGAACACGGCAAATCCCGAACCCCAGAGGCTTTGCCATTGTGGACTGCGTGCAACCGTGAAGGCTTCGAACAATGTGGATAATCTCGAGCATCGGTACTTTTTTTGTCGCCTAAGAGGCCGTGTAAGTGGAAATCAACTCGAAGATGTGATTTTAAATGTTTTATCAGAATTTCATTTACTTTTGTAGATAGAATGTTCAATTGTGTGTTGTTTGATTTTGATGTTTCCAATTTCTTTGACTACAGATGGGTGATTGCAAATATTGGGACTGGTATGACCCGGAGCTCACTGAGTACTATAAATATTGTTTTCAAAAGATCAAGCTTGAGAGGGATCTTGTTGTGGAGCAACTCGTCAAGTTACAGAATGCACAGAAGAGAAAGAACATGGATGGCCCTGGAGATGATGAGAATGAGAACGAAGACTTGCATGAAGAGGTTGAAGATGTTGAAGAAAAGAAGAACTTTGCCAAAAATATGAAAATTATGGCACGGATGATTAAGGGATTGTATGTTGCTTTTGCTATTTTATTGTTTGTCATTTTCATGATGTAATTTGATGTAGTGTTGCTCATATTGTTGTAATCTGGGATGTTATGAGGATGTTGTAAGCTGGGATTTCATCACATCTTGGTCATTAGGATGATTAGATGACCTCTTTCGGTATGAATTTTGATGTAGACAGTAAAGTCTTATTTATGATTAGGTATTAATGATGTAGACAGTAAAGTCTAATTTTGTACTTTGGATCTTCATGTATCAGGATTTACTTGATATATAAGTCTTATTTATGTTGCATATAAGGATCATATCCGTGTATCAATGATGTGATGAAGTATTCTTGAACATAAACATAACAGAAATGCAATAGATTAACCCTAAAAGCAACATATATGCATGCATCCAAGCAACATATATGCATCCATTTCATAAGCCAAATATCTGGACAAAAAGTGTACAAATTCTTACAAAATCCCACCAAGCAGTAAATAGTTCAGTCATAGTGTATTTCACATGAAAAGCGTACTGCACAAAAAGATACAAGTTTGTGGCTGAAATGATACTAGAAGTTCTGCACAAAAATAGGCCTACTGCCCCACAATCTTTAATTGCCAGGTGCTGGATTCCTACTCTCTTGAGTAGAAGGACCCTCTTTTGCTCCAGTAACATTGGATCTGATGGAGCTTGAGGATGATGCGTGGTGTAGCACCCTTCTTTGCTTTGGCATCTACAAAGAAGAAAAACATGTATGCATTAGAACCCTAGTTTCAAGCACTCATATCTTCAAGCACAGATGCAAACATATCAAATAAATACTTACCCCTAAAGTTTTGTTGGATGTAGAGGTTCTATGGACCTTCATCTTCTGTGGCCTTGGAGCTTGTTCTGGGTATTTCCTCGGCCTACCTCTCTTTCCCTAATAAGTCATACATATATTAGACATGTATCATGACCAAATCATGATGAAAACAAAGAATGTACTTTTTTTGGCCTCTGCTGGATTTTCACAAGTAATTTTGTTGTGCCCCTTCTGAAAAACATCTTTGACATGTCATCTTAAGACCAAATCTCTTGAGTTTGTGGGGATTCTTCGGATCTTCCTGAGGATCCCTTCTTCTTTTTTTCTTCGGTCTGCCTGGCAGCTTTTTAACAATTGGAGGTTGCACCTTGTATCCCTCTACCTCGGGCCACATGTTCACACCAAGGAGAGGCTGTAAAGCATACTTGTATGCCTCTAGATGCCTCTCAACTGTGTAGTAGGAGTGAACATGGTCTCATCTTGTTGAAAATGTATAGCAGCGCATGCATGCACGCAAGGAATCCCTATCAGATCCCACCCCCTACAACTACATGTCTTTCTGCTGATCTCCACAACAAACTTCTCACCATTGAAGTGCACTTCATACTTCTTCTCAGTGTTAGGGTACACATAAGCCTCTACACTTTTCTCTCTCATCTCTCTCATGCCCAGATTTCCCACCCTCATCATGCCCAGAATTCCCACCCACATCATGCCCAGTTTTACCACCCTCAACATGCACAGATTTTCCACCCACATCACTCTGAGTATTCCCACCATCAACATATAAATGAAGTACCCTTGTCCCACTTTTAAGTAAACTCAACATTTCTGTCACTTCTGCATCAGATTTCAGAACCATATATGTTTGAGCATAAGGGATTTTGTACAACAGCTTAAACCAACTAACATATCCTAAATTCTTCACTAACTCTGTAACATCGAAATAGCCAAAGTGGTCCGGATCTAGATTGAATGTAGACTCACATTCCCTTCTACATAAACATCAGTGTTGTCTAAAACGGCAAACCGACCCCCATGATGGACATAAGCAGCAAATAGGTTACTGAAAGCAATAAAATGAGCACGAATCAATGACAGTAAGCATGAACCCACACACGAGAAAACCCTAAACCATACAACTAAACAGAAAAACCCTAATTGAATCATTCACAAACTATTTTATATGCAATTAACCACAAAAAAAAGCGTGCATAACTGTATCAATGGTACATAAAAAAAGAAGTTTAGGGTCCTACCTGTCCCCCATCGATAATCACTCCCGCTACCTTCGCTTTCCAGATTTTCCTTATGGGACCACACCAACAAGTGCGCACAAGAAGATAATCACGAAACGACAAAAAAAACTGGAATAAACTATGCATTAACTGACACATTAAAGGAAATTTTTACTGAAATCAAGCTTCATCGCCTCACATGTTTTTTACAGAGAGAAGTTGGGAACTTTTACAGAATGAGGCACTGAATGGTCGTGGGTGTTTTTTTACTCCTTCACAAATGACGTCGTCTTCAGTCCTCTAATGAAACGTCGTCGTTTTGCCCATACTAATGAAATGTCGTCGTTTTGCCCACTAACGACGTAGTATTGACTAATTTCTATACGTCGTCATTTTAGCCACCTAATTGTCTTACCTAACACATCAGCATTAATTGCACACATCAGCATTAATTGCACACATCAACATTTATTACACCAGATTTTGGCCGGCAGGATCTAATTGAGAAAAATAAAAGGGTAACCATTTTTTTTGCGAAAAAAAAAAGTGATGAAATAAACACGAAATTGGAAAAAAGTGGGGAATTTATATGCAATTTGGCCTATATATAATAATATTAGATATGGAATAGAAAATCCAAACCAATCCTACAAGTAATGTCCATATATAAATATATTATTCATAACACTCCCCCTTGGATATTATGACGTGATGTACATGTCTCATAAAGATCTCGCTGAAAAAATCATATGGGAGAAAAACAGTCGAGAAAAGTCCATGACATACGTTTATATATGTGTTGCATTTGTTGCCTCAGTAAAAACCTTAACTAAGAAAATCCAATAGGAAAAAACTTAGTAAAGGGAAAAAGAGCACAACAAATTTAGCCTTCGAGGCTTGATGTAAACCTTCAAGGTCCAACCTTCAAAAACTATTTCGTAATAGTCGCTCCCCCTGAAGATAATAATCTTCCAAGCCTACGCATCCCAATATTATAAACATATTTTTCAAATGTTGATGTAGGAAGAGATTTTGTGAATAAATCTGCAAGATTTTCACAAGAGCGAATTTTCTGTATTATAATTTCGGCTCTTCTGGAGCTCGTGTGGGTAAAAGAATTTAGGTAATATATGCTTTGTTAAATTTCCTTTAACATACCCACTACTCATTTGTGCAACACAAGCCGCATTTTCCTCATATAGGACAGTGGGAGAGTTCTCATTTATCGCAATACCACAAGATCCGCGAATGTGTTGTATTAATAACCTTAGCCACACACATTCTTTAGCGGTTTCATGTAAAACAATAATCTCCGAGTGGTTTGAAGATGTAGTGACTAGAGTCTTTTTAACAGATTTCCATGAAATAGCTGCACCACCACAGAGGAAAATATAACCAGTCTGAGATTTAGCATCGTGGGGATCAGATAAATAACCAGCATCCGCATAGCCTACCAATGTCATGTCTTGATTTGTTCGATAAAATAAACCAATATCTTTTGTACCTTGAAGATAACGAAGAATATGTTTAAGACCATTCCAATGTCTCCGTGTAGGAGAAGCACTGAACCTTGCTAGCAAGTTAACTGCAAATGAAATATCGGATCTCGTGCAATTTGCGAGATAAAGTAGTGCTCCAATTACACTCAAATAAGGAACTTCAGGTCCTAAATATATCTTCTTCATCTTCTTTAAGTCTAAATGGGTCCTTGTTCGCATCTAATGATCGGACAACCATTGGTGTACTAAGTGGATGTGACTTATCCATATATAATTTTTCTAATAACTTATTCACATAGTTTGACTGGTGTACAAAAATTTCTTCAAGGAGATGCTCGATCTGCAGGCCGAGACAAAATTTGGATTTACCCAAGTCTTTCATTTCAAACTCCGTCTTTAAGCATGAGCTAGCTTTCTCAATCTCTTTGCGTGTTCCAATCATATTAATATCATCAACATACACAAAAATGATACAAAAACCATTTTATGATCTTTTGATGAACACGCAAGGACTTATGTCATTGCTCACATATTCCTTCTTCAAGAGGAATTCACGTAGTCGGTTATACCATATTTTTTCCGACTGTTTTAAGCCGTACAATGACCTTTGTAATTTAACACTATACATGCTGCGAGTTTCATTTTCCTTCATTTGAGGAATTTTAATCCCATAAGGTACTTTCATTAAATATCAATGTCTAGTGACTCATACAAATATACGGTCACGACATCCATTAACTGCATTTCTAAAATCATAGTTGATGCCAGACATATCAAATATCGGAATATTATACAATCCAAAACAGGAGAATATGTTTGATGAAAATCAATTCCAGGTCTGTGCGAGAACCCTTGAGCTACCGATCGCGCTCTATATCTCACGACCTCATTATGCTCGTTTCTCTATCGTACAAACACCCATGTATATCCTATTGGGATAACACCGTTTGGTGTAAGTGCAATCGAGACAAAAACTTAATATATATCGCGTTAGCTCTACCTCCATTGCTTCCTTCCATTTCAACCAATCAGAGGGCTTCCGGCACTCGGCTATTGTTTTTGGTTCAGGATCCTGATTATCATTAGAAATGGTAAGGGCAATTGTTAAGGCAAATGTGTCGTCGACAACAATATCATTTCTATTATAAGTTTCTCCCGTATTCACAAAGTTCATAGCAACTTCGATATTAACATCAACCAGATCTTTGTCATTTTCCATAATATTGTGATCTGGCAGTTCCGCAATCCTAGTATTATGATTAATTAGTGTACTTTTAGATGTAATAGGATTATCATCTTCAGGATGATCCTCTTCATGAGGTTGTAGGAGCGATATCATTTCCTTATTTGATTTTGTGTGTCGGAGATTTTTATCTTTAGCACCAATAGGTCTACCACGCTTCTGGCGTTGAGGATAATCAGCTAATTTAGTTAGTTCACATGGAATTTCATTTCTTTGTGGTGCATTTATAGCAGGAACATGAGATTTAGACACTCCATTGTGATCAGTAAATGCATCTGGCAAATTACTTGCTAAATATTGCAAGTTAATTATCTTTTGAACTTCCAGTTCTGATTCATTAGTACGTGGATCTAAATATTGAAGATTATTTTCATTCCATGAAATTTCTCGACATTGTGTTAAATTTGAGCTTTTGTCTCCCCCTAATGTCGGGAAATGATCTTCATCGAAAATACAATCAACGTACCTAGCAGTAATTGATCCCCAGTCATGGGTTCAAGAAATTTAATAATAGGCAGAGATTTATAACACATGTAAATGCCTAACTTTCGCTGAGGGCCCATTGAGGTACGCTTAGGTGGTGATATTGGAGTATACACTCCACAACCAAATATTCGCAGATGGGAAATGTTTGGTTCTTTACCACGTACTAATTGTATTGGGGAATAATAATGATATGTAGTTGGTCTGATTTGGAGCAAATTAGCTGCATGCAAAATTGCATGTCCCCAACAAGTAACAAGTAAGTTGGAATTTTGTAACAATGGTCGAGCTATTAATTTTAAACGTTTGATTAATGATTCGGCTAGACCATTTTGAGTGTGGGCATAAGGAACAAAATGTTCTACTTTGATACCTAATGAAAGACAATATTCGTCAAAAGATTTTGACGTGAATTCACAGGCATTATCCATTCGAATGGACTTGATGAAATAATCAGGAAATTGAGCTCTTAATTCATTAGTTTTAGCAATAAGTTTTGCAAATGTTTTGCGAGTAGGCAACAAGCATACATAAGTCCATCGAGTTGAAGCATCAATCAGAACCATAAAGTATCGAAATGGTCATGACGCTTGGTGAATTAGTCCACAAATACCCCTTTGAATTCTTTCAAGAAATGTAGGCGATTCTATTCCAACTTTAGTACGAGAAGGTCGCACTATAAGTTTACCCTTTGTGCATGCTTTACAAACAAACTCATTTGATAAAGATAGATCTTTTGTTTGTAGATTATGTCCAACAACATTATTAATAATCCGACACATAATATATTTTGCTCAGGATGACCCATTCGCTCATGCCATAGTTTAAAAGATTTTTGGGTCTTTAAAATTCATACTTAGCGCAACATGATAATTTCAATCGTCATCATCGGCATTAAAATCATAGTTGCTTCAGGCAAACTAGCATGATATGATTCACCTTAAGTTCTCTTGCCCTCATTTTTTTCCTTAAGCATTCTTTGATATGCTTCTACAAGATGCTTCGGAGTGCGACATGTGCAGGTCTAATGACCCTCACATCCACATCTATGACAAGTTTGTTGCTTTGCTTTGGTTTGTTGCTTTTCTTTAAATTGTTGAGATGGACCATCATTTTGTGAATTTCCATAGCCTTTGAATTTAGCAACATTATTGTATCCACGGCCTCGACCCCCTCGATGTGACCAACCTCGTCCACCACGTTGAGACCAACTTGAATTTCTTCGACCTCTTCCTCGATCACCTTTATAGGTGGTAGCATGTGCTTCAGGCACTGCTTGTGTACCAACTGGCCTAGCATTGTGATTTTTCATTAACAGTTGGTTATATTTTTCTGCTACCAGTAAAACAGAAATAAGCTCAGAATGCTTAGTATAATTCTTGGCCCTATACTGCTGCTGGAGTACAAGGTTACTAGCATAAAAAATTGAAAGAGTATTTTCTACCAAATCAGCCTCTTTATCATTTGCTTAGAGAGTTTCAGTTGTGACACAATACGGTGCAATGCATAATTACACTCAATTACATACTTAAATTCTTGAAAATTGAGTCAATCATATTGAGTTTGAGGGAGAATAATTACCTTTTGTTGGTCAAATGCGATCCTTCAGGGATTGCCATAAGACACTAGGGTCCTTTTCAGTAAGATACTCATTCTCTAGGTCCTTATTCAAGTGATGACGAAGGAAAATCAGTGCTTTCGCCTTCTGGGCGGAGCTACTTGAGGATTGTGAAACAATGGTTTCACTCAGATCACATGAGGCAAGGTATATTTCAATATCCAAAGCCCATGTCAAATAGTTACCACCGTCAAGAGCAAGCTCGATGAATTCTCTTTTATTAATGCTAGATATATTTAAATTCTAATAATTGTTGAAAAAGAGAACATAAATAAGTAGCAATCATAAAATCGCATAGCATAAATTCAGATAATTCATCATTTAATCATTACTTTCAGTTCCTATGGAGCACCAACATACATTCGAATGCTTTACAATCAGTGATATTTTATAGGTATATTTTTAAGTTTCAATACGACAATAATATAAGATATAAACATCCTGTGAATCTTCCATGCATTGATAACTAAAAGAAATTTATTAAACATCTAAATCTAAAAGAAGTCCGGTATAAAATAATAAAAATATATTAAAGATTAACAATGTTGAAGTAATCAACTACTACATATTGAAAAAATACGACTCTGATTGGTTTTAGATTAACTAGTAAGTAGTCCGTCGAGACTCGACGGGAAATAATTTTATGATTTTATCTATATGTTTATATACTTTAAAAATGATTTTCTTGATATTTTATTTCACTAAAGTAAGCAAGGTAAAAAAATATAAACATCTTACACGATAAACAACAATCAACAAACCACACCATTATAATTTTGAAAAAACTTGACTTTATCTTTCAACGCTACTCCCTCACTCTCTTTCTAGAATTACTCTCCAAAGATTGACCGATATTTAAAAATAACTAGTGTATAGCCCGTCGAAAATCGATGGATAATGGTATTTATTAAAATTTAATAGGTGATAGTATAAGAAAGATATTGTTTATTAGTTATTCTTATTTTTTTAAGTAATACTCTTTAAAAATTCAAATCTAATTCACACTCATTTTTATAGATAATTTTCAAACTACTCTTTTTTTCTCAAAAGGGAAAAAATTATTTACTTCTCAAAGAGATTGTCTTGTGTAATTTTTGTTTTTTTGAAAATTGTTTATAAGAATGAATGTGACCCTAATTAAAAATCCTTAAATTTATGGGTTCAACATAAAATTATGATAAAAGTTGCTCCGACATTACTAAATCGGCCTCTATATGCGAACAATTTTGGGTCGGAACTGGCCAGCTGACAAATCATTAATAATTTTTCTGCAATTTTTCTACATATTCGATATTTTCCAACGGAGACTCTTAATCAAACAATTCGAGATGGTGTGTTTAGAATTACTCAAGCTTGTTTGAAATTTATATATTCGTATTTGTTTAAAATGCAATTAAAAAATTATTCATATGTGTTCCTTTCTAAATAAATATGTATAGCAATATCCGTCAGTTGGGAACTGACCCGTTGATCACAGTTTTGATTTATAAGTGCGTAAATTATGAAACTCGTTTAGAATTTACATAGACCCAAAATTTAATTAAAAAATTTGATTGTATTATTCGTTTTCGTCCTTAATCGTATAGTACTATTCGCTAATTATAGATTATGCAAAGTTGGAAACTCAACTACAAATAACGTAAAAATTAATTCATGAATGACGATTCTAGATTATAATAAAAAATGAAAAGAAATGCATAAAATGAAAAAATTCCAGACTTGAGGTACCCGTCGGTTGGGAATTGGTCCATCTACCTTCGTGGTTCCGGGCTGGAATCCCAAAGAAATGCATAAAATGAAAAAATTTTCGACTTGAGGTACCCGTCGATTGGGAATTGGTCCGTCTACCGCCATGGTTCCGGGTTGGAATCCCTGTTGACCACAGTTTTGATTCATAAGTGAGTAATTCGTTGTGTGACTGCTTAACCTCGTAGCCCGAAGGATTAACCTCGTAAACTCGATTAGCCCGACTCTGCATGCATATCACATGTATATAAAAATTAAAATTTTCAGTAAAACTAAAACTATTTATCTAGTTACTAATTAATTGGCCAAATTAAATTGGTGGTGCATAGGACAAGAAAATTCATATTAATTTAATATATTTTATATTTAATTCAGTGAAAATAAATTAGCCAAATGTTAAATGATTTGAATCCGCGATGATGATGATAATAATAATAATAATAATAATAATAATAATAATAATAATAATAATAATAATAATAATAATAATAATAATAATATGATGATGATGATGATGATGATGATAATTATGATGATGATGATGATGATGATGATAATTATGATGATGATGATTCCAACTTCAAGTTATTAGTCGGTCAACTTATAATTTAATTTTATAAATATTTTTTTATTTGACCAAAGCCTTATTAAAAATGCAACATTGTAAAAAAAAGGAAACAAAAATCTGAAAAAATTAAAAGTATATATGGTCATCTTAATTGAGGACAATCATTATTAGATTAATAATTTTTAATTCAAAAATTTGAAAATTAGATAAATGAGAATGAAAGAATTTGAGGTGTGCCACATAGGATAGAGTCGTTTTCGTTTTAATAATATATAGATTATACTATAACTTATTTAGAAGTTATTATATTGTTTGCGTTAATTGTAAATCAAAATTAGGTTATTAATTTTATTTCATGTATCTAAACTTATAATTATAAATGACAATAAATCACATACTCATTTATTAGGTATTTTTCGAATTTAAATTTATTTAGAATTTTTCTACATGTTCTCCTCCTAATCTCGATCAAAACAGTGACTTTATTGTATAACCCGTCGCAAATCTGTTGGGTAATACTCGATAAAAATATGAAAACTACAAAGTGAATATTAACTAAAATTGGTAAAAAAAATCTTCTTTTTATGTCTATTTGAATCGTCTCGTTGGTTTAATTATTCTTTTTATGTCTATTTGAATTGTTTCGTTGGTTTTTGAATCGTCTCATTGGTTTTGAATTGTCTCGTTGGTTTAATTATTTTTTTATGTCTATTTGAATCGTATTGTTGGTTTTTGAATAGTCTCGTTGGTTTAATTATTCTTTTTATGTCTATTTGAATTGTCTCGTTGGTTTTTGAATCGACTCGTTGGTTTATGCTAAATTGATATGTCTAATCTTAACCAAAAGACTGAGAAAGATGTATTTATATTTTCAAAATTTTTTCTTTCTTACTCTTTTTAGCTATCTATTCATACAATAGATCCAGTGTGATATAAGATATTTATTTTGTTTTCATAAGGATTTTTTTTATTACAAATTTTCTATTGGCCTCTTAAATGTTAATTTATTTTTTTTCTTTTTGTTACTTTAAATTTAATTATTAGCACTACTTATAGACTAACTTAAAGAATAATTTATTTTTTATAACTATTAAACATATAATTAAGGATGAAAATGGTTATATAATTCATATTAAGAATTTGAGAATATATGCATATTAAAAATTGAGATTTAGTAATATTAATATTATGAATTAATAATACACAAAAATTTAAAGAAGCGTGAAGAATAGAGATAAAAATGGTAATAATAAAGAGAGGATTTTTTAACTAGCACTTCTTAGATAGTTTTTTTTAAATTTTAGCACTCCTTATAAATTCTTAAAATTTGAGCACTTTTGGACATTTTTGCCCTTCCACCACCTATCTAGTAACAAAAAAAAAAATTGTGACTGAACAAAAAAGAAAACATTCCACCACCACAACCCCGGCACAGCCACCGGCCGTGCCACCACCATCGCCGTCGTGCCACCACTTTTCGGCCGCCGCCGGCGGTCACAGAAAAAAATTTGTGACTAAATAAATATAAAAAACCACCACCATTTTTCCACCGCTGCCACCGCCGTCGCTGCCACTACAGTTGCCGGCAGCCACAATTTTTTTGTGAAGTCAGAAAAAAAAATTGTGAAGTCAAAAAAAATTATTCTACCACCACTTATCCGCCGCTACAGTAGCCGGCGTCGCCGCCACAATCGCCGGCGGCCACAAATTTTTTGTGAAGTCAGAAAAAAAAAATTGTGAAATCACAAAAAAAAAATTGTGAAGTCACAAAGAAAATGTGTGAAGTCACTTAAAAATATATGTGAAATCACAAATATTTGTGAACTCACAAAAAAATATGTGAAGTCACAAAAAAAAGAGGAAAAATTTGTGAAGTCACAAAAAAATAGAAGAAAAATTTGTGAAGTTACAAAAAAAAAATATTGAAAAATTGTGAAGTCACAAAACAAAATATGAAAAAATTTGTGAATGCACAAAGAAAAGGGAAGGCCAACACCCTTCCATCTGCTCCCATTAAACCAACTAACACAATCAAAACAAACCTCTTTCATCAAACATCAACACACAAAAATTTACAGATAAATTGAACATAACTAAGGCAAACAAATTGAACATAATTTTACAGACAAATTAGAATTGAAGACAAATCTCATCTTGTTGTTGCTTTTTGTACTTGAATTGAAATCGGTGAACAGTAGCAATCCATATCTCTCTTGATTGGTCCCTCTCTCTCAATAAACCATCTCCATCCACTCATTTCCGCACCATCGCAAACCTAAAGCCCCAAATTCAATCCGACTAATTTTGCAGCAATTTCGTCCGTGGCATGGGTTGAGGACATTTCTGAGCTATGATGGAGTGGGACAGCAACTCGGAGTCTGATCTAAGTGAACCAGCGGCGGGGGGAAGCAAATCTGCGGGGACGCTCCGGCGAGAATGACTGCGGTGGCTCGTGAATGGAGGCGTGAAGCGCCGTCAACGAGCAGCAGCAGTCGCCGGAGCAAATCGCGGCGGCGCACGGCGGGGGCCCAGATCTGCCGCGGTTGCAGGTTGTTCAAGCAGCAGCAGCGGCTGCTCCTTCTTCCTCGTCTCTCCGGCGTCATGTGCAGCAGCAACTCACCTCCAAACCTCCAAAACCCTTCACCTCCAAACCTCAAAACTTCTTCGTTCCTATAGCCAAGGGTTTTTAGAGAGAGAGATGCGCCGGATGGTGAAGTTGGTGGGGAGGTAGGCGGCGGCGGAGATGAACGCCGCCCTCGTCGGCGACAGGGAGAGGAGGCGGAGGAAGAGAGCGGCGGAGTGTAGATTTGAGCAGAGAGCAGAGGGGGAGAGGGGGAGACGTGGAGAGAGAGGGGATGTGGAGCAGAGAGACAGTAGATAAGAAAAGGGGACATAATGGGAAATACAAAAATAAAGTAGGGGTAAAAAAGATATAAAGTGCTAAATTTTCAAGGATTTATAAGGGGTGCTATTTTTAAAAAAAACTATGTTAGAAGTGCTAGAAAGGGGGATTTTCTCAATAATAAATATACATGTGAGGTATGAGAAAATATAATATGAATATAATAAGTAATATATGTGTATTATGAATTAATAATGGAGAATATACGAGAATAAAAGAAAATTGGAATGGAGCACCGTGGAAGGAGAACCGTTTATTTTCCTATTATTAATAAATAAAAAAGATAGCCAAATTCTTATAGGGAATTTTGAGAACATTAAATAATTCTCCTCACCCTTTAGGAAATTTCATTTAATTATAATTTTTTTAGGAATAATAGAAACCAATATATAGAAACTGATATTCCAATGTATAATTTTTCATGTGTCAAATTAATATAACACTTAGAAATTACTATAAAAAATTATACTATCTAAAATTAGTATACTAAACCTCTAAATAAGGTTAATATGTTAGTAGAAGATACAATAGAATATATATGCAAGAGAATTGATGTTGCATGATAAATAAATATGCATGTGATTATATTATAATTAGAAAAGATTATATATTAATTTGCATAAATAATTGAGAGGATATATATGATCGATATAGATGGCGTTTAGTTTTATGTAGGAGATTATAAGTATATTTTTATATTTTATATTTAATATATTAAAGATATTAATAATAGATATACATGTGAGACTTGAGAAATTATTATATGAATATAATAAGTAATATATGTGTATTATGAATTAATAATGTCAAAATTACCAGAATCAAGGAAAATTGGAACGGAGCACCGTGGAGGGGGCACCGTTTATTTTCCTATTATTAATAAGATGACAATGCATCTTCAATATTTAATTCACACATAGGCATGTATCTTTTGGGAATAACTAATACTAGGTTTAATTTCAATCTATAATTGAAAATTACTAACTTCTACTGATTCCTCTTCTTTAATCCTTGCGAAAAAATTTCACTTCATCATTTGAATAAATTAAAACAAATTGTCAATAACCATAAGAATTTTTACCTTTGGGTTCGGCAAAAGCAGAACATTGAAAAGAATTACAGAGACGCGAAACTTTCCCAAATAAAGAACAATTAATAATATCATGAATATATATATATATATATATATATATATAGGGAGTGATTCCCATGCAAATAGCCCTTAAAGTGAAAAATATGAATTAATCTCCACCATTGATCTTATCTACATGAAGGGTCAAGATTTAGCTTGGTCAAAGCGGGTCAAACCCGGGTCAACCCGTTGACTTTTTTTTTTTTTTTTTTATAAACTGTCACACAAGATGCACAACTTCATATATTCAGATGCACCAATTCACATATTTGGATGCACAACTAAGTGTATTGAAATGCACAAGATTTTAAGTTTTTTTTTTATATTTTTTTTTTCGTTTTTTTAAGGTTAGGTCATATGCACCACATCATGTATTCGTATGCACCACACTATATAATGAGATGCACCACTAAGTGCATTTAGATGCACTAGTTTTGTTTTCGTTTTTTTATTTTCGTAAAATATTGTGCATCTAATTACACTATGTGGTGCATCTAGTTACACTGTGTGGTGCATCTAGTTACGCATTGTGGTGCATTCAATTCTTTTTCAGTTTTTTTTTTTTTTAACAAATTCGGTGCATCTCACTACACATAGTGGTGCATCTCATTATGTATAGTGGTGCATCCGAATATGTGAAATGGTGCATCTTGGGTGACTGTTTTAAAAAAAAAATTGAAAAAAAAAACTGAAAATCTTGTGCATCTAAATGCACTTAGTGGTGCATCCGAATATGTGAAGTTGTGCATCTTGGGTGACAGTTTAAAAAAAAAAATTGAAAAAAAAAACTGAAAATCTTGTGCATCTCGTTATATAGAGTGGTGCATCCGAATATGTGAAGTTGTACATCTTGGGTGACAGTTTATTAAAAAAAATCGAAAAAAAGTCAACAGGTTGACCCGGATTGACCCGGGTTTGACCCGCTTTGACTTGGCCAAATCTTGATCCTTCATCACCAATAAATTTATGATGAAAATTTATTCTCATTTCTTAAGATAATATTCATTCTCGTATGATCTCTCATGTATGTATATATATATATATCTACACTTCTTTATTCTATTCCGGTCAATTTTTCTCATATTCTCATAGCACTAGTTTTGTATGAAAGCGGGAAAAGTAATATATTTACACAAATTTTCATGCGTTGATCCAAAACACACAAAATACTATAAATCAAACTAATATCTATCACCATAACAAAAATCAATTTGTATACATAATATGGTTTTTATGAAAATTACCTTGCAGGAAAAATACGATTCTTTCCTATGGCTTACTTCTAATTTTCACTCAATTGACTAAAGACTCGTACTGATAACGTGTTGTAAAGTAAGTAGAACGAGAACACAGAAAATAGAGAGAAAGAGAGAAAAGTAGAGAGAGACGGCGTAGGGAATATTATTATTACTCTCAAGTCTATAAGTACAAGATAGGGATAATCAGATATATATATAATAACATTAGATATGGAATAGAAAACCCTAACCAATCATACAAGTAATGTCCATATATAAATATATTATTCATAACAGTTTGAAGTTTTTACATTAGTGTCTCAATGTTTTAATTTTTACTAATTGTTTTGGAATTTGTGCGCCTTGGAGATAATTATTGGCGTAAGATACACACTTAATTACCTATAAGGGGTGAGCAAAATTCGAACCAAATCGAAAATTCAAACCGTACCAAACTTTAATTTGCAGTTTGATTTGGTTTTTTAATATAATGGTTTGGTTCGACTTAAAAAATTGAAACCCGAAATTATTTCAGTTCGGTTCGGGTTGAGCCAAAAAAAATCGGCTTCTACCCGAAAATCGAAATATTTTTATATACTACTCCCTCAGTTCACAAGTAAATGTCCAGTTTGCTACAATAACAGTATTCACAAATAAATGTCCAGTTTACATTTTCGTAGAACACTACCCTTCTTACTTTCCAAATATTACTACCCTGTGTCATTCAATTATCCACTATCTTTTAATTAGATCTAAATTAACAGTACTAATTAAACCCCTAATTAAAACCCAAAATTACACCCACTCCCTCAACAACCAAACCCAGCTTATCTCTTCGATCCATCTCTCTCTCTCAATTTCTTCCCAAACCCTGGTTCCATCTCATTCTCCTCCATCTCTCTCTCCACCTCCCTTCAATTGGTGTGATTCCTCCACCAATTCGTCAAATCTGCCTCCATCGGAGGAATCTCCCTTCAATTGGTGTGATTCCTCATTCTCCACCGGAGGAATCTCCCTGCAAATCCGCAGTACACTTAGAACATCAAGAATCCGGCGGTGGCGACAGGCCCACGACAGCGGAGACCTCCAAAGCTGCGGCGGCGCCAGCAGTGGGTGCATCAGCTGCCGGCTTCGCTCCCTCAGCTGCCGGAGCATTAGCTGAAGGTGCCCGGACGGAGAGCCTTCAGGGGCGGCGGCGGGTGAGGCGTCGCTGGCCGGAGCTGGTGGGAATGATGGCTCCTCCTCCGGGGAGGCGGCGGGGACGGGCTTCGTTGGGGTAGTGGGAGATGCGGTGGGTACTGCTGCTTTCAGGGTGGTAGCGGGGGTGGAGGTGGGGGAAGTCGACTTAGAAGTAGCCGCCGCGGGCGATGATGAGGGAGCGCCGGATGGAGATTGGGCGGAAACCGCCGCAACGAAGACGACGGAGAAGAGGAGGGCAAGAACGATCAAATGGCAGCCCATTTTTATTCCGTTTTTTTTATTGAGTTTTATTAGTGATTCTTGAAGGAAAGGCACCACTCGACGTCGAGGCCGACGATGAGCTGGTTCACGTTGATGCGGTGGCGGTGGACGGCCTCGACCTCCGAGATCCACTGCGCTGCGGCGATGGTCGGATAGCAGATGATGGTGGTGAAGATGGAGTCGCCAAAGAAGATGATGTCGTAGGTGTTGTGCGTGTCGAAGGGGAGCTTGTGGTCGACGATGGTGATCGCCGGCAGCATTGGGTGGTGGTCGAATGAACAGAAAAACGAGGAGCAGAAAAAGAAAAAGGAAAGACATGGAAAATAGTATAAAAAGGATTAAGAATATAAACCCTTTAATTAATAATATCCCTATATCTTAACTTTTACCCCACTAACTTTCACTTTACCAGCTTTCTTAAACTCCGTGCCCAGCACAAAGTGGACATTTACTTATGAATGGAGGTCGTAGTATTTTTTAATTATATCAATATATTAATGTTTAAAAGTAATTCAAAGTGGACATTTACTTATGAACGCATCTTCTCATCCCAATCATAAACGATAAACTCTATCCCGCCTCCAATTGCAGCGGCGTGACGCATATCATCACTAATGTTGCTTGGCTTTAGTTGAACCAATAAAATTGTTATATTTTGTACAAAAGTATTAGGAAACAGAAAATAAAATAAGTGCAAACGTTGTGAAAAATACGTACTTAAATGTTTAAACAAGTCGGTTAAAACTCAATATAACCGAACTCGAACCGCGAATTATGATTTGAATTGGTTTGATTACACATAATGTGCAGTTTGGTTTGATTTGGAAAAAAAGATACAATTCGATTTTTGATTAATTTTGGTTCAGTTTGGGTTGGGCCCGAATTGCCCGAATGTTCAACTCTACCTATAAGATATTTTATAAACTTCACAAATATTAGTAAAATAGATTTTTTTAGGGAATCAAATTAGATTGTTTGAGGAAACGGCATAATTTTAAGTTTTAAAACTACATTATTTAGGGGCTTTGCTATGTAACCATTTCTAAATTCCGTATGACCAGTAATTTGTGGGGAAATGATTGGATGTATCAAATGATGAAAACTTAAAGGTGTTGAACTTTGACCTAATATAAGAAAGTGAAGATATAAATGAGAAATTAGTAAAAAAAGTGAAGAATTTATATGCAATTTAGCCCCTTCTTTTGTAGAGAAGAATTAAGTCATTAATTCTTCATTTAAATACACAACAAAATGAGACTCTTATTCCACTCACAATAACTCCACCAATTTTATTAAACCTCGTACTATTGTCAAATAAGCATATTTTTCGTGTACGGAGGGAGTACGTGATTCTTAACTTGTTGAAATTACAATATTGTAAATGATTTAGGGTACGCTACTTTGGTTGTGAAATTTTAACTTTTCATTAAAAAACGATGGATAAGAAAAGATGAGAAAAATTTATAATTTCCACACTTTTCTATCACAAATCAATTAATAATAGTAAAATAAATGATGCTTATTACTCGGTGCTCCATTCCGATTTTCCTTTATTCTCGTATTTTCTCCATTATTACTTATTATATTTATATAACAATTTATCATGTCTCACATGTATTATTATTATTATTATTATTGTTATTATTATTATTATTATTTACACTTCTTTTTAAGGCTTTGTACATTATTAATTCATAATATTAATATTAATATTATATACTAATATATCCCAATTCTTAATAGGTATATATTCTCAAATTCTTAATACGAATTCTATACACCTTTTAATTCTTGATCATAGGTTTTAATGGTTATGAAAAATAAAATTATTTTTTAAGTCAGTATATAAGTAGCGCAAATAATTAAAGTTAAAAGCAACAAAAAAAACAAATTAATATTTTAGGGGCCAATAGAAAATTTGTAATAAAAAATTCCTATGAAAACTAAATAAATATGTATTATTTATCAAGAAGAACTTTTTGTAAAGTATATACATATCAATGAAAATATAAAATTATTTTCCGTCGAGTCTTTACGAGCTATTTATAGTTTACTGTATTGGAAAAGAAAATATCACATTGTCCGTCAACCTTTCCGCATTTTTATATCTTTTGTCCTATGTAAAATATTATCACACCCCTCCTTAAGTTTATATTTTTCACAATTGGAACGAAAAAGATCGAAAATGGTCTGCTCGGAAAAATTATCTATGATGCGACACTGCCCATAAAAAATAACGGTTTTGTCCAATATAGAGCTCCCACAATACACTAAGTGCATGTTTGGTAGCCTAGTTAGGATATGTAAAGATAAATTATATGAAGATAGTTTATCTTGATTCCAAAGATTATTTGTATAAGATGGATGTTTGGTAGCTTAGGAAAAAATTCGAGATAAACAAAAAATTCGTTTGGTAGGCCAGATAAAATCCAAGATTAAGTATGAATATACCATATCTACCCTTAACCTAACTAAAAAATAACAATACACCCTTTGATATATTGTTGGGAAATTTATTAGTATAAGTTTTGATGAATTCCAAAACCGGCTGACCCCAACCGAGTAGATGTTGCCAGAACCTAATGTTAGAATTTAGGCTCGCTGTTTGAGCAAAGTTAAGATTTTATCTTTACAGGTCTCCAGCTGAAGATGGCAACAAGGCGTCACTCAGACAGAACATCAGTTGTGAAGAAAGACAACTGAGAGTTCATTTGTTCAGATGCAAACAAGGGAAAGTCTTCAGAACATCAGTTGAGAAGGAAACCAACTGAGCGTTCATCAGATGAAAAACAGTTGAAAGGAAGAGAACATCAGATGAAAAGGAAATCATCTGAGGGTTCAAACCCAACTGAGTAAATACAAGAAAGACAACTGAGTGTTCAGTTTCAGAACCTCAGTTATAGAATCCGAACAAGGAGTTCAACTGTTTGAAGTTCAAAGTCAGCTGAGAGCTCGACAGATCGGAACATCAGCTGAAGATCACTCAGACGAAGGTCAAGACTTTCAACCGACAAACCGAAGTTGACTGTCAAAGATTTGAATTTCAAAAGGAAGTCACATGAGGGTTTGACCGTTCAGTCATTACCCCATCTGGCCCAACACAAGGTTGTCTCAGATGGAAAGCAGAAGAGCATAGATGCCATATCGGGAAAGTCTGCAGAGATGAGAGACAAGCCATCGCTTTCAACCGATCAGAGATCAACTGCTCCTCCAACGGCTAGTTGATTCTCTCCGCCTATAAATAGAGGCATTCTCTCATTCGAGAAAATATAGAAGAGACACGACGAAAATTCAAGAGCTTTCACGAGAGAAATCAAAACAAAAAGCAATTATGCAAAATCATCATCTAAGAGCATCAGCAGCTGAGAGTTCCAATTTGAGAGAACATTAGTAGCTGAGGGTTCCTAGAGATCGAAACTGTTTTTGATATTAGGTTAAGTGTTTATTCATTCAAGCCTTAGATCCAGCTCTCATTCGTGATCGAGCTGTAGTTGGAAATCCTACCCATTCTCACACCCTAAAAAGTGTGTTAGGACATTATTCTTCCTGTAATTGAGTAGTCAGGTCGTCAAGTACCCGCAAACTTGACTTAGGCTGTTTAGTGCCCGGAAACTAAACTGTAACGGTTGCTCAGCCCGCGTAAGCTGAGTGGAACTATCCAGAAGAACTTGGACTGAGGTGTGTGGACTCACATCTCTCCGTGGAAGTAGGAGTTCTCTCCGAACCACGTAAATCTTGTGTGTCGTGTTTATTTGTGTTCTGTCTTTATTTGCAAATCTCAACTGACAAACTAACCGCATACAATCTGCATACTTTCATATCAACAGTTTTGGTTGTGACCAACCGTGCATAAAAGCGTGAGTTTATTTTTACGAGTACATTTTCCACCACATTCCGCACAGCACCACTGTTTCAGCTGTGGTTGCTTACTCAGCTGTGAGATCCCAACTGAGTCCTTTTACTCAGTTGAAGTTGATTTCAAGTGTTAAGTTTTTCAAAAGTTGAAAAATCCTAACTGGTGTATTCCCCCCCCACCCCATACACCAGTAACTCGTATCGGGACCATCATATATAAATGAATTTCGGCCCTAAGATAACAATTAAAACTATTTTCATCGGTTATATTGAGACTCGATTTAATAAACACACAATATTATAATTCATCCATTGAAACAAAAACTTAACAAACTCACAAGTACTGCATAATTTAAAAAACAACAATGATGGAAATGAAAATTACAACATAAAAACACCCCAGAAACACATGATAATCTACCAGAAAGGATTTTGGCTCTTTGCATGCGGATTTGATGAAGCACAAGAGCTACTTCCATCATCTTCGCTCACTCTATGTCGATCAATCGTTGGTGGAGAAAACGCGTACCGCGTTGGATAGCCAAAGTTGCCCCATGAATTGAAAGAAGTTAACATCTCGTCAAATGCTTTTGTTGAAGCATCATCGCTCCACTTATATGTGCTATTGGCGTAAGATTTCATGACAGGAGAGGTAAGTTTTTTGCTCTTAGAATCAGCAATGATGAGCTCCATCAATCATGAGAGCGTACAAAGTCATCACTTATGTTGATGATTGGTGCACCATTCTCGTTCTTGAACTCGTCATTGCCAAAAATCAATGCCAACAAATTGAACACAGACTCGCCCTTGTAGAAGTAGGCCCTTGCGAGAGAATTGTTTTGTAGAAGTAGGCACTCGTGAGGCCATTTTAGTTTGCAAAAACCTACACAATATGAACCACTATATAAATTCATATTAATCTACACACAAAACTAGCATCAAGTGTTGAAACAAAACCAGAAAATGCACTCACGATATAAAACAATTCACAAAAGAATATAGGAGCAAAACCCCAATACGTTGTCAAAAAATAATCAAGACCAAAGCCCCAACATAGAATTCGATTTCTATCCCATTTTGTATTCACAACAAATCAATTAAGAGGCTGGTTTCTTTTGAATAGCTCAACCAAATGCTTATGCAAACACAATCACGAGGCTAAAATATTCTCATAGGAGAGAAGAATATTTCATAAAACGATACCAACACAACTCAATTCCAATAAATACTGTAATTGCAGTTAAATACGAATTGGAACAAATATTATATTGAACTCAGGTTTGTGCAGTAATTACAACATACCATTTTCTTTAAATAAAAGGTGCAGGATTTTTGTGGGGAGTGTAGCAGATAGATCGTTTTGTTCTTGCTCCACAACTGTAATCGGTAGATTTTGTTAGAATTAATCGAAGCCCAAAAATTAATAACAAGAATAATGGAGACTAGATCCTCATCCCGTCGACCAAAAAAAGAAGAGTACTTGCAACTTAACTGCGGCACACGATGTCACAGCCCCAAATCCCGAGGGAAGGCAGAAGCCGGGGTGCGACTGGGGTTGGATTAAAGAAGCGGGGAAGAAGGGGGCTAACTGACTAAACATACATAAACAACATCAAACATTCAATGAACAAGACTGGAATATAATAAAGAAAGAGTTAATCACGAGTGATTACTCGACATAAGTACACAAAGGTATCTAAGTTCACGATTACAGACTTATACTACAGTGTATTGTTCAAAAGATATATTTCATAAGATTTAGAGTTCTACAGCGAAAGAG
Organism: Schizonepeta tenuifolia; assembly: GCA_029490685.1. NCBI lineage: Eukaryota > Viridiplantae > Streptophyta > Magnoliopsida > Lamiales > Lamiaceae > Schizonepeta > Schizonepeta tenuifolia. The sequence goes on from CM055957.1 coordinate 84,858,165, forward strand.
TTCTAACTAAAGCATCCTATCTTTCAACTCAACATCAACCGTTGCCGCTCCCGTCGCTTCAACCTGCACATTTAGAAAATAATGCAGGGCTAAGTACAAAAGTACTTGGTGGGCACGATGCCGAAATCATAATCATAAGTATAAATAATCTGACAATTTATAACCGTAGCGCATCGGGGTTTTGTTGAAAAGGCCCGTGCCTACTAAACATTTTCTGACTGATTTGTATAAAGCAGCTTGCGCAAGCATTTTTAGAGTATGTTATGTTCAATCTTGACCAAAGCTAATTCACCGTGGCTGGTTACCCCTCAACAGGATACCACATACACCACAGGTTACAAAGTGCACTAACTCTGGAAAGCACTTAGCAGCTAACTCAGAGCCGATCGTTAGTTAACCTAGTTAGATTAACTCTAAAAGTCTGGAAAACCCGAAGGTTAACTCAGAAATCTGGTAAACCCGAAGGTTAACTCAGATAGGTACAAGAGAACTCACATAAAATAGCTGAAACAATTTATGCCAAGATTATCACTTTGAAAACACAATTATCAAAGCGATAAATAATACTTTCGAGTTGTGGAAAAATCCACATTTTATTTGATATAGATAAAAGCCCACCTCGAAATACAGAACTAAAAGCACTAGCTTCCAATCTTCGGATCTTCCGTCCTTTCTTTACAGATGGCTTCCTCCTTCATCGTAAAATAATAATGCTTAAAAATGGGTCGTAGAAGATAATCGATCAAAGGAACTCGAAAAAGGTTTTAGTCGTTTCATTCTTTAGGCATTTGCACGCTTACTAGATTCATTTTACTTAAACGGGAAACGAGACTTAAACAAATCCCGTTAGAACTCGAAAGGTCTCATACTCGACTCTTAGGTCAGTAGAGAGGGTAGTCGATAGCTCAACACGACTTAAAAGATCATAAGGAACTAAGTTGGAAAGAATTAACTTAGGAGAATTACGTTTTAGTTCTTTAAACAACTTGTGAAATTTCTCGCTTACTACTTCTTTACTTGAACGAATAAGAGATAAGATCTTGACTGGTTTTATCACTCAAGGCCTTGTACTTGACTCTAGGGTCACTAGGAAGATATTCGTTAGCTATTACGGCTTAAACGATCGAAATAAACTAAGTTGTGAACGAAATAACTTAGGAGAATTGAAACTGAAATTTTACTGCGCAATACAGTGACTCTGGAGGCTGCCCAGAACAGAGGATTTGGAAAAAGGGGATGAGCCCTATACCGTTGGAAAGTTTGGGATGTCTAGTTTACGCTTCAATTTACGGATCGCAAATCCGATAAACGAGCTAGAAGTTATTACAGTTTCCGGCGAGGGTCGCAAAACTGCCGCGAAAACCCTAGTTGCTCGATAGATTCGACGTATAACGTCTTAGGTTCGTTCTAAGCTCTCGTATTCGATTTCTTAAGAAACTGGACCCTCAAGGCAGTCATCACGTACTCCCGTACATGATGAACTCCTTCTCAAAACTCGTCCAAAAGCACGACGTTCTAAACGTCGGCTTCCAACTAACAAGTACTAAACCAATATGTTATCAACTTCTCGTTCTAGTTCTCGACTATCGCTTTAGCTCGTATTATATTAGCTCGAAAGCTCATGACGTCAACTACAAAGTTGTTCTCAAGTTCATCATAGACAAAATTATCAAATTAGAATTCTCATTCGACTTCTCGGTTATTAGTTACGACTAGTTGTTCGTCTCTTATGCAATTTTCAAAGTTGTCGGATTCCGTTCAAATTTTACGACATCAATCTACATCTAACGAGAATCACTTCTATGCATGCAATCAATTCATACCATCACTATATTTCAACTTATAAAGTGTTCTTCGTCTCTTATATTACATACAATATTTTTAGAAAAATCTAAATAAATTCCTATTATCAATTGACATCATTTGCAACTATATTCCATCAACATTTCATCAATTAACATGAACACATGAAAACCCCTAATTCTTACTAAAATTTCGGTTTTCATACTATGGATAAGAGGGTGATTTTCTTCTCCAATTAACACCATTTATTCACTTATCATCCTATTATATCAACAATTAATCAATTGCAAAACCAATTTCATCTAACATGCATAAATCCCCAATTTCATTACTCAAACCCTAATCGAATTTCACAAAAACATGGGGCTTTCGATTCCTCTTTGTTCTAATCACCAATTAGGCATCTCTTAAGCATGAATCTATCATTAATTTAAGAAATCCAAAAATCCTACTAATTAACCTAAAATTTCGGTATTTATGTAGTGTTAGGGTTCTTGATTTTTGTTAAATTCTAAACCCTAATTAACCTATCTAACATATCCAAATTCATTAATTCAAGATCAATTCATCTAATCCATAATCCTAATTTTCGATCCAAAAGAAGAAATGAGAAGAAGAGAATGATGGTTGGATAGAAATATAGAGGAGATAATTACCTTGCTAATTAATGAAATGAGAAAGAGGTTTGGATGGTTGGATCAAGACTTGTGTGTATCTCCTTGGAGTTCTTGAAGGATTCTTCAATGGAGGATGATGAAATGAAAATGGAGATGGAGGATATGGGGCTGCCGAAATGTGTTGGGAGGGAGGGAGAGATATGTTTTAATTTTGCTATCTTAGGTTATAAGATACAATAGGTGTAGTAAAGCATGAATAGTAATGCATTAGGTGTAAAGTAGGAATAGTATAGTAATAGGTGTCCCTTATTAAACTATATAAAACACAAAAAATCTTACTAAATGAGAGAGAGGTCGGCTGGACCTAAAAAGAAATAAGAAATATCCCGCTTTTCCGACTCGTTACGACGTTACGGAAAATGACGTACGAAAAACGTATTTCGGCACAAAATCGGCGAGATCCGATTTGACCATAAATCCTAACGTACTAAACTTAATCGGAAAATAAATTTACAAAATTTATTTTGACAAAAACTCGGGACGACACAGTCCGAGTTTCGTCCGGAAAACCATAAAAATGAACTTTCTCGGGCGAGTTCGTATCGCGATTTCGTGAATGTAAAAATCAGACGGTTTTCCGTTCTGAGTTCACGAACTAAAAACTTTTCGTACGCGCTAACTCTAAATACAGTAGTCGTCTAGCTGACTTCCGTAATTTATTTTCGGAAACGGATTCGACCGTTAGTCTTAGAATTCAAAATTGTAAACTTAGGCGTGCAAAGCCATTTATTTAATTAACTTTAAAAAATTTAGATCGTAAGGAATTTCCGGGGCATTACACACGAGATACCAATACCTTAGATTTGTGTTCGATTATGAATCGATTGCACTCATGAATTTGCCGAAGCTCGCCGGTTGTCAACAAATTACGGCTTCCTTCCTACTCGATTGGTAGACAAATTCAAGGTCAGATTGGCGTGATTTTTCAAGGGCTATTACAAATCACAAAGGGGTTAATCGAAATCTTTACCTCTTCCGGCGGGATAGCGTCGTCTCTACTGCAGAATTTTCACCTGTTCAATGCGGCGCCAAAGTGAAAAGATAAAGCTCAAAGATCGACAAGAAACAAAAACGAGAGGAAGGGCCTCTTCTATGAGAAATCGATTTCGAAATAAAGGGCAGAAATGACCATCGAGATGTCACTGTTGAGAGAAGTTAATTAATCTCACCAATTTGGAGAGATAAATTACCTGGGAGGAATAGGAATATAGCACCGGGCTTTCTCTTTGTAGCGGGCTTGTTAGTTTATTTATCTGGCTACCAAACATCTGATAAATCAAGATAAACAAACTAATCTTGGTATATTTAGGCTACCAAACATGTACTAACGGTCAAGATTCATTTGGTAAAAAAAGTAATTTTCAATTAATTTTATTATTTTCTTTTTTCTTTTTTTCTTTTTCTTTATTGAATTAACCAATCATGGTTGAGTGCAATTTTCTATGAAGATACAAAGCAAATTTGAGAGATCTTTTAACTAAAATTTTGATTAACTATTTTAATATTAATTTAAATATTCTAACAGAAATTAAAATGATTCAAATATATTTTTTGTCTAACTATTATTATCAATTAAAAACAATTAACAATAGCACTAATATATTTACTTAATTAATATCGACATATTGAACTTCAAATTTTTTTATCATTATTATGAATTATAGACAATTAACAATAAGCTAAAATATATATAAAATAATTTTGTATCTCAGTAGTATTATATCAAAAATGTATTATTATAAATATATATATATATATAACCCTAAATTCATCTCATAATTCACACCACTTCTCAGTCTCCAGAACCCTTGTTCTTCTCTCTCTCTCTCTCTCTCCCTATTCCATTGCAATCCGACGGAGCTCTTCGACTTCCACCACCATGTGCAGCAGCTGCCACCGGCCCTTTCACTATCGTCCTCCTTCTTGTTCAGTCACTTGAGGTAAGACGAAATCATGCTCAAATTGGATCTTTTCTCCATAAATCGTAATTTTACCCACTCTGTGAATGGGAAATAAATGATGGTTACAAAGGTTTTATGGTACATTTTGATAGATTCTCGTCAACTATTCAATTCTATGAAAGGAAACTAAACTTACTACCTCTGTAATTGATGAATAATTTTTTGAACTTGGATTGGTGTTTTCAGGTTCAATGGGGTGGAATTTCTGATGAGGATGAGAGGGAAGAGCGTGATGTTTGTCAGAGATTCGTTGGGGCGGAATCAGTGGCAGTCTCTGCTTTGTATGTGAAAATACCAGATTCACACCCAGAGTGGTGACCACAGTGATGACCAAAGTGTTCACTACTTTGAACTAAAAGGCAGCGGAATAGAAAGACACAAAGAATAAATTTTCACAAGATTATCAAATAATAATCTTGTGAAGTGCCTCAGGGCAAAATATTCACTATATGAAACGTGAACAACGAAAATACTTCGAGTAAACAAGGTCACTAAAAAGAAGACTGATCAACACTCTTTTCACAGAAAATGGTGACTGATGCAGTCTCAACTACTACTCGAAGAAACAATGAATGAAAAGACTAAAGCTTAGCTACGAGATATATCACTGCAAAATCGGTACATAACAAATGAAATCAGCTATCTATTTATAGCAGCTACCAAACTTGAGCTGCACTCCACCCATGATCCACGATCCACATAATCAGCCCAGATTCTGCAACAGAAGTGCTCACTGCATCATGGGACACTCCCCTGATTTTTCTCAACTGCAACCAACAAACTCCAACAGCCTTTTGCACGTTGCAATCAGCCACTTCCCCAATTATAGCTGCTGCAAAACTGATCCATCAAACCTCTTGGAATAAGTCTCATTTGTACGTGGCACTCTAATCAATCACCTATACACATAGGATAAGAAATACAAACAAACCATGCAATATAATTTATAAAACAAGGTTAGAAAAAAAACATTAACAATCTCCCCCTTTGTTTGTATTTCTTCCCAAAACCTGTAAAAGCATCAACATATGAAGAACTGCAAAATACCATAACCACACACAACATAGCTCAAAGATAAGCTCCCCCTGAGACACACAGATGTAAAACTATAAAAAGTTTCACAACCCTTCAAGATAAAAACTCCCCCTGACTTAAAAACTCTCCCCCTATCCCAAACACAAAAACACCAAGTAACATATCATCAAAAACCAAAAAAAGAAACAAAGACGAAATATCCATCAAAACGAACATCCAAACAAAATGTCAAAAACCAGCAGGTCTCAAATCCAGCAAAACAAAATAAAGTGTTTAAAACAGAAAAACAAAATAGTTCTGTTTTTGAAATCCAAGATCCTTTGAAATCCAAGATCCAAAAATTCCAGCCAGCACATCATCACCACTGCAAGCATCACTGCAATCACCACGTCCAGCAACGTCCATCTTGTCAGTCTAGATCCTCATCTGATCCTCCAGCTGTGTGAGCGTGTTCTGCATTTGCTTGACTGCTCCCTCTGCTTCCTCCAACACCATCTTCATCTCCCCCTTTTTGGGAAGAAAGTAGTGCTTGTAAGCTGTCGCGGAAGGCCACAAGATAATCTATCTGTTCGTTGCACCATATAATCTGTCCTTCCAACAGAGAGGCTGAGATAGTCACATTTGTTGCAGAAGATGAGTTAGTGTCAAACACACGAGAAGGAGCTTGAGCATCTCTCCAAGGGAGGTCCTTTTTCCTTGCTGTGCGGTGGTAGAAATTCCGATGAATGGTGACATCCCCCAGCTTCGGAGTGAGCTCAGTACCCCTAGACACTTTAAGCCCCTGCTCAACAAGAATACTGAAGATAAGAGAGGGGTATACCAATAGGCAGTTTGAACCCGGTCTCTTTCCCACTTCGGCAATGTTCTTGAAAATTATCTTCCCTAGATCAAAGGGAATGCCTGCATGGATCTTGTACAAGAGAACAGCATTTTCCCATGGAATGGCAGCTGAATTTGAAGTTGGACACCAATTGTAGGTGGACAACCTGTGTAAAACTGAGAAAAGAGACGTTAAATTTGACAACTTTCGATAAGGCTGCCCATTATTGTACCATAAGGCAGAATCTCCCCCTGTGAGGATATTCTCAATTTCTTGAATCTCCGTCTCAGAAAACTCATCGGCCATCACATCAACCTCAGGAAACTTCAGAAATTTGTTGATAACTGCTGGAGTGACAGTGTAGATTCTTCCACACACAAATACTTTGCCAAAATTTCTAGAGTGAGAATCAGCAAATTCATGACCGATATTTGAATAGAAATACTTGACCATATCAGCAGCATACGGACGAGCATAAGTAAGGCTATGCAACAGATGTCTAGACTCAAATAACTCAATCAAGTTCATCTTAGCATAGTCTTTACAGTTGATTCTTCGATCATCCCAGATTTCACGATTCTTAAACAAATTCCAGTTATTTCTACCCAAGGTGGTATAGAAGAGATTCGGGACAGCCGACCTTACCTCCATAGGTGGTTCAAGATCCTCATTCTCCACATGAGACTTAGACTGAGTGGAGGTGGAGGCACGAGAAGCCTTCTTAGTCGTCAGTGGAGTTGGCTATTTAGATGACTGTGGTGTGAACTCCTTTTTCTGTCGTGGTGAGGACTCCTTCCTCCTCCGTGGTGAGAACTCCTTCCTCCTCCGTGGTGAGGACTCCTTCCTCCTCTTTGACACTGGCGGCTCCTCCATTTCAATTTCATCATCAGGTTCCGAACTTTCCCTCGAAAAAGAAGCAGACTTCTCTTCTTCTTCACGACCATCATCAGACTCCGAGCTTTGTTCATGAACTTCATCTTCATCGGATTCCAGAAGAATGGGATTGGCAGGAGATGTGAAATTCGGCTTTGTGCTCCGACCGAATTGGGAGGCGAGGCGAGTTGAGTGACGTTTCGCAGGCGTAGGTACTGACTTCTTGCGTTTAGGGGCAGCCTTCTTCTTTGCAACTGGAAGCTTGGTTCACTTGTTTAGCTTAGATGGAGTGGGACGAGGAGTAGACGTATTACCCAGATATGGATCAACTGGAATGATTAGTGGAGGATCGGAACTAAAATCCTCACCTCCATAATCGAACAGCGGGTCCAGTTCGTCTTCTTCAACAGAGGGTGGAGGCGGATTCGACGAGGACCCTTGAAGATCAAGGCGGATGAGCCTCTCTGGTGCAGTCGGATTTCTCTCCGTGACAAACTCCGGCGATAGATTAGGGATTTGAGTTGGCTCCGGTGCGGGAAGCTGAAGGGGCGCTGACCTAGCGTCTGATCCAGACCCAAATTCCAGTGAAATCTCCATTGGAGATATGCCAAGAGTCGACAGCAAGGAGGGTGGTTTGAACAATGATTCTCTGAGGGGAGAGATTTGACGGAATGGACTCTGGGTGAGAGCAAACGTTGGTTTTGGGGGAAACATCGACGAGAGCTGAGCTATATATTGACGAGCTTCTGGATTAGAGAGGAGCTCGTCGATTTGTTTCTTCTGCTCGTTATCCATGGCGAGAGATTTGGGAAGGAGAGAATGCAGAGACCGATAAGGAAAAGAGGAGGAATGCGGTGAGGGGTTGAAGAAGATGAAACGATAGTCAGCTATTTATAGGAGAAGAGAGTGAGAGGAAAACGAACTGTTAATGGGTTCTAAAAACGTGGAGTATATATCAAAAACACCTAGTTTTGAGGAAACTGATTATTTAGAGATAAGTTAGGATTCAAAAACTTTAAGATTTTGAGTAGATACGTTCCAGATATATTCAACATGCAGACATCGAAAACTTATTTTATTTGCAGATTTATTAATATCACCACAAGTGGTGCACATATTTATCACAACAGTTGTCATTACTTCAATGACCACTTTGGTCAGAGTCTAAAGATTTCTGAAACATCATAAGTAATTTATTGATAAAGTGAAGATGACTGATGACGAATAGATGAATAACCGAGAGAAACATGTAATCACCACTTATCTAGATCTTTGATCTAGTTATATGGTTTTCTAAGAACAGTCACGGTTTCCCCTTGCAAAGCAAGGCTTTTACATCCTCAAATCAGTCAAACTTCAGTATAGATTATTACTCATGATATAGCAGAAATGGTGACAACTGTGGTGACCACTTTAAACTCAGATAGAGCATAAACCAAGAGATTTCCTTAATTCAGAAAATCTCTCATAACTTAATGCTTTTGTAAAGATGTCTGCAAGCTGTTTTTCTGTACTAATATACTCTAATTTTAAAATTTTCTTCTCAACTAAATCTCGTATAAAATGGTACCTCAAATGAATGTGTTTTGATTTTGAGTGGTGGACAGGGTTCTTTGCGAGGTTTATGGCACTTGTGTTGTCACATAGCATTACCAAGGCATTGCTCTCCAGCCCATAGTCATCTAACATAGATTGCAGCCATACCAACTGCGTGGAACAGCTCCCGGCAGCAACATATTCCGATTCCGCTGTTGATAATGAGATGCAGTTTTGTTTCTTGCTGTGCCAAGAAATGAGATTGTTACCGAGATAGCAACAACCACCGCTCGTACTTCTTCGATCATCAATTTCTCCCGCCCAATCAGCATCACTGTAGCCTACTAGGTCCGTGGTGGTGTCTTTGGTGAACCACAGACCCAGCTCACATGTGCCGGCTACGTATCGAATGATTCTTTTTACAGCATTGAGGTGCTCTTCTTTTGGGCAAGACTGGAATCGGGCACATGCGCACACATTGTACATAATGTCTGGTCGGCTTGCGGTTAAGTATAAAAGACTGCCGATCATGGACCTGTACAACGTGGGGTCCACTTCAGGGCCTACTGCATCTTTTGACAATTTTTCAGTTGTACTCATCGGAGTCCTCATATGCTTGGCATTCTCCAGGCCAAACTTCTTCACCAGATTTTTTGCATATTTTGACTGAGATACAAAAATCCCATCCTCCTTTTGTTTAACTTGCAGTCCAAGAAAGTTGCTTAGCTCTCCAACCATGCTCATTTCAAATGTGGCCGACATAGCCTCCACGAATTCTTTCAAGTCCGCTTCATTTGTGGATCCAAACACTATGTCATCAACATAGATTTGGGCAATAGTGAGCACACCTTTTTCCTTTTTGAGGAAAAGAGTCCTATCCGCATGACCCCTGAAGAAACCAAACTCAAGCAAAAGATCAGTTAGACGACTATACCAAGCTCTAGGAGCTTGCTTTAGTCCATATAGAGCCTTATGTAATTTGTAGACATGATCGGGTTTGGTTGGATCTTCAAATCCCTTAGGTTGCTCTACATATGCTTCTTCTTCTAGAACTCCATTCAAAAAGGCAGCTTTAACATCCATTTGATGAAGAGTTATATTAAGATAGCATGCAATTGCAAACAACAACCTAATAGACTCAATCCTAGCTACAGGAGCAAAGGTCTCATCATTGTCAATTCCCTCAACTTGAGTATATCCTTGAGCAACTAAGCGGGCCTTATTCCTAATGACATTTTCATACTCATCAGTTTTATTTCTAAAGATCCACTTAGTTCCTATTATGTTGACTCCTATGGGTCGAGGTACAAGTGTCCACACTTTATTCCTAACAAATTCAAGAAGTTCAGCTTGCATGATACTTATCCAGAATTCATCTTTCAAAGCTTCGACTACAGTTTTAGGTTCGAGAGTTGATAAGAATGCTATTACACCTACTTTAGTAATTATGCATGAGAAGCATACCATCCTTACCATCTCTCGGTAATTTACCGGAGTTTTGTCTCTAGTTTTGACCCTTTCACGAACATCTCCAATGACAAGATCAAGAGGATGATCTTTTCTGATCTTGCTGGGCGAATCTCTCCTGATGACTTCAGTAATCTCTTCTGCTTGATCGAACGTAGAATCACGCTCAGTTTCTCCTGCAGAAGTGTCAGCCGTAGTCTCTATTGTAGGCGGCACTTCGATGACCTCTTTATCTCCATACTCAGTGGTCTTTCCCTGTATCTCAATCAGACTGTCAGTATTTTCCTCAGGAGTGTATAAACTTGCAAGATCATCAAAAGTTACATTGACACTCTCCATAACGGTTTTGGTTCTAAGATTGTAAACACGATATGCATGACTATTGAGTGAGTAACCTAAGAAGACTCCCTTATCACTTTTTGTGTCAAACTTTAGACGCTGGTCCCTATCATTTAACACATAACAAACACAACCAAAAACATGCAGGTATTTTAGGTTGGGTTTCTTACCATTTAGAATTTCATAGGAAGTCATGGTAGTTCCAGTTCTTAGGTTTATACGATTACTAACATGGCATGCAGTGTTGATAGCTTCGGCCCAAAACCGTTTAGAAAGATGTTTAGAATGCAGCATTACTCTAGCCATTTCTTGCAAGGTTCTATTTTTTCTTTCGGCTACTCCGTTTTGTTGTGGGGTTTTGGGTGCAGAGTACTCATGTTGAATCCCTTCTTTAACACAAAAGTTTATAAGTTGGGAATTTTCAAATTCTTTCCCATGATCAGATCTCAAACGTTTTATACGGGATTGATAAAAATTTCTAACTTTAGCATACAATTCCACAAAAGCATCATACGTTTCAGTTTTATCGTTAAGAAATTTTATCCATGCGTACCTCGAGAGATCATCAACGATCACAAAAGAATATCTCTTACCTCCCAGGCTTTCTACCTCAGCTGGTCCCATTAGATCCATGTGGAGTAATTCAAAGCAATTTTGGGTACCAAAAGGTCTCTCTACAGTGGAGACCACTGGATGGGGCACTTTAACCTGCTTTCCAATCTGGCAGTCTCCACAGATTCCAGGGTTGGAGACATTCAATTTCGGAACTCCTAGTACTGCGTTGTATCTCTGGAGTTTTTCGATGTTACGATAGTTGGTGTGTCCCAACTTTTGGTGCCAAAGTTTCAAGTCATTTACCTGCGAATTGAAACACTTGTTACTTTTTATTTCATAAATATTATTAGACGATCTTACTCTAGAAATGACGACTTCATTTTGATCATTTACTACTAGACAACTGTGTCTGTCAAAAATGACTTTACAGTCATCATCACACAGTTGGCTAATGCTGATAAGATTTGCAGCCAAGCCGTCCACATGTGACACATCGCTGAGTTTGGGAAGCTCCGGCATGTTGAGAGCACCTTTTTCCCACAATCTTTCCATTTGTTCCTCCACCAAATATAACTTCACATCCGTTGATCTTCTTGTAGTCAGTGAGATATCGTTTGGACCCAGTCATGTGTCTAGAACACCCACTGTCAAAGTACCACGATCCATCATCGTTGGAGGTGGCTGCTGTAAAGACCACTCTACAGGTTTCTGTGTAGGCACTTTTGGGTCTCCATACCCATTTTTGGACTCTGCCCTTGTTGATTGCAACGGATGGTTTCTTGGCTTGATTCCTTATATGAGACACTTTCTTGTGTTCCTGCAAAAGCTTGTAGCAAAAAGGTCTAATATGGCCAGGTAAGTAGCAGTAGTGACATACGTACTTCCTACGTTTTCTAGAAGTGTACTTGGGAGGAGTTTCTTTAGCCTTGACAAATGGTAATCCATGCGTGGACATGATTTGAGGAAAAACAGTCTTAATAGTTTTGTCAAAACCAAGACCATGAGATGTTACATGAGTTTGTGACAGGACTTCATCAAGTTTAGATGTACCTGTGTTCAACTTCTTGAAGGTTTCGTTTGCAAGATCAAGTTGAACTTTTAGCTTACCGATTTCAGCATCCTTTTGGGTCAGCATAACTTCTAATTTTGCAAGAGATGACTTCTGGGCAGCATTCTCCACGTTGAGAGCTTCATTTTCTTTGCATTGTTTTGCCCATTTAACGTACAATTCCTTGTACATGACTTGCATTTTCACCAACATGTCCAAGGTCTCCTCCTCGGTGACCTCCTCTTCTTCTTCTTCCTCTGAGGTATTAACGACAGTATTAAAACAAAAGAGAGTTTCATAATATATTTCATCATACCTGTCGGAAGTAATCTCCACGTCACTGAGCACGGTAGACTCCACTTCATATGCCATCATAGCTGCATGCTCTTGAGAAGAGACTTCTGGTGGTTCTTCAACGATTATTCCAGACGTGTCGAGCTCAGTGTCGCTAAGGGACAGAAAAGTGACAGGTTTTCCAAGTTTGCGAAAGGTGTTGGCACATTCATTTGCAAAATGGCCATAGCCTTTGCATTCGAAGCATTGTATGCCAGCGAAATCTTTGACCTCCCTTGGCTTGAAGTGTTCTGATGCGGAGCGCTTCATTATCCTCGGATCTCTTCCTGGTGAGCGAACTTGTTCGTATAAAACCAAGGGACCGGATGCATCTTGACGAGGTTGTCGTTGATCAACAAATCCCTTTCCTTTTTGTTGGAAGTTCGGTTTGTTTGACGCTTTTCGCAGCAAAGAATTCAGTTTACGTGTGAGGAGTGCGAAATCTGCATTTCCGGTGATCTCCTCAAGGTCATCGTCTTCCTCATTGACTTGTTCGGTGCTTTCTGAAGATGGCCCGACTTTCATTGCAAAGCCCTTCTTCTTAGGACTGTGCCTATGATTCAGCTCAATCTCAAAGGTTTTGAGATCGTTCATGAGCTTGGTGAACTCCAGGGTGCTCACAGTTGTGGACGTATCAATGGCCACCACTTTCATGTCAAACCGAGAGGTTAGGGTTCTAAGGCTTTTGAGACTAACCTTTTGTTACTAATGGGATCACCAAGATCTTGACACTCGTTGGCGATCTCGAGCAGCTTGTTACAATAGTCACCAACACTTTCATCTTCTTCCATCTTCATACTTTCGAATTTTGAGATGAGATTGCGATGCCTTGACTCCTTGATGCTGTTGTCTCCTTCACAATGTTGCTGAAGAATGTCCCAAGCTTCTTTAGCTGACTCACAATTTCTTATGAGTTTGAACATTTGAACGTCAAGGGATGATTGAATGGCATTGAGAGCTTTGTCGTTGTAGGTTGCTTCATCGATCTGTTCTCTTGTCCAGTTATCTTCATGAATTCGAACCCAGTCACCATCTTCATCTAAGACTTTTGGATGGGACCACAACTTCTGGACAGCTTTCCATGCTCTCGCATCAATTGCTTTGATGCACGATCTCATTCGAACCTTCCAAAAGGAATAGTTCATGCCATCAAGAATGGGAGGCTTGTTGAACAACGGGTTTGCCTGGTCCACTGTGTCTCGAAAAAATAAAATCAACACTTAGTGTATCAAGTGGTTGCTCTGATAACAATTGAAAATACCAGATTCACACCCAGAGTGGTGACCACAGTGATGACCAAAGTGTTCACCACTTTGAACTAAAAGGCAGCGGAATAGAAAGACACAAAGAATAAATTTTCACAAGATTATCAAATAATAATCTTGTGAAGTGCCTCAGGGCAAAATATTCACTATATGAAACGTGAACAACGAAAATACTTCGAGTAAACAAGGTCACTAAAAAGAAGACTGATCAACACTCCTTTCACAGAAAGTGGTGACTGATGCAGTCTCAACTACTACTCGAAGAAACAATGAATGAAAAGACTAAAGCTTAGCTACGAGATATATCTCTGCAAAATCGGTACATAACAAATGAAATCAGCTATCTATTTATAGCAGCTACCAAACTTGAGCTGCACTCCACCCATGATCCACGATCCACATAATCAGCCCAGATTCTGCAACAGAAGTGCTCACTGCATCATGGGACACTCCCCTGATTTTTCTCAACTGTAACCAACAAACTCCAACAGCCTTTTGCACGTTGCAATCAGCCACTTCCCCAATTATAGCTGCTGCAAAACTGATCCATCAAACCTCTTGGAATAAGTCTCCTTTGTACGTGGCACTCTAATCAATCACCTATACACATAGGATAAGAAATACAAACAAACCATGCAATATAATTTATAAAACAAGGTTAGAAAAAAAACATTAACAGTATGATAGGGGTGACGTTGTCGCCGTCGTCGCCAACGCAGATTATGAGAGGAGATCCTCTCTCCATTTTTAAATTCCTGGTGAGCTTGCTAGAAATTAAATAAATATTGAATCAAATAATGTGGTTATGAGTATACAATTGATTGTTGGGGATGAATTTGGGTACAGAAATACGGGGTAACGTCGTAACGGTGTCGTTCTACAAAGCGCCATACCTGGTGGATATAGATTCGGTGTAGGGAAAAGGGTGCTGAAATTAGACGAGATAAGAGGCAACGCTATTTGAGAAACGTGGTAAAAGTGGTCTTGCCGCTTTGAAACGCATTTTTTTCTGTCGTATGGTGCTAGGAATGATAGAGACGAAGATTAAATTTTGGTGATATTGTGGTATTTGGTTGATGATTTTGGCATGATTATCTTCAAGGTTCTATTTATCAAAACTGTGTGTTATGGTGTTCGATGAAATGCCTCGCTAATTTAAGTTCATGAAAATGTTGATTTGTCTATCTTTATTTCTAGTCTTTTGATTTTTTGATTAATTTCTTACTTTTGCAACATTAGAATCAAGACAGTAATCACGATTCTTTTATATTCTGAGCGTGTTTTCCCCAACCTAACTCCAATTCTCAAAAGTTTTTCCATTTCCTTGTACAATTTTCCTATTAATGTTAGTGTTATTGATGTTAAGATGATTTTGGGTACATTTGTATAGATTTACATCAGATGTTCAAATGAAAAGCATTTCAATTGTTAGCGGTGTGATGGAACAAGTCCGATGAAGATAGAGCGTGAGTTCCAGAAACTTGAAGAACGATGTCTGAAAATTGAAAGGAAGAGACCAATTTATGTCAGCGAGCTCGCTATTATCAATTTATTATCAATTGTTTGATGTACATATTATATCAATTTGTTCTAAAACCTATGCATTAAGTTTCAACAAAATTATTAGCCCAAAGAAAGAAAGGAGTCATCACTTTATACTACTTGTGATTACTATAGGCAAGAATGTTCTCCAAATTGTGAAGAGGCTAGCTAATATTATCGCTAAGTGTTCTAAAGTTAACATATTGTAGTAAGACGAGTACTTAAAACTTTCAGTCACATTGTCATGACTACTTAATCTGATCGTCCAATACAAATTATGATGATGCATATACAAATTTTATTACCATATAGTCTGTGCTCTGATTGACTTAACAAAAGGAAAAAACAGCTACAAATTTCACGTGAAAGATAGTCATTTCCAAGCAAAAACATAATTATCCCTTTGAATTTTCCATGTCAAAAATGGTTAGGTGAAGACATAATTTATAGAACACAAAACTTAAAATATATGATTTTGGCGCCAAAAACCTATTTGGAAAAAAAATTGAGGAAATTTAGATGGAAAATTTAATTTTTGAATGCATTTTGTAGATTTTTATTTAACAATTATGGAATTAATAAAATGGAATGAATTATTAATGACCTTATTTGACATAAAGAGGGACAACAATGATCACTTTGCCGATGTGATCGGATTAAAAATCAGTAAAGGCCGATTCAATTTTGACTAAAATTGACTTTTTACGTCGGCCCCAATTTCAATTGGAAGATTCACAACGGCGGATCAAAATTCGTTAATACAAAGTCCATATCCAGTGTTACATAAATTTATTTTCTCAATTTTATTTGACATGAAGGGTTGGTTGTTGGATTTCATCGAATTCTAAAACCTCAAGTTCATCATTAAAGGTAAGAGTGAGGGCTTGTCCTGCAAATGGACAAGTGAAGGAACACGATTGTGTTTATAATCAAAATTAAAATTCTAACTTCATTTTTAGACTTAATTATGGCTATTGACTTCTTTAGTAGCACTGCCGAGTTAAGTAACCACTATTGGGTAGGGGCCAATGCAATCGACCTCAAACATGTGAAGTTCCGTCAGCCGACACGAATTGGTCGGAAAATAACTCAGGCAAGGAATCAATTTTGTTTTATAACATTTGGTAATGTAATAAGTAACTAAATTGCCGATTAAATCCACTTTAGATTCTAAGGTGATTAGGGTTTCAGTACGTACTAGGGCATCTTATTTAACAATTATGGAGTTAATACAATGAAATAGATTATTAATGACCTTATTTGACATGAAGAGGGACAACAATGATCACTTTGCCGATGTGATCGGGTTAAAACTCAGTAAAGGCCGATTCAATTTTGACTGAAATCGACTTTTTACGTCGGCCCCAGTTTCAATTGGAAGTTTCACAACGGCTGATCAAAATTTGTTAATACAAAGTCCATATCCAGTGTTACATAAATTTATTTTCTCAATTTTATATGACATGAAGGGTTGGTTGTTGGATTTCATCGAATTTCAAAACCTCAAGTTCATCATCAAGGGTAAGAGTGAGGGCTTGTCTTGCAAATGGACAAGTGAAGGAACACGATTGCGTTTATAATCAAAATTAAAATTATAACTTCATTTTTAGACTTAATTATGGCTATTGACTTCTTTAGTAGCACTGCCGATGTTAAGTAACTACTATTGGGTAGGGGCCAATAAATTGACCTTAAATGTGTGAAGTTTTGTCAGTCGGCACAAATTGGTTGGAGAAATTACTCCGGCAACAAAACAATTCCCAATTTTATTACCCATTTTCAATATTGAACTCTATTTAAAATGAAAAAATTTCTCAAGTTATTTGAAATTAGAGCAATCCGGCCAAATCATCTAAAAGTTTAAATTTGCCACCTAAAAATTATAAAAAAATCAAATTTCCCGCACAATTAAACTTTAAAATTTTAGACCATTCCATATTTTAAAAAATTCTATTTCAATTGAAACCTCTAACATAATGTTGACTAACAATTTTATTGGAACTATGGGATACCATTTTGTTTGCAATTAAATACCATGAAACACTCGAGAAACACATTGTACATTTTACATTTTTTTGAAGTAGATATATAGTAGAGCTAATGTTAAAAGATATATCAAAAAATAAACTCAATAACTAGGGCATCTCTGCCTTTCTAGTCGATGAATCAATAAATCACTAACTAGGGCATCTCTACCTTTCTAGTCAATACATCAACATTCTCAACAAGCTCAGCACAATAAGAAAACAGAACTAGGGCATTAAAAATTCATTAGTTTTTCATCAAATCAAAGGGTGGAGAACGAGTTGAGTTTCATCAGATCATCGGTGGAGATTTGGATATCGGTCTGCAGATTAGAAGACAGAACAACAAGCTGCTGCTGCATAAACTAGTGCAGTTACAACAAGGTATTGCAAGTCTGCAAAAGGACATGAAAAATTTAAAAGAATCAAAGAAAGTGAGTGAGAAACACCTAGAGGATCTAAAGGTCGTAAACAAAGAACTCGAGACACAACTCACTGTTGCGAATGCTAAACAAAATCAACTTATGAAGAAATTATCTTCTGCAGAAGTAGAGTTGGATAATAAAAGCCAATGCTGTAAAGAATTGGTCAGATTCTACCTTGAGCTTCAACTACAACTTGAATCAACAAGATTGCAAACACATGATATCCGGAGAATCATGAAAACCAAGAAGGGCTTCTGCAAATTGTAAGTTTCTATTTTGCTATCAAAATAAACTTTGGCATGTATGAAATTGTAATAGGAAGAATAATGTATATTCTATCTCAACCACACGCTTGTTGTAAGTCATGAAAGTGTCCTTACATGAGTAACACAATGTATATTATATCCCAACTAACAAACGGATGCTACAAAACTAACAAAGATATTGATGAGCATGCAAAGTAGAAAAAAAATTCTCAGTATAAGAGTTAGAACTCAAGCTTCCAAATTGATAGTATTCTTCTATTTCAACTTCCACACTAAGAAATTTACTCATTAGACCTAAAGAGTGCAATTCACCAAGCCATTATTTTCTTATATATTCACTCCAATTTCGCACAACCGAATCAAAAGCAGTAGTTGAAGATGCTCAATTTCAAAGTTAAACCCTCAATAAGTTAGCCACATAAATCTAAAATACGTATATAACACATTATGGATTACTCAGAAATTTGTTGTGCTCTGTTTTGTAAACATCAAAGGCAAACCTTGAGAACCTACTTCAAAATTTCTTCACCCAGCAGTCTAACACTTATCACACAATTGAAGCTCGAGCCATGCAGACCCAATTTGACAACATAAACCAGGTCAAAACACAATTATAACCTTGAGCCATTTTTTAATAGGATATTATTAATCTTAGAAGAACAAGACAATGCATTGGAATTTGTAACAGTGGATGCGGATAGTTAAATGTTGTAGAGAAATACTAAAGACAGAAAAATAATCACTCACTCGACCACAAAGCAAATTCAAATGCTTTCAGTAGTTATAAAAGAACAAAAGTTGAGAGAAAACTACAAACCAAACCTTCAATTCAAACTTAGATCAACATCAGACTTCTCTTGGTATGCATCCACAATTGTCTGTGAAGAAATTATGAAGAGACCAACATCAACAAAAATTAAAATTTGATGAATTAGAAAAATAAATAAAACGTATTCTCACTTGAATATTGGGATCGAATATGAACTGGACCCATGTGGGTAGTCAATTGCAGATTCATCAAGCGACTGGTGTTTGTTGCGGCTTAGGCATTTGAAACATCGACGGAGTTGGAAGAAGGCCTGGCGAAGACCGAGGAAGAGGGTTGAGCTCCGAACATTGTAGAAGAGTGGTGGCAGAACCCTAGATTAAGATATCTACTCAAATCTATCTATATAAATTTCATTAATATTGACGTTTCTAGTTTCTCCTCATCCAAAACTTTGAATCTTCTTTAGAGAGAATGTGAATTGGGAAGGAGGTGTGCACAGAGAGAGAATGACACGAATTGAACAAAAATAATACATATATTTCACGGAGTAAGATATATACCCAAGGTACTAATAAAAAAAATATTTCAGCCCCAGCAAAATTTTCGAGAACTGGTCCGCCATTTCAATAATTACGTGCAACGTAAAATGACGATTCTAAAAATGTAATCGCCGACGTCAAACTCGCCAGAAATTGAGTCGATTGGCCGGATTTTGGTGAATTGACAATGAAGCAAGCTACATCCAGCTGAAGACACGAATGGCCCACAAAAATTTGCAAATCTTCACCTTTTTCAGTATTGGTTAGGTTAACCATACTAATTAACCCAACATCTATTTAAATTATAAATTAAATTTATTATATGGCATAAAAATTAACAAGACACGTGTCAACATCCCAACGACCAATGCATTGTGCTATATTTACATTAGAACGCTCCAAAAATTACAGTACACATGTAAAAATGATGAAAAAAAAAATAAAATATTTATTTCCCACTTTTCTCCATATAAGTAATCGTACCTTAGTGATAAAAATAAAATCTGCCCTTGATCATATTTCAATGCCTAAACTTTGTTTATAGTCTAATTCCCCTTCTTTCCTTCCCCTGCACCTCCTCTCTCCCTCCATAGAAGTAGTTTTGTTCAAATCTTATGCAGAAATGGAGCAACATTTCTTCAAGAACCTACCGTCAGAAATCATCGCCAACATCTTCTCAAGACCTACCGTTCGAACCATTGGAACTAGCAAGTGTGTTTGCAAACCATGGCTCGATTTGCTCGAGACCGATGAGTTTGTCAATTCGCAGCTTTCTAGATCCGCCGCCACCACCGCCGCCGGCCTAGCAGTATTGCGACTGGGGAACTCAAGTCGCTGCACAGTTTTCGAATTGGAAGACGAAATCGATGTCGAGAGCGGCCACGGTCATCAATTGAATCATCTCACCAAGTTCAATTTCCCTGACAGAGTCGAAATTGAAGGTTCTGCTAATGCTATCCAATCCAATATGTCGTGAATATGTCGCGATCCATTGCCCAAAGAAATTTTCATTAATCGAGAAGTTGTTTATGAACTGGTTGTTATTAGATTCAAACGGCGAGTTTTGGATTTCTGTTTTTGACCTTGAAACAGAGCGTTCTAGGGCTTTCGCAGTTCCTCCTCTTCAATGATTCCTTAATGGATTCAAACGGTTCGAGGTATAATTGGATTACAAAATTTAAAATCCAATGTAATTTGATTATTTAGGATTTAGGAAACTGACTTCTATTCGGATACAAGTTAATTCCAAACTTTAAATTTCTCTGTTATATATATGAGTCGGCTATAAGGAATTCTGATATAGTCTCTTCTTATTTGCAAGTCGACTTTCTTTTTCTCCGATTTACCTTCTCTCTTCAAGTCACGGTACGCTTATTAGTTGATTTTGGATTTGATTTGATTTATTTATTTTTGTTTCAATTGGTGATTTCATGATTTATATCTTTAGGATCGTAGCAAGTTTGATATTTTCTTTTATTATCTGCATGAGACCTTGAAGTAGATTTCTAGCCTGTAGCTCCAACATCATGTATCGAATTGATAGCTAAAAATATATTGTGAACTACTGATTTGACGTTTAAATTCATGCTCGCATTTTGTTTGTTCGTATATTGTTTGTCAAACACGGTGTGATAGTAAGTATGCAACATGCAAACAGTCGTCGATTTAATCTGGGAATTATAATATCCTTAGATGATTTTAATTGTATCAAAATATCAAAACAGTTCTAAGCATTCCAACTAATTGTCTCATTGTCTGCTTATTCATTGATGGTTTCAAATTCAATTTGTTGAAGCAGTAGCGCTATTTGTTATTAATATTAATTGGTATTTGGTATTTGCAGCTAGCGATGGCGGAAGGAGCTGCGATCGGAATCGATTTGGGGACAACTTATTCGTGCGTGGGCGTGTGGCGCCACAACCGAGTTGAAATTATAGCCAACGATCAGGGCAACCGCACCACCCCCTCTTATGTCGCCTTCACTAACTCCGATGACCATCTCATCGGATATGCCGCCAAAAATCAAGTCGCCGTCAATTCTCTCAACACTATTTTCGGTAACATCCCTCCCTTGAATTTATCTGTTATATAACTAGTCTCTATGTAAAATCTACAAACTAACGTCAACCTTTGATCATGATATTATCTATGGTTGTTAATAATCAAAGCATGAAAGTAGTACCCGAAAAGCATATTTTTATTCTCTCTCCCCCTCTCTCTCTCACACACATGGTGCATGTGGTGCAGATGCAAAGAGGCTGATCGGCCGCAGATTCAGTGATCCTACAGTACAATCTGACATGAAACTCTGGCCATTCAAGGTGATTCCCGACGCCTCCGACAAGCCTATGATGGTAGTAACCTACAAAGGAAAGGAGAAACAGTTTGGTGCTGAGGAGATCTCGTCAATGGTGCTCGCCAAGATGAAGGATATTGCCGAGGCATATCTTGGATTGACGGTGAAGAACACCGTCATCACCGTGCCTGCTTATTTCAACGACTATCAGCGTCAGGCAACCAAGGATGCTGGAGTCATTGCTGGCCTCAACGTTATGCGGATCATCAACGAGCCTATTGCTGCGGCCATCGCATATGGTCTGTATAAGGAAGATGTTACTAGTAATAGCTCAAGGGGAAGAAAGAATGTGCTCATCTTCGACCTTGGAGGTGGCACGTTCGACGTGTCAATGGTGAGGATTGAGGATGGCATCTTCGAGGTGAAGGCTACTGCTGGCGATACTCATCTTGGAGGTGTGGACTTTGACAACAGAATGGTTAATCACTTTATTGATGAGTTTAAGAGAAAGAATAAGGGTAAGGATATAAGTGGGAATCCAAGAGCTATTTGGAGAGTGAAGAGTGCTTGTGAAAGGGCCAAGAGGATGCTTTCCTTTGCCTCTCAGACCGAGATTGTGATCGACTCGTTGCACGAGGGGATTGATCTCTGCTCGACACTCACACGTGCTAAATTTGAGAAACTTAACATGGATTTGTTCACAAAGTGTACGGAGCTTGTTGAGAGATGCCTCGGGGATGCAAAGATGGACAAGAGCAGGGTGGATGAGGTTGTGGTCGTGGGCGGGTCAAGTAGGATCCCCAAGGTGCAAGAGCTGTTGCAGGAGATGTTCAACGGGAAAAAGCTCTGCAAGAGAATTAACCCGGATGAAGCCGTGGCCTATGGTGCGGCCGTGCAGGCTGCAATCTCGAGTGGTGGAGCTGGCAACAAGAAGGTGCGGGATCTGGTGCTGTTGGATGTTACTCCGCTGTCCCTTGGTATCGAATGTCAATTAGACGTGATGAATGTTTGTATTCCGAGGAATACAACCATCCCAACCAGGAAGGAGATTACTGGACTCATCATGCCCTATGACAATATGACCAGCGTGGTGATTTCGGTGTATGAAGGCGAAAGAAGTAAGTCGAAAGCCAACAATCTGCTAGGGAAGTTCACACTCGATGGCATCCCACCGGCCCCCAGAGGCGTTGTTAAATTCAAGGTGTGCTTCGACATTGATGCGAACGGTATCCTCAAAGTGACGGCGGAGGAAAAGGCGAGCGGAGTGAAGAAGGAGTTGACCATCACCAACGGCAAGGGTAGGCTGTCAACGGTGCAAATCAACAAGATGGTGAAGGATGCCGAGGAGTGCAAGAGGGAGGACGAGTTGCATTTGATCAAGATTAAGGCGATGAGAGCTTTTGAAGACTTCGCCTACAAGATGAGAGACACCATCAAAGATGAAAGCAATGCAGCTAAGCTCAAAACTGCCCAGAAGGAAAAGATCCAGAAAGCTTTCGACTCTGCTATAAAATGGTTGGCATCGAACAGAAACCTTGCATCTGCTGATGATTTTCTAAGAAAGAAGGAGGAGTTGGAGAAGATTTACAACCCAATCATCGCCAAAAGACGTAATTTTTTTTATTTATTTTTTTGAGGGAATCGCCAAAAGACGTATTAGTTAGCTAGTATGTATGGATTTTTTTTTTTTTTTTTTTTTTTTGGTATTTTGAATATGGAAGCTTTGTAGTTTGATTTAATTTTATGCCAGAATCTTAAAATTATTTAGTCTGCTTTGATTAGTTTAGCCCTTTCCTTTTCCTTTAATTTCGCAATAGTTCTATTTGACATGTCATCGAGCAGTTGGAGGCCATCGGTGATCTTCCTCGCGTGATTCTTCCTTTCGTGGTGAAACGTGCAATTTCCAATTATACGTTAAAATAAAAGGACAATTCAAATTTAAATTTGATTAATTCGAAATTAAATCCGAAATCATATGGTATAATATAAAGAGGAATGGAAGAGGCAGGTTATAGGTAAAAACTTTCTCAATATGATTTGATAACCGGAAAGACAGAAACTAGTATTTATATCAAACTAAATTTTACTTTGTTTTATAAAAAGACAATAAGAAGAATATTCTATACCGACTTTGATGATGTTTTTTTTCTTCTAGTTCGTACTAATTTTTTGAACCAATTAATATACTAATAAGAACATATAACTAGCTATGTCAATTGTCAAGACTTGACGATGCCCGAAATTGCAAGAGTATATTATCATATAACTGTCCTAATGCATATTCAAAGACCTAACTTGAAATTAGTGGTGAGAAAAAAATCGAAATCCGAAAATCAAAATAAAACCATACCGAAATATGAAATTTGGTCAGATTTTTTCAAATTTCAGATCGTATTGGATCCAGTTTTTTGAGAAATTTAGATTTTGAATTCGGATCGGATCGATGCTTTAAAAAACTGAACAAATTCAAAATTCGAATTATATATATAATATATTATTAATTTATTATAAATAATTAATATTTTAATATATCTATTCCATATTTTTTATTATTTTTTATTATGAATTATTATAATTTACTATGTTTCTTCAATTTATTATTAATTATTTAAAATTTAATATATTTTAAATTTTTTAATTGTTTAATCTTTTTTCATTAGAATTTCGAATTTTCGGATCAGATCGGTTTTAGTATTCGGATTTCAGAATTTTCTTTTGTGAGATAATCTGGAGTCCACGGAGTGCGACTTTGTAATCATGTAGCTAGGGTTTTTTTTGCTTAATTTTTCTTGTAATTTGAGGGGTTTGGCTTCTTTCTTGTTCGATGAAGCAGGCTTTATATAAATCCGCCGAGGAAAAAAAAAGTCATAGTCCACGAAAAAGGAGGGAGAGAGGGAAGAGAGGAAGGGCGTGATGTAAGAGAAAATAAAAAAAAATTATTTAAGAATAAGCTTAAAAAAGACTTAAAGTATTATTTATATGGGTAATGATATTCGGCCACACTGGCCGACCACACAAGCGAAAAATGGTAATATAGGTTTTGAAAATGAAAATATACTTTAATTGGGAAGCCTAAACCCTAAGGGAAAATGTGATTATTTCCACTTTTACAGTCAACTTTTCTTTTTTTACGCGTGTGGCTGGCCATAGTGTGGCCGAATGTCATTACCCTACTTATATATTATTAGTGCTATAATTCCGCAATAATCCATTTTGGTAATGCGGCAATGGAGATTGGAGTTGTCAAACTTTGGTTTCTTTTAAGACAATAGTAGTTTGACGGGAAGAGGCTCTGCAAGAGCATTAACCCGGACGAAGCCGTGGCCTATGGTGCGGCCGTGCAGGCTGCAATCTCGAGTGGTGGAGCTGGCAACGAGAAGGTGCGGGATCTGGTGCTGTTGGATGTTACTCCGCTGTCTCTCGGTGTGGAATGTGCAGGAGATGAGATGGTTGTTTGTATTCCGAGAAATTTTCTCTTGTTTGTTTATGTTTTCATTTCATTTTCCTTCAAAGATGGTCTCTTTCGTAGGGTTAATCACACATAGATATATCAAGCAAGCGAATGAGGTCCGATTCAACAAATGGTATAGATTAGATTGGGTTGATCCCTTAAAAGGGCTTTAATATGAACCTTTTTTCAAACTTTTTCAAACCCACAACAGGCCAATCCAAGCTCAAGCTGGACCAGGCCGAGCTTGCTCTAAAAGGGTCCATTCAGTGCACAGTATAAGACGGGTTTGACCCGATCCGGTCAACTGGTCAACTCGTTGATTTCTATTTTTTTATTTTTTTTTCATTTTTTTAATTGAAGTGTTTTTTCAGCTACGATAGTGACAATATTTATGTCTTTTAGTTCGCTCCAAAGCCTTCGGTTCTCCTCGCTCGACTCTTAAAATAAAGGAAAAAAACTGAAAAATAAAAAAAAAATGGGCGCGTGAGGTGCACGCCGTGCGTACCTCACGAGCCACGCGCGGGTCGGGACTGCCGATTCGAACCTATTCTCATAGTATGCACTGAGTGTTTGAGTGCATGAAAGTTTTTGTGTTAATTAAATTATAAAAATAAAACATAATGGGTTTGACCTCACCAAAATCAGTTGTAGTTTTTGCATTTTGTTTATTTGGATTTGTGGGGTTAATCTTCTTAAATAGAACAATTCTCACTGTACATTTTCAAGATATTTGGTGGGTGTTTGACTGAGTTTAGAAGCTCCTTAAAATAGCTTATAAGTTCCTAAATTTTTAATAGTGAAAAATTTATAAGCTGTTTTAAAGAGCTTAAAGACTTAGCCAAACACCTTTTGATAGGAATATAAAATTATAACGGATTCTTAACTGGTCGAAATTACAACATCGTAATCCTTTTAGTGGCGAAATTAAAATCTGCGCTTAGATCATACTATTTCATTAACAGAAAAGAAATTTGGCCACCAAGTGGTTGGACACCCATAATATATTTGTGATTAAATGATTTTTAATTAATTTGATAATTAAAGAAATTAGTGTTTTGTCTATTATATCCTTCCTTTCTCATCTAACCTTTCAATTTCGAATTCTATTCCAATATTTGTGCATGACTTTTCATTATTTATTTTTAATATTTCATTTTTCTAATTATGGATTTTTTTTATATTTTTAATATTCTATTTTTTCGTCAATCAAAAATGAGTGAAATGTAGGTAAAGAGAATCGAACATTTGACGTATTGGAAAAAGGCAGAGATCTTATTCACTGGAACAACTACTTAAATTGATCACATGCTCGAGCTCCTTTACCGACATAATATCTTTTTTTGATAGATGAAAAATAAAATAGAATATTAAATTAACATCTATAATTAAAGAAACGAAATATAAAAAAATAAAATAATTAAAAACCATGCACAAATATTGAAATAAAATAATTCGACATTAATTGTGAAGGTTTGGAGGAAAAGGGTATAATTGATAAACCACTAATTCCATTAATTATTAAATTAATTAAAAGATCATTTAAATACAAATATACCATTAGTGTACCGGACACTAGGTGTTTAATTTCATTAATGCCTAAACTTTGTTTATAGTCTAAAATTCTTCTCAATAATTTCTTTCTTAAGATTAGATCATTTCCTTGAACAGTAACCACACTGTCAACTATCACTATCACTATCACAATAGCAATGCCAGTGACCACACTGACCAGAGTAGATGAAAAAAGAAAGGGAAAGACATTGTTTGCAGCATAAATAAATGAGAAATTAAATACATATATTCGAAATCGATTTTCAATTTGTGAAACCCTAATTCCCCTTCTTTCCTTCCCCTGCGCCATCTCTCCTTTCCACAGAAGTAGTTTTGTATGCAGAAATGGAGCAAAATTTCTTCAAATACTTACCCTCAGAAATCATCACCAACATCCTCTCAAGACCTTCCGTTCGAACTATTGCAATTAGCAAGTGCGTTTGCAAATCATGGCTCAATTTGCTCGATTCCGATGAGTTTGTCAAATCGCATCTCTCTAGATCCGGCGGCGCCGCCGCCGGCCTTGCAGTCTCGATGCGGGAGGGGAACTCAAGTCGCTGCACAGTTTTCGAATTGGATGACGAAATCGATCTCGAGAGCAGCCGCGATCGTCAATTGAATCGTCTCACCAAGTTCAATTTCCCTCAGAGAGTCCAAATCGAAGGTTCTGCTAATGGCATTCTTTTCCTACGCCGGAAAGAGTTCTGTTTCGATGTTTTGTATGTATGCAATCCGATATCTCGTGAATACATCGAGATCCATTGCCCTGTAAAAATCTTCGTTCCGCGAAAAGTTATTTATGGATTTGGGGCTAGCAAGATAACCGGCCAACACAAGTTGGTCTGCATTAGACGTAACCTTGCTCGTGATTGCCATGTTTATACTCTCGGAACAGGATCGTGGAGACGTGTTGAACCAGCCGGCGTTTTGCGTGATTTTAGTATCGCTTATGCATTTCTTAATGGTAATCTTCACTGGTTAGTATCGGATTCGAACGACGTTTTGTGGATCTCTGTTTTTGACCTTGAAACAGAGCGTTTTAGCGCAATAGCTGTTCCTCCTCCATATGTGGATGTGGATTGTAGAGGCTTTTCTGCTGTGAGGGGTTGCTTATGTTTGTATAATTGCACATCCGAAGATGAGACGGGGATGATTGTTATCTGGTTGATGAAAGAATATGAAGACGAGAAATCTTGGACAAAGGAATATGTCGTCAATTTAAAGTTTGATTTTCATGGATATGAATATCGACATGTACCTATTTACCTTGTTAAAGTTTTCGAAGATGGTGGCATTTTGATGGTATGTGACGAGCGGCTTCTTTGCTACTACTCCAACAAGACGAAGACTGCTCAAGTAATTGGTGTCTTGGATGGTCGGCAGGTCTGTATAGACTCGATGCTTCTGACTCCGAGCTTTCTCTCACTCAAAAGTTGTTTCCCCATGGAGAATGTAATCTCATTGTGATTCTTTTTCGACTGAATGCAGCCCACCATTGTTAGGACTAAATACCTGAATGAGAAAATGATCTCAGAATATTAGTGAACATGAACTTGCAAAATAACTGGTCAACTTAGGTTGTTTGTATTAAGAGCGACCTTCATTACTATTGTGATTGTCACGTTTACTCTCTCGGAATAGGATCGTGGAGATGCGTTGAAGCAGGTGGCGCCTCGTGTAATTTTAGAGGATGTTTGGCTGAGCTTAAAAGCTTCTTAAAACAGTTTCCTTAATAGTGAGTAGCTTATAAGTTGTTTTAAGAAGCTTAAAAGCTCAGTCAATCACCCTTTTAGCTTATAAGATATTTGGCTGAGCTTAAAAGCTCCTTAAAACAGTTTATAAGCACCCAAATCCTTAATAGTGAGTAGCTTATAAGCTGTTTTAAGAAGCTTAAAAGCTCAGTCAAACACCCTTTTAGTTTGATCTCATTACTTAATGGTAATTTTCACTGGTTAGTATTAGATTCAAACGCTGTTTTGCGCATTTCTGTTTTTTACTCCTCTTCAAGGATGTGTGGACTTGAATGTAGATGCGGATTATGTCAAGGGATTTTCTGCATTGAGTAGTTGCCTATGTTTCTGTATTTACATGTCCGAAGATAAGATGGTGATCGTTATCTAGTTGATGAAAGAATATGGAGACGAGAAATCGTAGACCAAGGAATATGTCATCAGCTTTAATTCTGTTTTTGGTGGAATTAGATCGCGCCAATGTATTTACCCTATTAAAGTTTTCGAAGATGGTGGCGTTTTGATGGTATGTGACGAGCGGTTTCTTTGTTACTACTCCAACAAGACGAAAACTGCTCGAGTAATTGGTGTCTTGGATGATCGGCAGCTCTGTATAGATTCGATGCTTCTCACTCCGAGCTTTCTCTCACTCAAAAGTTGTTTCCCTATGGATAATGTGATCTCATTGTGAATAATTTTATGAGAAATGTGATCTCATTTGGAGCAGTATATGTCAATCTATTGTAATATAGTTGGAGGAAAACTAAAGCAGCTACATTATCTTACAATGGATACTACTGCAGTTGCAATTGGGATTGGAAATTGGAATTTCCTTTTTCACTTGTGATTGTCTAATGTTAACAATTTGTGAATGATTACTTGCATAAACAATAAACAATTACTATTTTAAAACAAAATCATTTTTATATTCAAAAAAAATAATTAGAACAGCTGTTGTCAAATCTACATCGTGCATGTAATGGAGAGGTAGAGTTTGTAGTTATGATACGCCAAATTATTGGGATATGATAAGTCAATGTGAGTAAAAAATGACAACTAAAGTATGGGCTTGGTAGTTGCCATCAATATCCCAATCCTATCTATTAAATCTACTTCCTTCTTCATCTTCCACATCTCTCACATCAAGACCTAGACAAAGAACTAGTGATCGTCATGGAGCACGACGAACGCCAAGAAACCCCGTGTCCCCTTCCCGTCATCGCCCGATTGGATCGCCTCGATCGCTTGGTAAGTATTTGCCCTTTTCATTTCATTTTGTTATATTTTGAACAATCACAAAGAATTATGATGTTATCTATGAAAAATGATGCAGATTCAGCTTTTAGAGGAGAAGAAGCGCAGCTTGTCAAGAAGAGATTTGTGTGCAGTTGAAAGCAAAAATGAGTACAAGACTCTGTCCTCAGCTGTAGAGGAAGTCCAGCACAAAGGCACGCTTATGGAGAGGCTCACGGCCCTCGAGAAACGAGCACTAGAGGTTGGTTATGTTTCAATCTCGTACGAATATGTAACGTGTACTGATGAAACGAAACATAAAACTGAAGTAGTTTAGAAATTGTGAGGATACGAGCCGGTTGTATCTCATAACGTGTACTGATGAAACGAAACGTGAGTGGTTCCTGCAGTTGAGCCTGGAGATTGATGAAGGGAACACGACGTCGAGGTCGAGCTCTTCAACAGTTCAAGGTTCAGAAATGATAAAGACGGATATGAAACAAGATACAATCAACAAACAACAAAAGGATGATCCCTCCATAATCCAAGCACAAGTAAGAGATTCTTTACCTATTTATGTTGCAACTTCGACTAAAAATTTATACGCGTCAACCTTAGTTAATTTTCGTTTTCGTGCTCGATTTTTGCAGAAAAAGGCTTCTCCTGCAGATGGAGTTGTGAAAGAAGAAATAGCAGCTTCAACTAAAAGTAGGAGACAGAAAATAAAATCCCACAAGAAGTGGCCATGGTTGTTCAGACATACATGTTGACAACTTAGATTCTGAAATTGAATAAATGTAACCAAAAATTGTAGCATCTATAATTTACATGCAATAATACAAACACTTATATATGAATGAGTGTAGGCAAATATTCAACTATTATAAGGAAAGATGGCAAATATAGACAATACAAACTGCAGCTTTTATAATTAACCTCTCTGTTGAGGACTCCACAAAACTCATAAAACAACACCAAAATTACAGCTGATCATTATATATCTACTTTCATCAGATTCATCGACAACTGAAGCTCGTATCGAGAAACTAAAGATACGAGCCTGTTAGAGACTATACATATAAAGGTAGCATTGCATTAGCAGTAGAGGGACCTGATATAATATAAAGGCACCTAATTTATAGTCTGTTAGCTATATTAAACCCAACCAAATACGAATTTCCTACACCTCGTGTCAGAGTATCCGTAAACGCACTATTTAGACAACACATCGTGTCGGACTTACACACAGAGGACATGGCGGATCCTGGCTATCCTCGTGGCTCGTTTTCTGTTCCAGACATTCTGCATGAAAAACATGGCCACAAACTAGAACTGCCACAACGGAGAGATCAGTAGGTGTCTCGAAAATGTAGGGATTCAAATTCATACGCTTCTGGCATATCCTGCATTCCATCTTCCGCACCTCTCTAGATATCGAATTATCTCCCAATGAACTCGACCTTATCCTCTCCGGTTTTTGAAACATCCTGCTCCCTAGAATTCAACACATAAAAGTGAGGAGACAAATAAATGCCTAATTTATCTAATATTCTATTTCGAAGATTGACGGTTTGATTTACACTATACCTCTATATGGGAAGGATGAGAGATCTTTATTCTCCGGTTTGAATGACAGCTTACTATCGTAGACAGGAGAACTTTTCCAATTAGAAGGAGATGCATCAGAATAGTTACTAGAGCTTCGTCTAGAATAATGGCGGCCAAAGGGGTGACGAGAATGCCTCAACATTATTCTATGGCTGGAACTGTGATTCTGATGAAGAGGCAATTCGCGACCTGGCGATCTCTTAATAGAACTATCCGGAGCATCCATGTATAGAGCCTGTGATAAATTGCTTTCAACTCAGTCACGTATATATTTTAAAATTTGAATGAACTAATAAGAGAGGACAGGGGTGAGCAAAAAGTGACGACGACGGACTAACCTGTTTAGACTGCAGATCCACTTCAGGTGCATGGAGTATGATGTCTGAAATTGACAGCTGATAACAATTAGAGAGACGATACAGCCAGAATTTTAGTAGTAAACAAAATGCAAGGGCGGCTAGTGACTCTTTGATTAAAACCATAAATGTGAAACTTTAGTAAACAGAGCCGATGTAAAATGGAGGCAGCTGCACTGCTGAACATCAAGCTTCTTAATAATCACTCTACTGCAAGCAAATCACAGCAAAAAATTCTTCTTTTCCAGAAAGAATGGAAAAACTCATCATAATGAAGACGGCTAAGATTATAAATTTCAGGCACCCTTTTAAAGTTTGTACACAATAAAAATATGCATTTAGCAAGAACATGTGAAAAGGGAACTTTGATAAAGGTTTTGCAATAAAATAAACCCAACGGAGATACGAAAATAAGAGCAAGCCACATTAGTTTCTGATATATGACGATACTTTTCATTAGACCTCTTTAAACCATTTCTACATACAGCACTGCTATATCAATAGAACACCAGTCAAATCACGTGCACTTCAGAATTTGGCGGTTCGAGGTTTAAGTAGATGGAGCGCCGATAAGGCAATATTGTAACATTATATCTTGAGTAAAATCGACCATAAAATCAAAAGTCATTAGAATATTATCGTGAAAGATCAGACAAGACTATGTGAATGTATGACATTTCTGACAAAACCAGAATATGCAAGCCATGGATGGAGCACTCTCAAAATTAAACATCAAACAACTAATTAGCAAATACTGGGTTAAAAGTAAATAAAGTGGTGAGCCATGTCTCAAAGAAAAACGGGCACAAAGACTTCGAACTGGAAAGGGAACACTGATTATCAATTGCTGGGTTATACATAATCCCATGGAAACTATGGTCAAATATATCCCAATATCATCGCTCAAATACACTCAAACAACGAGGTGCGGACATATACCTAGTGTTCGTCACAAAATAGTTCATGATGCATATAGACCCGTCTATAATGCCAAATGCCCTATTTCTGCCAGCATTCACAAGGGAATTGGCGTTTTCTAATGGAAAAAATCAAAAATGCAAAATTGAGAATCTGTATGAAGCATGAACTAGACATAAGACAAGGCAATTTTTCTTCCTGCAAAACATCGACTCAAACACCTTGTCTCGACTTCTCTTGATAGGATATAACAAAGCTTCACAAACATATTGTATCATCTTTCAAACTTCACTAGATAAAAGTAGTGCAGTCCTAAATTAACTCAAGAACTGCAAACAAAACTTCACATTACCAAAGTTGATTACAAACTTGAAGCCATCAATTGGGAAACAAAGAAAACTATCAAACTAATCACACACATATTAATCAACTACATACAGTCAAATTGCCAAAATGGATAAGGAAGCATAGCATCATCTAATTCTCGTGCATCAATGGCGTGCGATTAAAACCTACCGTAATCATTAAACAAGCTATAATTAACAATAAAAAACCGTTCCTTTGAAAAAAGAAATAACAAAAATGGTGGATTGATTCATTTCTTGATCACAATATTTAGTATTGGCTTCAAACGCAACAGCATTACAGCATTAGAAAATAAGCGCGGCCACCATGAACTGATCATCAAATGACCCAAGAAAAACGAAGAAAAACAATCAATTTCTAAAAAATCAAGAAATGATCAGCCAAAATCCAAAAACAAAAACGAAAAAGTTGGTATTTTGCAACTAAATCAGCCATGAAAAATGAAAAAAAGAAATTACCTGGATGTGATTGTGCTTTATTTTTATCAGCCCTTCTTTTTCTTTTTCCCATTATCTTATATATGTAATTTCCAAAAATAAGAATACCAATATAGTAATAATTAATAAATAAATGTGAGCAAAACTGTGAAGATTGGAAGGCAGAAAAGTTTGAGGGTTTAGGGTGATTGATGGTTTAAGGTAAAATGGGGGTGAAAGGTGCCGCGAAGATAGAGCAGCGGGGAGCGGAGATGCCAATCAAGAAAATCTAGCAAAGGGTAAACGAAGAAGAAAGAGAGAGAGAGCACTTGGCAGTTCAATAGCGATAGAAAAATGAGACGAAACGGTAATTTGGGGTTTCCTTTTAAATTCTTTTTTCTTTTTTCTTTTTTAACCGAGGGAGGAAGAAGAGTGGTCATATTCCAAAGATAAATTGTCATACCGGATTCGGCCACGAAAATAACGTCTATTTCAAAATAAAGTAATAATATTCGGATATATTGTAGTCAATCACATGCGCAAAAAATAGCATTTTAGATTTTAATTAGAAATATACTCTAATTAGAAAGCATAAATCTTAGATAGAAATGTGATTATTTCTATCTTTACAATTAACTTTCCATATTTAGAGCGTGTGGCTGGCCACAGTGTGTCATAATATCATTATTCTTCAAGATAATACAAGGTTTAATAAAATTAATAGAGTATATTATGAGTAAAATAAGGATCTCATGTATTATATAATTTTAAATTAAGTAAGTTGAATAAAAGTCTCAATTAAATCGAGTGAAAAATTAAATTAAAGTAAATTAGTTAAGTAAAACATTAAATTAAAGTAAATTGTATGAACTATATTTCTAAAAATGGAACAGACGTCTTTCTCGTAAACAAACGAAAATGAAAAATTATGCATCTTTTTCGTGGCTAGAAAAAGAATTATTCTTCTACTAATCTCATTTCATTTTCAATACAATTAAAAGCATTTAATATCTTTTTTATTAAAAGAATCTTGCAAACTTTAAAAGTCTCCAATTTATGTATATCATTGGAGAACTTTAAAAGTTGTCCTAAGATAAAACGATGGAATCATATTATGGTTACACGTGATGACTTTATGAGCGCATGAATTTCAATTGATCGACACATCTTCGGTTACAACATTACATTCAACATAATTTCCGTGAGAGAAGATGAACCTAAATAATTAGACGACGTCATCTTCCCTTCTATGGACATGTCAATATTTCTTACTCATTCCGTTCACGATATGTTTGTCACAATGTGGACGATACGAATTGTAAGAAAATAGTAGGTAGTAATTGATAATAGTGGATATTATTGTGAGTGGAGTAAATGTCATAAGACACGAATTGTAAGAAAATGGTATGTAGTAATTGATAATAGTGGGTATTATTGTGAGTGGAGTAAAGGTCCCACAATAAATGTGAGTGAAGTAGTAAAAAATACTCCCTCCGTCCGGTTGAAGAAGTCCCATTTGGGAATCGCACGTAAAATAAGAAAAACAGAGTTAGATGATAAAGAGTGTAATTAGAGTAGTATTTTATTATTGATGTAAAGTAGGTTGAGTGGAAAAACACTGTAGACTAAAATAGACTATACTATTCATCTAGGTATTAAAATGAATAAAATAAAGAGCAAAAAGTAAAAAACAAATGAGTGGTATTAAAATAAAGAATCACACGGCTGGAAACAAATTTCAGTTTTGGAGCCAACTATTACAAGATGAATTTCAAGTTTGGAGCCAAATTTACATTTCAATTGGAGCCAAAAACTGAGGATGATTTCCCCCCAAATTACAAAGCATAAGTTGTCTTATAAATACTCCTATCACTACCACACTGCTCCAACTTTCTTCTTCACTAAAGCCACTGCCCAAAAAACATGGTAGGAAGACCAAAATCATATAAACATCTGTCCGCAGCCACAAGAAATGAGATTGTGAAGTTTTTACTTCAAAGCAGTCAAAATGGGAAGATGCCACATGGGATAATGAATGAAGCAGCGGCAAAGTTCAATTTCAGCAGGAAAACAATCAATCGGAGGATTGATGCAAAGCAGCAATAAGAATCAGTAGGATTCATTCATTCAAGAAACAAACATCAAGGTAGAGCAATCAGAATTCTCAAAGTTCTTGATGTAGAAGCTGTTAAAGCCTTGTTAAAGCCTTGTCAGTTTCACAAAGATCAACAATAAGAAGTTTGGCAGATGGCCTTGATATAAAGAAGACAACAGTGGGTAGATGGATTAGACAAGGTCTGATCAAACCTCACACCAATGCAATTAAACCACATCTTACAGCTTCAAATCAGGTAAGAAGGCTCATGTTTGCACTACATGCATTAGAGAGGAACATGCACAGTGAATTGCAGTTCAAGACAATGCACAATGTTGTCCACATTGATGAAAAATGGTTTTACATGACAAAAGCAAACAGAAGATACTATTTAATGCCTAATGAGGTAGAGCCACAAAGAACTACTCAATCAAAAAATCACATAGAAAAGGTTATGTTTATGTCTGTAGTAGGCAGACCTATATTTCATGAAGATGGCAGTGTTTTATTTGATGGGAAAATTGGACTCTTCGCATTCACTGAAATGGTACCAGCCAAAAGAAACTCTAAAAACAGAGCTGCAGGAACTATGGAATTAAAAGCTCTTCAGAACATTAACATGGAAGTAATCAGAAACAACTTCATAAATGGAGTATGTCATTTATTGCATTTCAGTCCACATAGCATTTAAGTTCACATAGCATTTATTGTACTGAAAATCTATAACAGATAGTTCCTGTAATCAAGGCAACCTGGCCAGAAGGAGCAAGCAAACTGATCTACATTCAAAAGGACAACGCAAGACCGCATATCAAAGATTCAGACCCTGAATTCAGAGCAGTTGCAAGCTCTGATGGCTTTGACATCAGGATCATTCATCAACCAGCAAACTCCCCAAACATGAATATAAATGATCTAGGGTGGTTCAGAGCAAGGGTATCAGGTAATGCAAGGGTAGGAGGTAATGCAGATGATAAAGATTTTTGTTTTTTGTGTTTATGTAAAAACATGTGTATGCAGTCCTTTTTGTATCATGTTTTAGGTGTAAACAAATGCAGCAAATACTGTAAGGCAGTTTAATTATGCAAATGCAAGTCAGCACGAAGCTTTTGTAGTTAACATGTCATACAAATTATAGAAATCATAGATGTATCCATAACCCAAATTAAGCACAGTGTGAGGAAATATATCATTTTAGCACCAAAATCATACCACACCACACTGAGCTCTTCCAACACAGCCACATCAACACCAACACACATAGCTACTGATCAAAATAGCCAGTAAAAGAAGGATCTCACCCTGAACAATTGAGGCAGGAAGATTCCGAGCATTCCACTATCACCTCCGCCGTCGGAAGACCTTTTCGCCACCAGCCCATGGCTCAGGTCAGCTTGTCGGCGTTTCATCACGGTGGCAAGGGGGCGGCAAATTACAGGTGACTTGGCGGCATGGTTGCGGTGGAATCTGAAATGGTCCTTCACATCCATCGTGCCAATCCATTCATCGGCGGCGTCCGC
The DNA here is from genome assembly GCA_029490685.1 of Schizonepeta tenuifolia. Classification (NCBI taxonomy): domain Eukaryota; kingdom Viridiplantae; phylum Streptophyta; class Magnoliopsida; order Lamiales; family Lamiaceae; genus Schizonepeta; species Schizonepeta tenuifolia. Next base: position 84,894,982 of record CM055957.1, read on the forward strand.
CTGATCCTCGGTGTCGAGAACCATCGTCCCGCTCAGATCTGGAACCAAATCGGCATCATAGGTAGCATGTAGGGGTGGAGAAGACGGTGGGGTGTTCGGAACCACCGTTCCACTCAGACGGTGGGGTGGCCGGAGAAGACGGTGGTGTTTCAGGAACAAAAGTATCGGCCGAATAAAAAATAGGTGAATTAGGCGAAATCGATTCTTGAAAGAACGACATCATCACGGCGAGTATAATGAAATAAGGTGGAGCCTCGTCGGAGAACTGACGCGATGGAGAGAGACGAAACAGAGAAGAAAGAGAAAGATAAATAGTGAGAAGATGAGTTGCAGAGAGCAGTGTGTGGTGAGGCGGAGAGTGAGGAAAACTGAGTGTATAGGCTAGGGTTTAGTAGGGTTGGGTTAAGGTAGTGGGCCGACATATATTGGGCTTAGGGGTGTTTAATTGGGTAGGATTAAGTGTTAATTTTTGCCAAAAAAGGAAATGAAACTTCTTCAACGGGATACCCGAAATGGCAAAATGGGACTTCTGGAATGGAACGGAGGGAGTATAAGGTTAAATATAATGTGTTATGTGTCCTAATAATATAAATGAAAACGACAATCATTTCGTAGACAGACTTAAATTACAAAATGACAAGCATATCGTGAATGGAGGGAGTACATTCTATGCAGGTTTCTCTAGTGTGTTTAAGTTAGCAATAATGTACAAGAAAAATCACACAGATGGTTAAATAAAAATAAAAAAATACACACAAAATCTCATATGTGATCGGTCGCATAGCATGCGACCGCGCGTGGCGTGCACACACCGGCTTCCCACGCGCAACACGTGTTGTGCACGCGCCATATATATATATATATATTTTTTCTTTTTTTTTTTCTTCCGATTTTTTTTTTAATTTCTGATTTTTCAATTTCAGTTTTTTTTTTAATTTCAGTTTTTTCTTTTAATTTTTTTTTAAATCCACATTTTTTTGTTTGTCGCTTCTTCTTTGGTCAAGATTCGAGTGAGGGGAGCCGAATGCCTCGAAGCGAGCTGAAAAAGTCCAAATTATTGTCCGACGACTCCTTAGATTAATAATCAGAGCGAAAGCGGAGCCGAAAAAAAAAATCTGAAAATGAAAAATAAAAAATTAAAAGAAAAAGTTAGACCTGGTCAACCCGACCCGGACTTGGTCATATGGCAATGTGGCAGGTCGAAGGGGAGATCATCCCAAAAATATAGCTTCGGGTCATGTGTTTAATTACCATGCAAGGAATTGGATACAAAGTTTTCAGGAGAGGAATTAGATAAGTAATCCGCAAAGATTCATAAGACTACCTGCAGTGGTAGTGTCTCTAAGGGGTGTCTCTAAGGATTTTTTGGAGATAGAGACAGTGAGCTGCAGTGGGGCTGTCTCTAAGGGCTGTCTCTAAGGATTTTCTGAGTTTCTATTTTGTATTAATTTTAATAAGATAAATAGAAAATTTGAAAATTTCATTAATTTAAATTAAAATACATTACCACAAATTAAGAAAAATACATTACTAGAAATTAAATATTACATTACTAGAAATGATAAAAAAAAAAACAATACTACAATATTTAAAAAACATAGCCGTTGGAAAAAAAAAAAAACTAAGCCCATCCGCGGCGCTGCTTGACGTCATTGAGCAACATCATATGGAACTGCAGCTGCTCCGGCGTGTAGTTTGACGTGTCCGTGTTGATGATCTTCAAATCGGCGAGGTCTTGTTTCGCCCGAGCACGCTCCCTCATTGCCTCGGCGAGGTTGTTCTTCGCCGCGGCGAGGACAGTTATCCGATCATTTGTTGAGGAGACCATCGACCCGAACTCCTCCTCCTCGCTTTGCTTCTTCTTTCCCTTTCCTTTCGCCGCCCTCGCCGCTGCCTTTGCCGCGTCTCGTCCCTGTGGGCGGGGGGAGGGGGGGGAGCCGAGCTTTCCTCTTCTTCTGTTGGCTCGCTCGACCCGTGCGGCGTTCCGGATGATGGCTCGCTGTCTCGAGGCTGTCTCGTCGGCTCGGGACAGTCTCGAGACGATGGCCTCTGCACCGGCGTGTCTCGTCGCCGGCGCTGTCTCGAGACGCCGCTCGAGACACCCGGTGCAAACAGTCTAATTAAATTTTCAAGTGTATTAGCGACTAAATCCTGATTAATCCTAAGCATTTACAATCAAGATTTAATAATTTAATAAGTACACACACATATAGTATTAGTACCTTCTTTTTTTTTACCAAGTATACACACAAACTGGCCATATTTAATTACATTCTGAAATTTTTGTATTATAACTACATTTTATTTTATTAACTATTAAGATTAAAAGTTGTTTTCAACGGCATCAAAAAAAATAAAAAAAATTAAGAGTTGGATTGTTGTTTCCCACTCCCCACACATAAAAAAAAAAAAAAAGTTGGATGTTGAAAATGGATGGAATTTTTAAGTGGTTGGTTGAGGTATCACAAGTCTCTCCTCAGTAAGAGATCTTGGGTTCAATTCTACTTAAGAGCGGTGTAGTGTATTTCCATCATATTTGGTAGTGTAGTGGTTTCACCAACTTGCACAATAGTGGTCATATTCCTATCTTCGTATAATGTAGATGCCCCACTTACATGATTGTGTAGCGTTGTATTTGATAATAGACATATATATCTCGTTGTAATTCCTTAAAAAAATGAGGAATTTTAGTGCCAAAAATCGTGAAGGATAACATTGTCTTTTCACATGTGATTAGTATGAGATAATGCTTATAATTCGGATCAAATTAAAATATATTGCAAGTTAATAAGATCTTAAAAACTAAATTTGACTGAATACCATCTTAATCGGTCAATTGAAGCTTATTTGAATCAAATAAAAGGATAATTTCAAGGGAATCTAAAAATTTATAGTAGTAAGAAAGACTTTTCCTTGTTTTGGGCTTCTACGTGGATCCTAATCCAATGTATAAACTTCCTAAACCATCATTTGACACTTTCAAATCATTAATAAAAACTACTATACCTCGTCTTCAAGTATATTCTAGAGAGTATATTGACTCTAATTTTGCTAACTTCTCGATCTATTTAGAAAAAAAAAAAGACATCAAATCACACATGATGTCCTCATTCTTACCACTGATCAATATTCAAAATCATTGTGCTGTTTTTTTACCATCAAATCTAAACCAAGTGCACGTTTATTTTTTCTTTTTTCTTATCGGTCTAATTCGTGTGTGCATGCATAATTTTGTCTGAGAGAAAATAATACTAGCTAATTGGCTACAAATTTTTTTACACAATGAATAGTATGCTACACTTGATTAAAGGGATAAATTATTTATTACACATAAATACATGTAAATTAAGTACTTAGAGTGTTAATAGTACATGGAATAAGTACTACACTATGACACAGTACATTAGATCTAAACTTCAGATATTGAATATGCATATTAAGTGCAGCATTCCTTTTCTTTTAAGTTATTTAAAGTTAAATATTTTTTTTTTAGGATTACAAAGCATATGTATTGTCGAATACACCACCGTCGTCGGAATTGAATTCAAAACCTTTCACTGAATAAGAAAATTGAGGTACCTCAACTAATCAACGATGATTCAGGCCTTTGGAGTAAAATAAGAGCTTATAATCAAAAGTTTATCTTTATAATTTCCTTTTACCATTATATTTATTGCTTTAAACATAATTTCCTTTTGAATTCCATTGTTATGTAACTTTGATTGTTGTCATAGAGAGAGCATTAACACACCAATTTTTATATTTATAGTCTAATTTGAATGATACTACTATAAATTACAAATATTTTATAAATGGCAAGTTAAAATAATTTAAGTGGTGCTATTTTGCCATAATGTGGCTAGCCATAATTCAATTAATTACGTGAAAACCGATTTTTTATTTATTTTAAAAAATACAAACATATATTTTATGTTGTTATCATATTCTAAAATTAAATTTTGTTATCATTAGTAAAAATATATAATTCTTTCATTTTTTCAGTAAAAAACTTTGTATTCACTCTATTATTTATCTCAAAAAATTTGTTGCCTTCAAATTTAAATACTATTAATATAAATTTGTATAAACTGAATATTTAAATTGTTAAATATTATTTAAAATTTTAAATTATAAATAAATTAATTTTTTCTCTTACTTAAAAATATGGCTGTATAAATTTATTGAAATAATTTTACAGGAACCATAGAACCTATTACCTATATACCTGGGAATTTGACCAATGAAATTTAGATTTAGCTTAAATTTCCAATTATGCCCCTAATAATAAATCCATGTTCTAATAAAATTCATCCTCGTACTAGTCTCTAGTCCCACTATAAAAACCTGCTAAACCTTGCACAAACAGAGACGTAACTGAGAGCGAGAGATCAGAGAGAGAGCGAGAGCGAGAGAGAGAGAGAGAGGAAAATTAGGAAATTTGGTTTTACCAACCGGCAAACTACCCAACTTTGGGCATCGCGTAGAACAGAGCCTCAAAGAATTGATCTTTGATCACAGCGGTAAACCGTTGGACTTGTTCTTATCAAGCAATGGGCGAGGCGACGCTGCTCTCGGATCTCGGAACCGAGATTCTCATCCCTATCTGCGCCGTCATCGGCATAGCCTTCGCCGTCGCGCAGTGGCTGCTCGTCTCGAAGGTCAAGCTCTCCACCGCCGCATCACACGACGCTAATAATGGAATTACGGATCCGCTCGTCGAGGAAGAGGACGGCGCCACCGACCACTCCGTCGTTCGCAAGTGCGCCGACATCCAGTCCGCCATTACCGAAGGTCAGAATCCCTTATCAACTTTCATTTTTCACAATCAATTATCGTGTGTTTCGTATTCAGCTGTGTCGAAGCTCAATCGTTTTCGTCTTTGAGGTTAGGGATTAGGGCATGCTGAATTATGAAAAATGAATTATTTGTGCAAATATCAGCTTTTTATGTATAAAAAAAAATCCCTCTGTCCAAATTTGAAATTTCTTCCCTTTTTAGAAAGTGGGAAATGCAGAATCCTCTGTATTTTAATCTGGCGATTTCTTCTAATATAGAATTTGATGTTTTTTTTTTGGTTGATGGAATTGGAGAATATGGTTGAGTTTCCGTTTTGTGAAGATGGTCTGATGTGGAGATATTTCTAGAGATTTATTCTTCTCCTTGTAGCTATTTTCTTTTTATCAATTTTTTATTATAAAAAATATTTTTATATTGACACGTGTGGCACGACCCATAGACTTCATGATCTGCTCTCCTTTTAATATGTCGACGTGTTAGTTGTATTTAACTGCCACGTGCCGCTCCCATAACCGATATGATAAAATCTCCGCCGTTCACTTACTCTTCCACTTGGTGTTCTTTAAGTGTTTTTTTTTTTTTGAGAAAAGAATAATCTTTGTCTAGAAAATAAAAATAAAAATAAAAATGATAAAATTATCTAGATCTTGGTGCTAAATTAGCATTTCTGCAACTTGGATTTGATTGATTGAGAAAGTTATTGTTACTATATTGTATGAACAATTTAAACTTTTTCATGGTTATGGACTATAGTTTTATGAACTTGTAACAATTATAGGACTAATAATATTAAATATTCAATTGGGATTAACATTTAATCACATACTACTATGTAGCTGACTTCAATCTTACTATGTGAATTCCATTATAACAAATCAGTATTGTTTATATATTGAAACTCACTTAATATGTACTTATCAAAATACTTGTATATATATAATGTAGAATGTTGAATAATGACTTGTGTTTAATTTGAAGTAAGAAACCAGAGGAACTAAACTGATACTGATAGTGAGAGTTGGAAATGGTCATTTGGAGATGAAGGCATTGGATGTCCTACCGGAATATTTTACTCGTTTCAGCATATTATTGAACCGACAATACCGGTTTATTGATTCCAGTATTGATATTGTGCTTAGCTGATGAGCCTATTCTGATGCTGCAGGTGCAACATCGTTTCTTTTAACGGAGTACCAGTATGTTGGTATTTTCATGATCGGTTTTGCCATATTGATCTTCCTTTTCCTTGGCTCCGTGGAAGGATTCAGCTCGGAGAGCCAACCTTGTACATATGATCAGACCAAACTGTGCAAGCCTGCTCTTGCCACAGCGATTTTCAGTACCATAGCCTTCATCCTCGGTGCTATTACATCTGTGATTTCTGGCTTTCTCGGAATGAAGATTGCAACCTATGCAAATGCACGAACGACATTGGAAGCTAGGAAGGGTGTTGGAAAGGCATTTATTATTGCCTTTAGATCCGGGGCAGTCATGGGTTTTCTCCTTGCCGCAAATGGTCTTCTTGTTCTGTACATTGCCATCAACCTTTTCAAGTTATACTATGGTGATGATTGGCAAGGCCTATTTGAGTCTATAACTGGGTACGGGCTTGGTGGATCTTCGATGGCTCTCTTTGGCAGAGTTGGTGGAGGTATCTACACAAAAGCGGCTGATGTAGGAGCTGATCTTGTCGGAAAAATCGAGCAGAACATCCCAGAGGATGACCCAAGGAACCCTGCGGTATGGCTGAGGAAACACTCAAATGCTTAAATCTTTGTAGAATTAATATTAACTTAGATTAGTTACAACTTATTTCTTGAGAATGTTACAGGTAATTGCTGATAATGTTGGTGATAATGTTGGGGATATTGCTGGCATGGGATCGGATCTCTTTGGTTCGTATGCTGAATCTTCCTGTGCGGCCCTTGTTGTTGCATCCATCTCATCTTTCGGGATCAACCATGACTTCACTGCTATGCTATATCCTCTCCTTATCAGCTCTGTTGGAATCATTGTCTGTCTGCTGACCACATTGTTTGCAACTGATTTCTTTGAGGTTAAGGTTGTCAAAGAAATCGAGCCTGCTTTGAAGAAGCAACTCATTATCTCAACTATATTGATGACTGCTGGAATAGGTATTGTTAGCTGGATTGGCCTGCCCTCGTCCTTCAAAATATTTAATTTCGGTGAACAGAAAGTAGTTAAGAGCTGGTGAGTGTCTCTATCTCTCTCTCGATGTTCAAAGACACAGAAATTGTATAACCTTCACCGTTTATAACACCACCTCTGACTTTTGGGCTCACAGGCAACTTTTCCTGTGCGTCGCTGTTGGTTTATGGGCCGGCCTCATTATTGGATTTGTTACAGAGTACTTCACAAGCAATGCTTATAGGTATCTTTGGTTGCATTAAGAAAATATAAAATCAATTTATACATGTTTGAACTTATTCGATTCTTAATGTTTTCAGCCCCGTGCAAGATGTTGCTGATTCATGCCGTACTGGAGCAGCAACCAATGTCATTTTCGGCCTTGCTCTGGGATACAAATCGGTTATCATTCCAATCTTCGCCATTGCAATTAGCATTTTCGTAAGTTTCAGTTTTGCTGCAATGTATGGTATTGCTGTAGCTGCCCTCGGAATGCTGAGTACGATTGCTACTGGCTTGGCCATCGATGCATATGGACCCATCAGCGACAATGCTGGGGGTATTGCTGAGATGGCTGGCATGAGCCACACTATCCGAGAGAGGACTGATGCCCTTGACGCTGCAGGGAACACCACAGCAGCAATTGGAAAGGTAACGTTCCTGTTCCTCGAGAGAGAGAGAGAGAGAGAGAGAAGTTTTCAATAACTTACAGTCTGTGTTCATCTGTCCAGGGATTTGCAATTGGCTCTGCTGCTCTCGTGTCCCTTGCTCTCTTTGGTGCATTTGTGAGCCGTGCTGGCATTTCAAGTGTCGATGTTTTAACTCCGAAAGTATTCATTGGTCTAATCGTGGGCGCTATGCTCCCTTACTGGTTCTCGGCCATGACAATGAGGAGTGTTGGTAGTGCTGCTCTGAAGATGGTTGAGGAAGTGCGCCGCCAGTTCAACACCATCCCAGGACTCATGGAAGGCACTGCAAAGCCCGACTATGCAACATGCGTCAAAATCTCTACGGATGCATCACTCAAGGAGATGATCCCTCCAGGCGCACTCGTCATGCTCACACCCCTCATTGTCGGAATTTTCTTTGGAGTCGAAACTCTTTCTGGTATCCTTGCCGGAGCTCTCGTCTCCGGTGTTCAGGTAACCCCAGTGAATCACTACACATGTTATTTCGACCCCATTTAGGGGGTATTTTCTAATGTTAATTCATAATTCATCACATACTTTGATGGATCGAATAATGTTGAGCTCTCGATTTGTGTCGTGCAGATTGCTATCTCTGCTTCCAACACTGGTGGTGCTTGGGACAATGCCAAGAAATATATTGAGGTAAATGTTTCTATCAAGTTATTTGCTTTGTCGATTTTATTGCTCGCGACCAAACTGGATCGTGCTGATGATGCTCGACTACAGGCTGGTGCCTCGGAGCACGCCCAAAGTCTTGGTCCTAAAGGATCCGATGCACACAAGGCAGCTGTAATCGGAGACACCGTTGGTGACCCTTTGAAGGACACGTCGGGCCCATCGTTGAACATCCTGATCAAGCTGATGGCCGTAGAATCGCTCGTGTTCGCCCCTTTCTTCGCCGTCCATGGTGGTGTGCTCTTCAACATTTTCTGAACTAATCCTGCTCCTATATATTTATAGGTTCGTGTTCATATATAATAGGAGTATGATTTAGGTTTAGGGAAGAAATTTTGCAGTATGAAATATTATTGCATAGAGCTTCTGTAAACCATTTTCATTTATTTCTTTTTTTTTTTTGTTTTAGCAGTTGCTATAAATCTAACTAGTTGGCGCTAAAAAGCAGGGTTGGTTTTGGTTTGCAGATTTACAATTATTAAAATCAACCAAACATACAATTTAAGGTGCTTTGCATTGATAATTATTTTGATTTTCTCTCTATGAATTGGTAGTAACTTGTTAGTGCTGTACATTTACAATTAAAGGTGCTTTCACTATTTAAATCTTGGATTTATTACTTCAAGAGAAGATTAAGACACTAGTACCAATTAGTATAAAAATTGAGCTCACCGACACTTTTTTTATTCTTTAAATCATCTAAATAATAAAATGTATTTTGAAGCAGAATCATTTGAGAATATAGTTCAATTTTTTTTTATTTTAATTTATTAAAACATATTTCATCAGTTCACGAAATAAAGTCTTAATTATCTCAAAATATTTATTCACTAAATAAAGTCTTATTTATCTTTTTCCACTCACATCAAGTGAGATCTACAACAACTTTCATTCTCATTTAACTTCCACTTATAATATGTGAGACTGTTATTCACTTATACAGTAATAATTTTTACTCTATTTTATCTTTTTCACTTACAACAAATGAGATCTTTATTACATTCATAATAATTTTAATTTTTAATCTCCTTCTTCTACTCATAATATGTGAGACCTTAATTTAACTCAACTTTATTAGATTTTTTAATTGGCATGTGGACACCTAAATGAGATTTTATTTGTGAATGGGGGAGTATTAAAATTGAAGCGCCAGTTTTCGAGTGTGTGTGTGTGAGAGAGAGAGAGATTGGAATCTTTCAATGTTTTTGTCTTTCTTTTTTTTTTTCTTTTTTTTTTAGAACTTTCTTTTCTATTGTGTTTGGACAAAAGCTTTCACTGTTCTTTTTTTTTTGTACTTTCTGGGAAAAATATTATTCGGACACGTTACACCACGTTTATTGAACCATACAATATATTCATTTTTAATTTCTTAAAGATAGCAAACTAATTATTGTGCAGACCTTGTCGCTTGCTACTTGCTAGACATGCATGTTACACGACATTTATTTCAAATTGTTTTTAATATTTTAGTATTGTTCTGGTTTTGCTGACACATACTACTTGGTAGGAAAGTTCATTTTTTTTTTCTTTTTTCTTTTTTACGTTTAGAAACTGAAACTTTTTTATATCATGGATATTCACTCTTCTACTAGGTTATATCTAAATATACAATAGTGAAATGTTAATTCCTCTCTTTCTTTTCTGGGGAATATATAGTGCTAATTTTTGCCTTCCAAATTTAGTATGAGTATGAAAGTTTAAAGTTAAATATAATTATGAAAAATTGACAGATTCACTTTGATAGAAACTATTCCCTCCAAAAAGTTCAATCATGGATGGAGTTCTTCTTCCTATGTAATCACGTGCAAAATAGAAATTTATGTAACAAAAAAATATTTTTAGATGTTAGTATTATATTATGAGTAGGAATATAATTTGGCACCTACCGAATAATTTACTTGACGAAGTGTTGTTACAAGACATATTACGTATATGACAATTACATACGCATGAAATTTATTAAAAGAGATAATTATAATCATTCATCCAAATTTCGGTTTTTTTGGTTTTTCCTTTTTTTCATTATTAAAAGAGATAATTATAATCATTCATCCAAATTTCGGTTTTTTTGGTTTTTCCTTTTTTTCATCTTTGCCCATATTTTATTGAGTAATAATATTCAGACACACTGTGGTCAACCACAAGCGTGAAAAAAATAAAAATTGACTGTAAAAATAGAAATAATTACATTTCCTTCCTAGGGTTTATGCTTTCTAATTACGGTATATTTCCATTTTTAAAATCTATATTACCATTTTTAGCATGTGTGACTGACCACAGTATGTTCGAATATCAATACTCCTTTTATTTTGCCGTAATAAACCATCCAAAACGCAATTTCTCACACCAAAAGTGAAAATATGAAATGGAATTAATTTAAGATGTGCTCAGTAATTGGAATTAGTCCTAATTAAATGTCGGCAACACTAAGGCGTTAGGTGAAGGAATAGGTTTTCATGGAAAATGAATCTGTATATTTTATGTTTTAAAAATGATTCCTTTTTCTACTTAAATCAAATTATAGTTTACGTACACGATAACTCTTTATCTGTTAGGCATATAACAGTTTTTTTTTTCCTATTCTTTTTTTAAAGTTTTGATTGGAAACTCTCTATAATACAGTACATAGTTTAGCAGATTAGGAAAAATAAGTTTTACTTAGAATTGCTCGACAAACCAGGTCAAATGTATCATTCTTTTGAGTTAATAAATTTATTATTATTGACTAAACATAATCCTTTTATATTTTAAATAAGGGGGACACGTGGGTGCGATCGCACCTACCGTGCGCACAGCCGAAAAAATGTTTTTCTTTTTATGTAAAAATGTTATTCAATAAATTGAATTTAATAAGTTTTATGTAATCTGTTGGTTATGTCTCGTATGATTTTAATATATATGTATGAGATAATACTTAATTACCTGATGATATTAAAAATTAAGCTTTACTAATTACTAAGAGGTCAACTTTGGATGGTATTACATAGAATGCTTGAAAATAAAACTATACCTATAAAAAAAAGGAAATAAAGAAAATAGATCTAGTGAAGCTGGGTCACGAAAAAGTATATGAAATGAGACGATGATATTTTACGACAAGAGTGTATTAAAAAATAATCCGAAAAGGAAAGGAATGAGCGCAAGTGGGCATTATATAAATAATATTATCAATATATGTATATTTTTCATGACAAAAATGAATCAAAATAGTGGACAGCATTTTTTCCCAATACGATAAAATATTACCAAATGTTATGCAATTATGTGATTGTAACAAATCGTCGGTTCGACTTCAATCTCGAGTTCAAATTTTCCGCTCCAGCTCCTCGTGTCAAAAAGAAATGTGATTGTAATAAATTAAGAATCCATATATCAGTTTTGAGAAGGACTTCGGTGCATATTTATGCACCGTGCAAATAGATACGTAACCCGATCAGACCTGCCACGCACCGTGCAAGTTTTTGTCATCAGTCTTTTCTCAATCAAGGAGAGATTTAGTTGGTGATTAATCATGTGCTTGTAACTAATGATAGTAACTTTTTGTGGAAAAAAAGAAAGTTTCGAAATGTCTTTATTTAAAGAATTAGTTGGTCTGGTCATCTGTGGAGTTGGTTTCTTATGTTTATTTGAATTAGCAGAACATGGTGGACGAATAAATTAAAGTGGAATTTCTGGTTGGTGATTTTTTTATATTATTTTCCTCGATCTCAAAATATATTTAATTGCATTTTGCAAGATATAGAATAACTAATGGTATGAGGAACTTTTCCACTAGCGATAAAGTTGATTTTATTACTAAAGGGTTTTGAACATAAACTCACGTCTTCTTGATGTACTTGTATAATTTATTTATGATTTGCTTAATATTGACATTTTGACTAAACCGGTAATTATAATCTATTGAATTATTTGAAAGTTAGATGCAATAATCAGTATATATATTATTTTCCTTGGTAATACACACGTTTCATGGAACAAGTTGAGAATCTTTATGTTTTTTAGGAGAAGTTGATAAAATTATTGATAAAGAATATGTAAAAACGAAAGATTACAATCAATGTTGTGGCATAAAAGGGAAAGTACATTAAAGAAAGGGACAGTACATTTTTGTAATTCCTTTCAAAACTCCAACCTTAAAAAGACGAATCTATCTTTTTCCAGTCCAGAATTAGCATTACGCTTTAAAATAAAATTAATTAATTTTCTAGTCCCTATTAAAATCCTAAAAAGTTACCACATGAAATATCCACTTGTCCTAAATTTGAATTTTTTCATTTAAATTTCAACATAATAATTAAAGCTAAATATAATAAATTCATTGACTTCAACTATTTATGACGGAGTGCGTATATTATAATTTAGACCCTAGTAGTATATCTACTATTATTTGTGGTCACGCAAGGATGACGCTAGTACTGCACGAAAATTATCATATCATTGGACATGAAAACAACTTTGTGTTAATGTCCAATTGAAAAGAATACGTTCCATTTTCTTTTTCAAAAATTTTACTCTCGTGCCACAAGTATCATGCTTCAAACGTCAAACATGTGGACAAATTTATACTCCTTCCGTCTTGTTCTTCTTCTTCTTTAAGTATGAATATTAAGAAGAAATAAGTTAGAGATAGAAGGTGTATTAATGAAGTTTTTAATTGGATACTCAATCGGGTAAAAATAGTGGAACAAAGTAGGTTTATACTGTTGACATAATTTATAAGGTGGTATTGATAGTCAAATAAAGTATGTAGACTAAGAGCAAATAGTGAACGACACATAAAATGAGGGAAAAATAGTGAAATACGGAGTAATTAGGAAAAATAATGGCAACATTAGCAATTTAAATAGGGTTTTAATAACTCTCAATTTAACCCAAAAAAGAAAATAAGACAAGAATAATCGGAGAAAAGTACTCCCTACGATCCATTGAAATTGTCATACTACTGTTCGACACGAAAATTAAGAATAAGGATAATAGTTTGTGGACGGGTCCTATCAATCTTAAAGAATTTTATAGGGTTAAAACTTTCCTTATTTTGAGTGAAATACCTAAATAAGGAGATCATGATAATATAAAAGAGTCGAAGGAAGTACTCCTTGTATCCACGATATGATTGTCACTTTTGTCATCTAGATTCGTTCACGATATTTATAGTGAGACCTTATTTTACTCATAATTATAACCATTACTATCAACTACTACGTACTATTACTTTTTACATTCTTAAAATACGTAACATTCATATTGTGATAAGCATTTTGTAACAGAGTATGGAGGGAGTAGTATGTTTCAAACTATGGAACCATAAAATAATTACTCTACGAGGTAAAAGTCTCGTAAAAGAGTCAAAGACTGGACTATAAAGAATAATTAATGATTTGTGAGTTGTTCAAAAAAAAAATAAAAAAATTAATGATTTGTGACATTATGTGATAGGAAAAGTAGAATTAGAAACATCGAAGAAAGGCTCCTCCTCGGCGGCCAGCCCCAACTACCAAACCTCACAATTTGGCACGGTCTCTGCCACCGGTCACCCCCTTCTTCTTCTCTCACTATAAAATAAACTACTAATAAAACCCACACACCCCACACCAACCCCTTCTCTCCTCGATCTACCACCTACACGCACTTACACTTTCCACTGTGTGTCTCCACCTATACATACATTATACATACATCTTTCTATGTATATATACACAACACTCTCTCTTCGCTTTCCTCATATTTACCCTGCTCGCTTAATCATAATTCAAACTCACCAATGGCGTCCTTCTCTTCGATTCAACCCGCCACCGCCCAAACTCCGGCCGCCGCCGCCGCCCGGACATCTCTCCTCCTCCCTCACCACCATTCCGACCACTTCTCATTCTCCTCCTCCTCCTCCTCTTCCTCCCCGCCGCACCTCCGCCGCGGCCGCCTCCACTGCATCCGCGCAATCGACGCCGCGCAGCCCTACGACTACGAGGCCTACCTCTTCAACCGCTTCAGCCAGTCGAGCAAGCTCAAAATCGCCGTCGTCGGCTTCGGCAACTTCGGCCAGTTCCTCGCCAAGGCCTTCATCCGCCAAGGCCACACCGTCTTCGCGCACTCGCGCTCCAATTACCACGCCGTCGCCGAATCCCTAGGCGCCGCCTTCTTCTCCGATCCGCACGACCTCTGCGAGCAGCACCCCGACGTCATCCTCATCTGCACCTCCGTGATTTCGACGGAATCCGTGCTCCGGTCTCTGCCGCTGCAGCGCCTGCGGCGGAACACGCTCTTCGTCGACGTTCTGTCGGTGAAGGAGTTTCCGAAGAACATCTTCCTCCAGGTTCTCCCTCACCATTTCGACATCCTCTGCACGCATCCGATGTTTGGCCCCGAGAGCGGGAAACACACCTGGAAGGATCTGCCGTTTGTGTTTGATAAAGTGAGAATTGGTAATGAGGATTCGAGAGCGAATAGGGTTGACACATTCTTAGACATTTTCAAAAAGGAAGGCTGCACGATGGTGGAGATGAGCTGCGCCGAGCACGACAAACACGCCGCCGGCTCGCAGTTCATTACGCACACGATGGGGAGGATTCTGGAGAAGCTGCAGCTCGATAGCACTCCGATCAACACCAAAGGTTACGAGACGCTGTTGAATTTGGTGGAGAACACATCCAGCGATAGCTTCGACTTGTATTACGGCCTCTTTATGTACAATAAGAATGCAATGGAGCAGCTGGAGAGACTGGATTTGGCCTTTGAGGCGTTGAAGAAGGAGTTGTTTGGACATTTGCACGAGGCGTTGAGGAAGCAGTTGTTTGGGAAGTCGGAGGAGGGAGGCCATCGGAGGCCGATGCTGGCGAAATTGCCGAAGAATGGGACTCCATTGTTGCCACCATCTCAATCGGAGGCAATCGCCAACAAGAACAATTAGGCTGCTTTATGTTGTAATAGGTATGCTCCTGTCTTTCGTGATTGGGCGTCATCATGAATGGAAATGAGGGAAAATTGTCTTCTCATTTGACTGGCTGATTGATTTGTATAGCTCTTTTATGTTGTACGTTGAATAACACGAATTAAATGATGGAATGATGTGCTCTGTACATTTGAGATTCTGAAATGATGGAATGCAATGTATAGCTTTACAAGATTCAAATTGCTTCTGTGTTGCAGAATAAGAAAAAGAAAGATGATTTCCAATATTATGACTAATGTTTGAAGTTGAAAGTGAACGACATCTTTTTTCTTGAATCTTGATTGTTTCTTTAAGCTGCATTGGCAAAACTGAATTCACGACTCCTTATGTTCAAATTTACCAGGTGTGATTGATAGTGCTCGCGAATTGTGACGCATCGTGCTTAATTTAAGGTAGTTGAAGGAGATAATGTAATAGTACGATGGTGAACAGCTAATGTCTTTATCTGAATGTGTGGTGATCGGTGAATGCAATTTGCGCTTGTACTTCTTCTTTATCTGAATGTGTGGTGATCGGGTAAATGCTTTATTTGTGTTTGTACTTCTTCTTTTCGTTATCATTTCCCGTGATTTCATGATAATAGAGGTGTTGGGCCCTCATGATAAATCTAGCAACCTGTTATTGAAGTTTCTGAGTTTGGGACCATCATGTGCTGTCGTAGAAATGGAAGATGTGCTGTAACCCTCACTTCCTTCGTATCTTGGTGATATTTCTTATCTCTGCGCCATGATACGTGCAAAACTTGTATTTGAGTGCATTGGTTTGAGATTTCCTTGTACGGCTATGCTGAATTTGCTAGATAGTTTCCTGCCTTTTTAGAGTAATTCTTGTTGTTAATAGGTGATTATGAACAATTCTGAGAGAAGAGTCATTGTCTTTGGTGTATTCCAGAGATAGAAAATAGATACCATTGTGTTCTGCATTATGTAGTTTTCCAATCATCAAAATTGAGTAAATGACTTGACGAGAACTCAGTTCATGGCCTTACGTGCTGGTAATTTGTAGCCCATAGTTACAGTCTTTGCTGTTTTTACTGCAGGTGTCAACATTCCCTTGTTCTGTATGTTATCCTGCTGATGGAACAACGGACAATGGAGAATCCAGTCGTGTACAGATGGCAGACTAACTTATCGATGAGAGCCTCTATCCCTGCAATCTCTGTTGTTCTTTTATTCCTTTTGATATGTATACACTTATGCTGTACGTATTAATTAGGTAAGATATTGTATCAGCTGAGGTTCATCATGGCCATGCTAGCTCCCAGGTCTATCATCATGCAGTTCTAGTTCTAGATGAATTAATCTAAGTTGGAATGTACCGTCTGATTATCTATTTCCCTTTCTCATGTGATACACTTGATAATATCGTGTTCTGGAATTTCTCCTCGTTATTTTTGCTCGTCGCTCTTTATACTCTTGATAGCTGAACACTTGTGAGATCACTCTTCTTCCAGGGTATTTCTTGTCTTTCACTAAGGAAAGTGAGTATTTTTCGTAATGAACACTTTTTTTTTCCCCGGAAATATCAGTAACCTGAATAATTGCACTCAAAACTTGGAAGAAGAATCAGGAGTTTTGCAGACTGTTGTGTAAATTATATATGGATTATGTTTATATCATTGTAATCTTATTCAATGCATACTGCAGCATAACACTTCTTTATGTGTGTACTCAACATAAACAACCACTATATTCTAACTGAATCTATGGCCCTTTCCCCCTGGTGATGGTAGTGGTCAAAACTCCCAGCATAGTTTGTTACTTTCTTGAACAGTTTTGGTCTTTCTTCATCGATAAGTTGATCCAGTGGTTCAATCTCTTGAGCAAAATCAGGAGAGCAGAATATAGCCAACGAGTTCCTCCCGGTCTCCGAGTTTATAACTACTCTATGCATGGGACTTTTGAATATTCCATTGCTCATTATCTGCAGAAAGCAAGCAGCAAGAAAAGATTACAAGATCGCCTGCATCAAGAATTGCCTGAGTCCCAACACCACGGTAATCCCACTTTCCTCTCTTGACATGCATATTTATATGTATATATAATTATTTACATACCTCAAGCTGATCCCCTGCCAGAACGAGCAGCGCTTGAGGTATTATAGGAACTGAAAACCACTTATTGTTTTTGAGCAGCTGAAGGCCTCGTGTTTCTCTTTCTTGCAAGAGAAATGTTACTCCGGTGCCATCTATATGTGGTTGGAGACCAAACACTCGATCAGGTTTTGAACATGGCGGAAAGTAGTTGAATTGTGCAGACATGGTGGTGATTTTTCTCAGAAAGCACTCTTCATCACTTAAGCTTAACGACTTTGCCATTGATTTGAGGATTCGTTCTTTCACCTGCCGCAGCCTAGCAGAGTAGTCATGCAAAGCTTTTCTGCAGGTACTTGGGCAGTTAATCTCAATCCAATGCATTCCGTTAAATAATTAGTCGGAACTAAGTTTTGCACATATATTAACCCGAAAGATTCTGGTTTCTGAGGCCAATATTTGAGTTTTGTCCGGTTTTCTGGAGCAACGAGAAGACGCAACCTATCGACCCATTCGAAATGTTGAACGTTACCAAGAACTAAACCGCTGCAGTATCCTTCAACATCATCGCCTTGCCTCGCGTATTTCTGCTTCTCCGTATTCGGCTGGTGGAAGAATTCTCTTGCAATTCGGCGCACTTCATCCAGGGTGGAGATTTCTATGCCATGATTTACTGCCTGCAGGTAAAAAAATTGTTCAACTTTCTGCCTTATTTGATCCCGAGGCTCCAACAATGGTAAAATGCTTTACTGTATAAATGCATGCATATAAACTAAGAGAAGCTACAACCTGGAAGCAACCCCACGTGGTGAGAGCGGAGTGGAGCGCAACGAGCTCAGCATCGACAGAGCAAACCAGCCGGCCAACATCAATGACTGGGATATCTGTGGCCAAAGGTGCGTCGACTTCTATATTACTCGTCCAGATGTAACTTTGTGGTGGCTCACCGCCGTTTTCGGACAGTTGTTGAACTGTTTTGCAGCAGATTGCTGCTGGTGTTGGAAGAGGTATTGTTTCTGCCATGTCGAAGTATCAAAATTTCTAATTGCTAATGGAGTTCATAATGGATTTTGGGGGTGACTGTTAATGGAGAATTCTATTCTTGGATAGTGATTATACAGTGGTGGGATAGCGAGATAACATGAAATTGTTGTATTTTTATTTGAACTTCAAATCTCTATGTTGGGTTAAATTTTCGTTAATTATCACCTATTATCCAAGAATTCTATTCAATTCTATTCTTGGATAGTGATTATCTTACTCTTAAATTGCTTATGTAAGCTGTTTAAACCGAAGAGGATTTTATTTTGTTGACGATGTTGCAGCATTCAGTTTCTGCAAACGTGTGAAAGTGTAATATTGTTGACGTGACACAAGTGTTTTATGTAAAATATGAGTGCAAATTTCGGAAACAAATATTCTCTCGTCTTGTTCAATTTGTTTACATTTCTTTAAATGAATGTCACCTTCAATTTGTCTACTTTCAAATAAGAATAGAATTAAACTTTCAAAATACTGTAAAATGATACGACCTATGCATTTTTTTTATCTTTTTACCTTTTATTCTTAATCTTAATGTCCAATATTTCATAGAAATAATGAACCCTTTATTCTAATCTTAATGTCCAATATTACATAGAAATAATGAGTAGGACGGAGTGTGGTTTAATATACTCCTTCCTCTGTCCAATCTTTGTGTAGCCATTTACTCCATTTTATCTGTCCAATCTTTCTATACCCATTTGTATAAAAATACCTATCTACCCTTACTAATTTATGTTATTTTCTACCATTTGTCACTTGAACCCACACTTTTATTTCATCAACTACCACTTTATCACTACATTTTTCACTATGAGCCCACCACTAACATAATTTATTCCACTAACTACCACTTTATCATTACCCCTCAAATACACCTTTATCCCACCAACTTCACTTTATCACTTTTTCTTAATACTTATGCCAGCACCCAAATGGGTACACAAAGATTGGACGGAGGGAATATGTTTTATCAATTTTTTTATTAATAGGGATTTAATAAACTCAATGTGAGATTAATTAACTCTAATTATAATTAAGTTATTCTAATTACTCTCTAACTATCTTAATTATCTCGTAATTCTTATTTATTGTCCTAATTACAGTCAACTGCACGTTGTGTGGTTTCTGCAATCTAAGTTTGGGTGAAAATGAAATAACAAAAATTACTTTGGAGTTTTCTCAAAAAAAAAAATTACTTTGGAGTTTAGATACCAAAAGTTTAAGCATACCCATTTTTTTCATAAAAAACTATTTTCTCCAAAATTAACCATCTTTAGTGTCTTTGACTAAAGTGCCCTTCCCGTTAATTTTCTTTTACCACTCCACAATCACAATCGAAAATGTCTCTAAGAAAAGATCCAAACGGTATGACTTCAATCACGTTTCGTGTTCAAAATTCAAATGCTATCGCTCATCCTCCTCCATATTAAAAAATAAGTCACGATAGACATAGTCCATGAAATCATTTACATAGAGATGTGAGACCTCTCACACCCTTGTAGTCCGATGCAATTAATCAATTACATGAATCATATCATTATATTATTTTTAATTTATGCATACTGCCACATTACACTTTTTATTATACTAGTTTTAGAATATATACTAGTAAATTCATTAATTAAAATTATAAAACAAGACTTATTTTTTTAAAATATAAACATAGATATATATTACTCAACACAATAAAAGCACTCATATTCTAACTGCATCTACAGCCCTTTTCCCCTGGTGATAGTAGTGGTAAAAAATCCCAGCATAATTTGTTACTTTGTTGAACATTTTTGGTTTTTCTTCATCAACAAGTTGCTCCAATGGCTCAATCTCTTGTCCAATATCAGGAGAGCAGAACATAGCCAAAGAGTTCCTCTCTCTCTCCGAGTTTATCACTACTCTGTGCATAGCACTCTTGAATATTCCATTGCTCATTATCTGCACATAAGAAACCTTCATTGTATAGCTGCATTTGTTTCATTACATATGTATATGTACATGTATATGCACAGCACACACCTCGAGCTGATCTCCTCCGAGAACGAGAATTGCACGAGGCATTACAGGAACCGAAAGCCACATTTCGTCTTTGAGAAGTTGAAGGCCTCGTACTTGTTCATCTTGCAACAGAAAAGTAACTGCAGTGCCGTCTGTATGTGGCCGGAGACCAAAGACTCGATCAGGTTTCGAGCATGGCGGATAGTAGTTGAATTGTGCAGACATGGTGTTGATTTTCCTCACAAAGCACTCTTCGTCGTTTAACTTTAATGACTTGGCCGTTGCTCTCAGGATTCGCTCCTTCGCCTGTCTCAGTGTATCTGAGTACTCATCCAGTACTTTCCTGCAAGCATATATTGGCACTTTGTTTCTCAATTTGCTATACTGCAGTCATATTGTTTATGTGTGAATGCACGTACTTTGTTTTACCGGAAAGATTCTGGATTCTGAGGCCAGTATTTTGGCTTCCTCCAGTTATGTGGAGTGACCAGAAGACGAAGTCTGTCAACCCATTCCAGTTGCTGGACACCGCCAGTGAGCACTGGACACGTGGCGGTGGCGTAACCTTCGACATCTTCGCCTTGCTTGGCGCATTTCAGCTTCTCTGTTGTCGACTGGTGGAAGAATTCTTTGGCAACTCCGCGCACTTGGTCGAGTAATGAGCTTTCTATGCCATGATTTACTGCCTGCACCAGGTAAAAAATTTGTTATGACTCTGTTAAAACTGTAAAACTTTATAAGCAAAGAAAAGCTAGTGAAAACCTGGAAGCAGCCCCATGTAGTGAGAGCAGAGCGGAGGGCGACGAGGTTGGAATCGACGGAGCTAACATCGATGATTGGTATTTCTGTGGCCAACGCTGCGTCCACTTCTATGTTGCTGGTCCATATATATTCGTGCGGCGGCTCGTCGCCGTTTTGCGACAGTTGTTGAACTGTTTTGGAGAGTGTTGGAAGAGGTGTTGCTTCTGCCATGTTTGTTTAGCAAACTGTCGGATGGTAATGGAGTTTTAATATTGGCTGGTTGCATAGTGGAATGTGTGGAATTGGTGTTTTGCTTGTTTTAACTTCAAATCTCTTTGTTGTGTTGCATTTTGGTAATATTCACCTAAAAATATGTTTACTTCTAGATGTTATAGTTTAATCAAGCAATTGTTGATTGTGTTGATGATGATGCTACATTCAGTTACTACAAAACGTGAGATCGTTTTTCACAACTTTTCTTATATATGGTGGCGGATGTAAAAATATAACTGAACAGATGCTAAGATTAAAAATAGACTAAAGTCGATTTTCGGTAAATATAAGGTTAAAAAGGAAAAGAGTTGGAGAGACTAGATAAGATTCCGCACTGTTAATACATGTTTATGGATGGAGGTTGCAAGTTACGCAAATGTGTAAAAATGTAATTATTCTAGACGTGCACAAGTGTTTCATATGTTAAAAAAAAAAAAAACGAGTGTGTCCCATTGGGGATGGCCCAGTGGTAGAGTGGGATGACTGTGACCGAGAGGTCTCAGGTTCTCTATAGGTTGAGCCTGTCATATCTGTACTTGGAAGGTGTGATTTACCTACCTTGTGTGGTTTACAGGCCACTGTACAAGGATGTGGGTTTACCCAATGCGCACCAAAGATAGCGGCTGCGGGTTCCCACGAATTAAAAAAAAAAAAAAGTGCAATTATCTGGGAAGGGTTTTAACCAAAGTAATGTTGTTGGCATATCTTGGCAACAAATATTCGTTCATGCATAAGCAAACAAGGAAAAATAAGAGGGGTTGAAGGAAAGGGCATCCATAGATAAATCTTTTCTATATAATTTTAAAAAATACATGCTACATCTATTTTATATAGTTTTACCATATATAGAAATGCATTATCTTGGTTTTTGATATCCTAAGCGCTTAACATCAGCGCTCTTTCCGGATAGATTGGATCATCTATTTACATTTTTGTGTTTCATCTTCTATTATATTGATAAAGAGACGACAAAAAACAAAATTAAGGGTTCATGATTTAAGGAATATATCTTCCTAATATATACCTCAAATCTTGAACCCTTAGTCATATTACATATCATTCCCTTATTATTGCAATAAAAGATAAAACACCAATATGCAATAGATGATCTCATTTGCTTCCCCGACGCTTGTATCCGCATGAGATTCTAATTTTTTTTTTTACTTATCTTATGGGGGTCTTTTTGTAATACCTCGGATGTTTAATCCGTCTTTAAAATAAAAAGTTAATTAATAATTAAGGCTTTGCACGCCTAAGTTAAGGATTTTCAATTCTAAGATTTACGGTGAAATCTGTTTCTAAAAATAAATTCTAGAATTCGGTCGAACGACTACTGTGTTCGGGTTTTCGCGTCCGGTAGATTTTTCGTCCGAAAACTCAGAATTAAAAACCGTCAGAATTCACATTCACTTTTTCTTCGATACGAGTTCACCGGAGAAAGTTAGTTTTTATGATTTTTCGGGCGAATTTTAGACTGTCTAATCCCGACTTTTTCTCGGATTTTGAAAAACGAATTAGGTTTTCCAAGCATGTGATTTCTTTCTAATCTAACGGACAAATTAGATTTCGTCGAATTCGTAACTATCTAAGAAAGTATTTCTCGACTTTTATAACGTCGTTCAAAGCCCGGAAACGAGATATTTCCATCTAATTTTTTCGCACCAAACGGCCCTTAGCGACTCACCACCCCTTAGTTAGATTTTTTAACACCTTTATGTATGTATATGGTGAGTCATCTCTCTCTCTGCTTCCCCTCTCTTTACCGCCATCTCCCCCAAGCTCTCTCTCTCATTTTTTCTTCTCTTTTCCTCCATTAAAGCTTCATCATCCAAGCTTTCTCAAGCTCTCAAGTCTCTCATCCACCGATCAATTTCATTTCCGAGTTCGTATTCCGCAAGGTGAGAACATCTCCTACGTATTGAACCGAACAAAATCTTGATTTCATCCACTTCTTTTTTTTTTTTCGAAATCAAGAGCATGAAGAAGCATGTTGTCCTTTGATTAATACATGTTCTAGTATGCTTAGAATTAGATTCTATAGTTTGAAATCGAAGAAAATCAATCCCTCCTAACCTAATGCCATTACCGGAAATTTCTTAGATTTTAGGGGTTTGATCGTAGTTCGATTTCTTTGATGTTTGATTGATAGAATAGTGATCTACATGTTGTTAATTGACTATATGAATTAATTTAGATTTTTCTAAAAATAAAAGTTGAAGGATAAGAGATGAAGAATGGTTGATTCGATGTAGTAAATATTATGATATGCTCGATTGGTTAATAGAAATGAGATATAAGATGTATGAGGATGAATATATATTTATTTGGAATTTTTCTAAAAATAAATTGAAAAACGTAAGAGACGGAAATCTATCAATAAGTTGAGGCTCGTTAATGTTTTGATAATATGGTTTGCATATTAGTGATGCTTGTTAGATGATGATCGTTGTTGTAAAATTTGAACGAAAACGGAGAACGTAGGATTTTTAGTAAAAGACGAACAATCGACGATAAGTCGAGAATAGATAATGATTAGGGTTTGTGATTCGAACCTATGATAATCTTTTTAGTTAATGACCGTAACCGTAAAGTTTGAGCGAATTCTAAGAAGGTTCGATTTTGAATAAGAGACGAAGAATCGAGTTTAAAAGCCGGTAGAAAAGTCGAATAAGGAAATCCCTTTTAATAATAATGATTGTTATGGATTGACGAACGATATTGTAGTTAACGACTTTTCCATCCGAGATACGAGACGTTATGAATTATAGTTAAGAAACGAGAAGTTGATAAACGAAAATGAAATAGGATTTGAATTTGAAATTGTTTTGGTATAGTAATTGGTTAGTTGGAAATGACGAAGAAATGCTAGTCGTTTGTTTAATCAAAAGACGTGAATGTGAACCCGATTAAGGGATACTGTATGTAGACTGTCTTAAGATGAAAATTTCGTGAAAATAAAAGTGGAATAGCATTAATCGAACCTAGGGAATCGTGCGTCGAGATTTGTCGAGCATTAGGGTTTCGCGCGACTGTTTTGCGACGTTTCACGGAAACTATTATAACTTCTTGCTCGCTTAACGAAATCGAGATCCGTAAATTGGAGAGTAAACTAGATACCCATGGCTTTCTTTTGGTATAAAATTTATCCCCTGTTTTAATATACTCTGTTCTGTGCAAACCCCAGAATCACTAACTTGTGCAGTAAGTTTCCAAAGCCTAGTTTCCTAAGTTGAATCCTTTTCAACTTCGTTCCTTGTGAACTTTTAAGTCTTTCTAAGTTATCGACACTCATTTACCTACTGACCTAAGAGCCGAGTAATGAGCCGAGTCAGTTTGTAGACGAGAATTGATCGAAGTCTCGTTTATTAGTTAATCAAAAGAAAGTAGTAAAGTGCAAATGCCTAAAAGACTAAAAACCGTTTCGATTTCCTATTTCTTTTATCGCTGCGATTAAGTTCTTAAAGTTTGTTTATTTACGATAAAAGGAGGAAGTCAGCACCGAGGATAGGACGGAAGACCAGAGACGGAAGCTCGAATAGTAGTTCTGTAATCAGTCAGGTGGGCTTTTCTATATACAAACTAAAATGAGCGATGCTCGAAAATCTTTGTTTACAAGCTTTGATAATTGTGTATTCAACGTGATAATCAGAGCATGAAATGATTTGTTTTTATGTGAGTTCTATTGTACCCTTCTGAGCTAGCCGACCTGCTATCCAGAATTATTAGTTAGTCGACTTGCTGACTAAAACGATCGGACTTTGAGTTAGCCGACTTGCTAACCAAAGTTAGTGTACACAGTAGCCGTTGTGTGTGGAACCCTGTTGAGGGATGGCCAGCCACGATGATAATTATTGGGCAAGATTGAACGTAACATCAGTCAGAAAATGCTCGCGCGAGTGATTTATGAGAAAAGAAAATGTTTAGTAGGCACGGGAATTTATTGAAAAACTCCGGTGTGCTACAGAAATGAGATGCATGATTTATCTATACTTATTATATATTTTCGGCAATGTGCCCACTGAGTGCTTTTGTACTTAGCCCTGCATATGTTTTATAAAATGTGCAGGTTGAGCGACGAGAGCGGTGGTGGTTGATGTTGAATTAAGAGTTGTAATTAGAATAAGAAATTGTTTCAAGCTTTACGTTTTTCCGCTGCCAATCTCTTTTTGAAGTTATTGTATCTTTCTGTTGGGTCTAAAACCCCGTACAATTAACTCAGTTTCTTTTTAAGATCCTTGTCGAGTGATCCTTCGAGATCAACTCTTTCTTTCATATAATGAAGTCTTGTACATAGTAGTTTATTCTGTTATTAAGGTGTGTTTATTCATTCTTTCTCATTTATTCCCCCTTCTTCCCCGCTTCTTTAATCCAACCCCTAGTCGTACCCCGACTTTGCCGTCCCTCGGGATTTGGGGTTGTGACACTTTTTCCATCTCAACATAGTTAATTTTCTCTCTCCTATATATCCTTTTACGTATCTTTATTTTCTCTTATTTTTTTTACTCTGAAAAAGGGGAGAACTGAGATTTGAACCATATACTTTACTGTGTACAGACTGAAGTCTCACTGCTGGAATGTCCTTATGAAGACATTTTCTCATTCTTAATCTCAGCAAGAATTCACATTCCAAGATCTAAATTAAAGATGTTGTAGAAATTGCACTTGATAATAAAATATATAAAACCGATGTTTACAATAGACTTACACCCGCTAGACATAAATCAAGACTAATGAGAGATGACATATGAGGAATCTTCACTTGTATGCGTGAATATTATTCTCATAATTTTTACATCATTCCAAGGACAAAAATAGCTTATACCAAAAGAGATTGCAAAATTTCCATCATGAGCACATTGCAAAATTTATAATGTTGAAAAGGAGGAAAAAAGCCACATTTAATAAAATCGGATGTGGATCGAGGCGGCTAAAAAAGGCGCTCATATTAGGCGCTTAAAATATCTAAACCGTGCATCATATAAGTACCAAAGTTTCGAAAATTGAAACAATTAATAACTTTTTCTTCAATTTTGTTATAGCCACCTCAAGACATTTATAAACACACAAGTAATATATCAAATTGTCTCACGAGTCGAGATCCACGTGACAGTTCAGAGCCTGACAAAATCGATAGGCTTTTCCCGATCTGAATAAACGGGAATGTGTTACAAGGATAGTCCACCACATATTTATAAACACAAAAGTAATATATCAAACTATCTCACGAGTCGAGATCCACGTGGCAGTTTAAAGTCTGACAAAATCGATAGGCTTTTTCCCGATCTGAATAAACGGGAAGGTGTTACAAGGATAGTCCACCACATATTTATAAACACAAAAGTAATATATCAAACTATCTCACGAGTCGAGATCCACGTGGCAGTTTAAAGTCTGACAAAATCGATAGGCTTTTTCCCGATCTGAATAAACGGGAAGGTGTTACGAGGATAGTCCACCACACTTTTGAACAACCTTGGCCTTCTTTCATCAATCAACTCTTCAATGGGTCCGATTTCACTAGTTGAGTCAGGTGAAAAGAATATAGCTATGCTCATCCTTTCTTTCTCTGGATTTGTCACAACTCTGTGTGTTGGGCTCTTGTATATCCCATTACTCATTATCTGCATTTTTTCAATTATTTTAACTCTTTAATCAACATACAAAGTTTTGAGAGGACAGATATATCCCTGCTTTGGAAAATCATCAGAAAATTTTGAGGTGCTTACATTTTCTATTGGTGGATTTATACAAAAAAAAAAAAAAAAATGGAGTTACAAGTGACAAAAGTTACATGATCCATATCGGGCCGAACTGAAAACCAAGCCCAAATTTTATGGGCTTAAAACATGTTTTCACGTGGTTTTCGACTAAATTTTTTGTAATATAAAATAATTTTGGCTCCACTTTGACAGCTCACGTTACACTTTAAACATTACTCCCTCGTTCATGAATCAAATTTTCATTTGAATTCCGTCACGAAAAATAAAAGAATTGATAAAATTATTTTAAGCAGGATAAAAGTCAGAATATAAGGGTAGTAAGATAATGACACAAAAATAATGTTAATGACAAAAAAATAGTGATATTGACCAAAAAGTAGGAATAAAGTTATTGTGATGACTAAAGAATGGGAATAAAGTTGTGTGAGATGGGACCATCAATGACAAAGGATAGTAAATAAAGAGAAAGTAGGAGGGTATGATTGTATAAAAAAGTAAATATGAATTTGATTCATGGACAAAAAAATATGGGTAAGTAGAGATTTGATTCGTGGTCGGAGGGAGTACTAATCTTTTAATAATGAGATGGGGTACAAGTAACTTACTCTCTCCGTCCCTTTCTACTTGTCTCATTTAAGACGGACACAAATATTAAGAAAAAAGAGATTAAATTTAAAGATTTTATTTAGTATAGTGAATAAAGTGATATAAAATATTTTTTAATTGAAAATGATATAAAGTGTTTTTGAAATGACATAAAGTGATTTTGAAGTGATATAAAGTGAATAAAGTGATTCTTAATTATTTCTTTAAATGAAAAGTGAGACAACTAGAGTGGGACACCAAAAATAGAAAGTGAGATAAGTAAAATGGGATTGAGGGAGTATATTTTACCCTACTTTTTCTTTTGGTGAAGTACTCCCTCCGTCCTTTTTATTTGTTCCCATTTGGGTGTTGGCAAGGGTTTTAAGAAAACTGAAAAAGTAGTAGTTGGTGGAATAAAGGTCTATTTAAGGATAGTTAGTGGTGGACCCATAGTGAAAAAGGTAGTGATAAAGTGAAAAAAAAAAGTAATGATAAAGTGGTAATTGATGGAATAAAGATTGTTAGTAATGAGCCCATAGAAAAAAAAAAAAAAAAAATAGGGTGAAATTTTTTAAATATATTAAAAATAACAAAATTTGTCGGAATTAATATTCGAAATCTTTAGATATAAAATATTATCTTTATTATCAAATACATATAGTTTAATTTACCTCGATTTGATCACCAATGTTGACGACAATGGCGTTAGGAACGATCGGAACCTTATACCACTGGCCATCTTTGAGGGTTTGAAGGCCTTCCACAGTTTCATCTTGCAGCAGATACGTCACGCCGGAGGCGTCGCTGTGAGCCTTCGCCGCCAGCACGGCGTCGGGCCGCCGGCACGGCGGGTAGAAGTTGAATCTCGACAGCACCGATGGATTCTTACCATATTGCTTCCGAAAACACTCTTCATCCTCCACTTTAAGATACTTTGCCATTCCCCTCACCAACACCTCATCAACTTTTTCCAACTTGGTCGCCAAATCCATCAATGCTTTTCTGCAAATATAAAGAGTTTATACTTAAGTTTAATTAAAATATAAATTTAGTATAGATTTATAACATTACTGCTAAAACAAATATAAGAAGATAGATATATTAACTAAACTTAATTTTGTTAGATTGCTCTACTATATAAAACAACTTTTAAAATTTAATTAATCAATTTATTAACCTAAAATTTGGAGGATTTTGTGGCCACACTTTGAGTTTTCTGAGGCTCTCGGGGTTGATCATAAGGTACAACCGATCGTTCCAATCAAGGATTTGTTTGTCGGAGTAAACGGCGTCGTTTCCATAGCCATCAATGTCGTCATCCTTAGTTCCTCTCGCACATTTCATCTTCTCTTCCTTTGGAAGTGAAAAGAATTGTTTGGTCAAATCACGCATCTCCTTCATCATCGACTCTTCTATGCCATGATTCACCGCCTATACATATAATAGTATCATAAAAATGAAAAAATAAATAATTTTTTTGAGAGTGGAATATATTTGTGACAAATTAAATAATTGATTAACCTGAATGTAGCCACAATCACTCAAGGCTAGGCCGAGTTTCTCCACTTCTTTTCTACCCTCAGAAGATGATGAAGTGAGGAGAGCGACGTCGATCACCGCCACGTCGATCGTCGGAAAGTTGGTGCCGCCTATGCCGTCTTTCAATATGTATTTCTCCGGTGGGCTGGCGGCGGCGGCGGATAATTCTTCCACACTCTTTGCGAGTGATTCAACTTCGGCGACGGTGGTGGCCATGATTTTTGTGATTTAGTCGACTTAGAGGTGTGACTTTGTTTCTTTCTATAGAGAAAAACTTCACGCTACTAAAAGAGTTATATCAAGAAATATATAACATCATATACCCAACCCCACTTACCAATTTTTTATTTTATTTTTTTTTTTTTTTTTTTTAGGGACATAAGTTTTTAGTTTTAGGGCATAAAAATTATTTCAAATTCCAAAAGGTTGATAGTATATGATTATTAAATAGAATTGAAGGTCCAATATGGTGTGCTCTAAAGTATTAGAAAATATAGAATTGAAGGTCCAATATGGTGTGCTCTAAAGTATTAGAAAATGTCACAATATGTTAAAACCTCTAAAGTAAGAGAAGGGGAGCGTTTTGCATTAAGGAATTTGATGATGGGTTTACAAAGTAGATTCGACATTCATAATTAAATTGATCTCTTTCTATTTATTGTATTCCATTTCATTTTATAATGAACCTTTGAATTCGTCTTCAAAAAAAATGAAATCTAGTTTATTTGCATAAAACTATAATCCAACAACAATAATACAATAAAACTAATTAAAAATTCAAATTTCACCAATCTTCTCTTTAAATGATGTACAAACTATTGCACGAGCAGGTTTTACTCAATACACTTCAGATAAATAGGTACAAGTTTCCTCGTCATAAAAAATTATTAAAAATCATTTTTATTGTAATGTATCAAATGTTAAATAACAAAGTTATGTGTATATAAGAATATTTTTTCTATTTAAGGGAAAAAAGAAAACGAATAATTTGTTGGAACAATGTGAACAGCAGCCGAACACCGCCCCACTTTCATTTATACATCACTTATAAAAAAAGTTTTATTTAATTATAAGATTTGGATTGCATATTATACCCCAATTGATATATAGTATACATTTTTATGAACAATAAAGTAATTTAGTATTTCATATTATAAGGAATATAAAAATGAATAGGAATTTCTTTGCCATTACAAAATTTAAAGTTTTACTGTGTGATATCATTATCAATGCCATCCATCATAGTAACAATGAAAAGGACAAAATATAATCATCCAAATAAACAAAAGTTTTGGAAATTTACTATTTATACATATTTAGAATATTGATTTAGTATATACTTATACTATTTATGTATGGAATTTTATGGTTAGCTAATTATTGTTGTTGGATGAATTATTTGTTTGAAAAATCTTAATCATCTATTCAAGTAGTCGTTTAAGCATTAATATAAGTTTTTGATTGACTTCATTTAATAATGTGTAATATGATCAAATCTGAAATAAAATACCATATATAATAGCGTAATATAAACAAATACAGTTATGGGTAATGATATTCGGCCACACTGTGGCCAGCCACACGAGCTAAAAATAGTAATATATGTTTTTAAAATGGAAATATACCCTAATTGAGAAGCATAAACCTAAAGAGGAAATATGATTATTTCCATTTTTATAGTCAATTTCTTTTTTTACGCGTGTGGCCGGCCACAGTGTGGCCGGATATCTTTATTCTACAGGTATATGAATCTGGAGAGTTTCCCAATAACCAAAGAAAAGTCAAAGAATTTTACATACATCAATTCTAAATTCCTTTCTTTAACTTTTGATTTTAGCGTGATTCTCACTAAATTCCTTTCACACTTTATATTCGGGAAAATCTGCAATCAATTCGAAAATTCAATTGTTAATAGATACTTTTTGATAAATCTACTAAGCCCTAGCTAGGAAATTGGCCATCGCCTATGGTAGGCCATGGGCAATAATGGGCCAACTCGAATCGGTTCTTCATCTGATCTATGCATCTGCGGCACTCGTATGCAGCTGTTTCGAATTAAGTGATGTTATCAAGATAACAATGAACCCTAAAAATTCGCCAGTCTTTCCCGTTAATCTAGGTTGGTTAACTATTATACCCTAGTTCTCTTAAAAGTTTGGATCTCAAATTCTTAAAAGGGTAATTTTAAACATTGCCTTCATTTCTCTCGTTTTAGCCCTTAGAAGATGCAAATAATTTCAAACATTTAACCATAATTTTCTCTTTAATCACATAATCCATTTATATTATGGTTGTCCAATTAATTAATTTTCATGAGCATTTAATTATAATTAGCACACCTCCATTAATGATCCTCCTCCTTAACCCGCTTACACTCTTTCTCCTTCTCGGTTGAAAATGAATGCCCTCATCCCCCCGTTTGCTGACAGAGATGTCAGCCCATCTCCAGAAGTATTCATCCCTCTTATTTACTCCTAATCTTGTCTTCGTTTTGTCCGTGGAAAATCGACAAATTGGAATGTCAAATTCCTAATTGGTTTATCGAATGATTTTAAAATGAAATTTGATGGTGGTCTGCACGTATTATTCTTTGATCTGAGTTGGGGCCTTGGGGGCGCACTATGGACATTATTTCGGACTTATTGTTTAATTAAAGAGAATTATTAGTATTATTAAATAATTTAAATTGGGGTTATAAAGATAAGATAATAAATTTATAATTAATTTTATTTTTTTGATAAGTGAGGGACTACAAATAGTGAAATGGAAGGCTATGTTTAAAATTAACCTTCATAAATTACGTTGGTAGAAATTTTATAATTAGGGCCCAAAGAATGGTCAATAATAGATCAGCCCATATATATGAAATTGGTTACTCCGCTCACAAAATTCAACTAACGAACTAAAATCAAACTTTGACAGTCGGCCTCCATCCCACTTGCAATTTTATTATAAGAATTTTAATATGGGTTTATTCGAAATTCATGACTAAGTTGAGTTTTTTTGTTTTAATTTGACAAATGTTTATTTAAATTTGATGCATTCTCAATTTTATCCTATAATAATACGCAATCATTATTCACATATTTAATCGAATAGGATCTGATACCTCATTTCTGAAATAAATAAATAAAACATTACCCCAACCCACAATTTCTAAAAGATGAATAAAATACTCTATTTCTACCAAAATACCTCATCCTTCCATTATTTTTGAAATTATAAGGCCACTCACGACGGTGGACAAGAGGTAGGGCTATAGCTCGGGTGTTCTCCTCTTGCCCGACCGCAACTAGGGCGATGCCTGTTGTGGGTGGTGGTAGGGCGGTCGCTCGATCCATCGTCCGACCTTTCGCCCTCGTTCTCTTGCTTTGGAAGTGCCATGTCGCTTTTTTCTTCTTCTTTTTTGTTTATATTATGTAAATAATAAATTCATCACTCTAGGACTAAAAACTCTACCATTGTAGAATTTTCATCCTAGGGATATCAATCATTGGAACTCCATCAAAATACAATTAAATATTCATCACCCTAGGGCTATATCACTCAGCGTTATGAATGCTCTAAGTATTTCTCTCTTAGTTCATCTTTCTTTCTCCCT
The DNA here is from genome assembly GCA_029490685.1 of Schizonepeta tenuifolia. Classification (NCBI taxonomy): domain Eukaryota; kingdom Viridiplantae; phylum Streptophyta; class Magnoliopsida; order Lamiales; family Lamiaceae; genus Schizonepeta; species Schizonepeta tenuifolia. The sequence continues at coordinate 84,927,764 of CM055957.1, forward strand.
CTGCGTGAAAGACCAGAGCTAGAGGCTTTTTAAGAATTGTAACTTCTGGGTATTCGACGATTAAGGACACTTATTTGCGGGCCCTCTGTTTGAGGACATTTGTTAAGCAAATTTATACTCCGTAGGACAATTTCTGGCCCGATCGGGCTCAATTGCAATTTCTGAGCCCGAACGCCTAGGTGGCATGCTAAACATCTCCACGTCGGCCATTTCTGTGAAGCATTTCGTCGAACAGTTGAAGTGCAACATGGAGTAAGCTGTAAGAGGAATTGGCCTAGTGCAGCCACTGCAACTTGCCGGCGAGCAGCAGACTCCCATGGGTAAAAGCAACAGCTGCTGCATCTGCTCCCATCGAGTGGGAGTGACAGAACAACAGCAGTGGGAGCGGCGGTGCAAGTCGGTGGATCGCGGCAGCGCACACTAGGGCTCTATCCTAGCAGTCGCGTGGTGCTGTGATCGGAATCATGATTGCAGCAGTTCTTTCCGGGGTTCTCCATGAACGTCGGCGACCTCCACACCACGGGAAGCGAGCAGCAAGTCAGCAGACCAGCAGCAGCAACAGTCGCATCCCATGGCAGAGTGGCAGTCCTTCATGGCGGCGTGAGCAAGGGCTCCGCCCTAGCGGTCGCGATGACGACGTTAGAGAAAAAGCAGTGGCGATCTCTAGTCAACGAGCAGCCACGTTGCAGTTGCGCTTCGTGCGGCTGCTCGCCAAGCGGTGCTCGTGGCGGCACTGCTTTGAGACTCTGCTTCGGTAGATGCCGGTGACGACGACGGTATCGCGACCTCCGGTGGCTCGGTAGCAGACCTCCAACAACTTTCTCCATGTTGCACTTCAACTATTCGACGAAATGCTTCACAGAAATGGCTGACGTGGAGATGATTTGGCATGCCACCTAGGCGTTCGGGCTCAGAAATTATGATTGAGCCCGATCGGGCCAAAAATTATCCTACGGAGTATTAATTTTCTTAACAAATGTCCTCAAATAGAGGGCCCGCAAATAAGTATCCTTAATCGTCGAATACCTAAAAGTTACAGTCCTTAAAAAGCCTCTAGCTCTGAAATACCATGACTTCTTCTTGCCCTATTCTCTCTTCCGTTGTTTTGTGACGCCAACCTCCCATCATCTTCCACCGTTGTCGTCGGCTGCCCGTCGCGCGTCTTCCACCACTGTCGTCATGTCTTGCATCAACACCAACACCGCTTTCTTCGGCATCATCTTATTTCATTTTCTAGTCACAAAATATTTATTAAAAATATAAATAATTGTAATGTGTCGAGTGAGTAATAGATGACAAAATCACGCGTAAAAAAATTGTTTTTTTGTTTGAGAGAAAGTGAACAAGAAAAATTTGTTGGAACAATGATTTTTGAAATAAAAACTACAGAAAATATGAAGAACAGCCGAACAGGTATTTACTAATAACGACCATTTGTTGTTTTGTGTTGACTCTTTTGTCTTATTCGAAAAAGGATCAAGGTGTTTCGATTCCTTCTTATTTTTCTCACTTTCATAGTTTGTCGCTTTGAATCCTCTACTGTTACATCATTTTTTATTGTATTACTAAAAATTTATAAAGCTATCAAATTTTGCATATAAACTGACCATTGCATTAGGCACACATATAGTGGCATTAAATTCGACAAAGAAAAAAGAAGAAGAAGATGAAGATAAACGTAATTAGCAGAAAGCTGATAAAACCTGCAACGCCAACTCCTCAAAACCTCAACCCATACAAAATCTCCTTCATTGATGAATTATGCCCTCCCATGTATATCCGCATCCTTCTCTTCTACAGACCTGGATCCGGATCCAAACAAATCCCCCATTTGGAAAAATCTCTCGGAGAAAATTTACCGCGATTCTACCCTCTCGCCGGCAGATTCATCAAGCAAAATCACGCCGTCGATTGCAGCGATCAAGGCGCCGAGTTCATCGAAGCCGAAGCCGCCGACGTCGAATCCATGGATCTCGTTCGGAGAATGGAATCCGATCATCTCAACCACCTCCTCCCTCGCCGCTTCTACGAGCTCGACGAGAGTGCCACGTCTGCCCTACTCTCGATCCAGGCCACACATTTCCGATGCGGCGGCGTCGCGATCGGAGTCTGCGTCTCGCACAGAATTTGCGACGCGTCTTCTCTCGAAACATTCGTTCTCGCCTGGTCGGGAAATAGCGGCGGCGCCGCCGCAATCATCCCAAATCTGGACTCCCCATCATTATTCCCCCGCGGCGATCTCGATTGCACCTCCTCCAGGGATAGATCGGAAATGCTGAACGTCAGCCACTTCGTCAAGCGATTTTTGTTCACCGACGAGGCCATAACTCGCCTGAGACACAAACTCCGGCGAGGAGGCGACGGAGAAAAAATTAGCGGAGATCGGGCGATCTCGAGAGTGTGTGCGGTGTGTGCACTCATAGGCAGGGCAATGATGAGCGTGGACACGGCGAGGCACGGCCGGCCGAGGCCGTGCCTCCTCTCGCAGGCTTTCAATATGCGGAAGAGGACGGCGCCGCCGCTGCCGGAGCATTCTTGCGGCAATTACGCGATATTCTCGGTCACTCGAAGGCTCTCTGCTTTGGAGACGGAGAATATGAGTGTTGGAGGATTGGTCGGTGTTTTAGGCGAGGCGATTGACAAAACGACGTCGGATTGTTCGAGAATTTTGTCCGCGGGTGCGGACGGTCTCAACGAATTCATCCTTGCTCCGACGGTGAATACGTTTGAGACGGCGGGGAGCGGAGAGGCGAACGTGATCTGGTTTAGCGATTGGTGTAAGTTTGGATTCGATAAAGTTGATTTCGGGTGGGGGAAGCCGGCGTGGACGAGCATCGGACCGATGGCGGGAGAAAATATCACCGTTTTGAAGGAGAGCGAAGAAGAAGGTGGTGGAATAGAAGCATTGGTGTATTTGAAATTAAATGACATGACATGCTTCGAGCGGGATGAGGGGATTAGATTGTTTGCAAAATTAATGTGACAATCTTTGTTAGTGTTATGGGCTAAATTAATGTGACAAACTCAATTAATGGTTTATCTTTATAACTAGTCTCTCGACTTCGAACATGTCCTGAAATTTTATAACGTAACTTGAGTTGAAAATTTTTCTTAGGTCACTAACTTAAATCTACTTACTAAAGTACGACATAACTTTTTTTTATCATGTACTCATCTGTTATAATATAGTTGTCACTTTTGTCATTTAGATTTGTTCACGATATTGTTATCACTTTCATTTATATTAGCAAGACTACATAATACAATATATTTAACCTTATTTTTTTCACTATTACACTTACATATATAATAGGACCATTACTCCACTCACAATAATATTCACTACAAATTTATAATTATCCATTAATTTCTTAAAATCTGTACCGTTTATAATGTAATGGGCCAAAACATAGTAAGTACGACGGATAAAACTGGACACAGATTCTTAGTTTTGGACTAGATGTCACGCGAAATGCTAGTAACATACTAAGTGGAACTCGTAGCTATGGCAAATATTTTATTCAACACCTTACATAATTCATGGATTAAAAAAAATGAATGAAAATATACTAAATACAAAAAACTAAAAACTGTACAGCGTCTGATGAGGCGGACACTTGTTTTGTTAGGTGAAACGAGAGAGAGGAGGGGGAGGGGCGAAAGAGAGATGTTATACATTTTATTTTTAATTTTTATTATATTTTTATTCATTTTTTTGTTTAATTTATGATTTAATTAGAACAAGTGTAAGACACGTTAGAAACGACTTTAGATGGTACTCACAGAAATTTTAACATGACATTTAGCGCGAAGCTATGAATTTGGACCTAATTTTGTTGTACGGATGCCAACTTAACTTTTGTTTCGTAGCTTTGCTAACCTTTTTTGTAGATGGTACCATTTAAATACAAGATCAAACGTTGAACTTGGAAAAAGTAAATCCGTCATTTGAGCTAGCCTTTATCAACTTGCATTTAAAAAACTTCTATTATGGATTGATGGCAAATTGAAAGGTGCATTCACATAGTATGCATCCATTTTCCTTCATCTACCTACATGTGTCATTGATTTTGATATCATTAAAAATAATTGAAAATTGAAAAATTGGAACCATGGTTGGATATGACTGAATGAATATGAATACTGTTTTCCTTTTACACAATTATTAATGTATTGAGCAATTATTAAAATTAAAAAATAAATTTGAGAATTCTCTCTTTACCCCCTATGCACGTTGGTTTTTGGAATCTGTTATCTCTTCCCTTCCTCTCACCCTTGTTCTTTGCACCCCTTCTCAACCACCACCACGCATGTTCCGGTGGCGGCGGCGGCGTTCGACATGATTTACTTTTTTTTGATTTGTTTAGGAAAATTTACCCTTTCTTTGATCTCGTTGATTTGAAGGTTGATCTTGCTATTAACGCTGGAGATGGGGGTGAATTGGAGCTGTTGGTCATCGTTGGAAATGGCGGCGGCGGTCTGAAAGAGGCGGGTGGTGGTGGTGGTCGGAGAAGGGGGTGGGAGAGAAGAGAGAAACGAGGCCACAAGGCCCACAACAGGGTGTTGTGGCAGTGCCATTAAACGGCGCTGCTTAGCTCGTTTACAACCCTTCTTTTTTTTCTTTTTTTTTTCTTTTTGCTTTTATGTAACCAATTTTCAGTTTTCTCTTTTTTTTATTATTATTATTTTTAATTCGTGGAAACAGTAGCCGCTACTTTTAATGTGCACTGGGTTTTCTTTTTTCGCTCTTCTTCGTCATCGTGTTATTATAACTAACGTATAATCAGCTGGGAAATTATATTTAATAAAAGTAATAAATTTATTAAATAGTACTCTCTCCGTCTCACGAAAAATGTCCTACTTGTGTTCGGCATGGGAATTAAGGAGAAATGATAAAGAATGTAAAAGTAGTGTGAATAAATGATAAAGAATGTAAAAGTGGTGCGAATAAATAATAAAGAATGTAAAAGCAGTGTGAATGCAAATGTAAAAGCAGTGTGAATGCATTTAATTATTTTCCAAAAAGGAAATGAGACATTTTTCGTGAGACAGCCTAAAAAGGAAAGTGAGACATATTTCGTGAGACAGAGGGAGTAATATGTAATAAGATTAAGAAAAATATTATTTATTAATTATTTTAGAGTCCAATTATTCGATTATACAATCTACTAAACTCGTTTAGAATATATATGTACTTGAACATATCTCAAATTTATTTAAAAAAATAAGTTTACTACATGTTTATGTCTAAAACTCATATAGTAGTTTCTGTTCATAATTCTAATCTAATCTACCTTCATTAAACATATTTGACTCTCAAAAAAATTGTATGCGTCGAATTTATATGAAAATTGAGAAGAATGTTTTTCGCAAATACTCCTTACCCCATACTAATTTAGAAAAAAGAAAAATAATTTTAAAAATTGTCTATAAAAATGAAAGTGACCCTAACTACCATACATTATAAGTTCAACATAAGATTAAAGAAAAAGTTGAACCACCACTTTGCAATCATCATGTCTACAACCACGATTCCGACCTATAATCGTCCCGTTGATTACAGTATTAAATTTATAGAAAATAATAGTAGTAAAAGGTAAAAAAATAAATTTCAACTATAAATTTGAAATCGCATAAATTGTTAAACTCATTTAGAATTTATATAGACTTAAATTTAATTAAAAAGTAATTGTACTATTTGTTCTCATCCTTAATTCGTATAAATAAGCTTGTAAATTTCGATGGTTATGTAGTAGAATTTAATGTAGGAGAAATCGGCAACCATTGCAAAATTAAAAGAGAAAAGAAAAGTCATAGAAATTTGGGCAATAATATCTTCTATACTTGAGTTTCGTATCATTTGATTAAGACAATCAAAACTCAATTATCACTAATTGAGTCTGTTATAGTATAATTATGGGTGAGCATTCGGTTATTCGGTCACCGAATCAAATTGAATTGAATTGTAAAATCGAATTGTATAATTAATAACCGAATCTAAATCGAGCATGGCTAAAACCGAACAAAATCAAACCAAAATACTTCAGTTAAAACAGAATAACCGATATAAATACATAATATACTTTCTATTTTAAATAACTAATTAACATTCAATATTTAAAATTCCAATCCGCAAAAACAATAACCCGAAATTCCAAAACTTTAAACATAAATAAATAACTTCCAAAGTTGCTAAACTATCAACATCTTAATCAAAACATAAAATTTCAAAAATACACCCAACTTCTACTACATCAATTTCTTATTTTCTACTTTACTTATTTTATATAAGTCGACCGCATGAGACTTAAGTATAAGACTACCTGCAGTGGTAGTGTCTCTAAGTGGTGTCTCTAAGGATTTTTTGGAGATAGAAACAGTGAACTGCAGTGAAGCTGTCTTTAAGGGGTGTCTCTAAGGAATTTCTGAATTTATATTTTGCATTAATTTTAATAAGAAAATTCTAATTTCATTAATTTAAACAAATAACTAGTACAATACATTAATTGAAATAAAACAAATAAAAACATTACATTAATTGACAAACATACCATTTTGAAAGTCTAATTAAGCTTTATCCCAATTTAAATTCAAAAAGTTAGGAGTTGGGTGTGGATAAGAGTGGAATTTGGGAGGGGGTTTGCGTGAGATCAATTTTATTAGAGCCAAACTTCATTAATTTGGAGCCTAAATCGATCAGAGGGAAATTAGTAACACTAATTATGGGTTTAATTCAAAAATTGATTTTTTCTAGTTTAATCGTGTGTGTTTGGACACAATGTGAGGATAGAGTTAGCGGAGGGAATAGTAAATAAAGATAAGAGAATTGCACAATAATTTTTTTTAATTAAATTAGAAATTGAAGATTTCACTTTTAAAATAAATTTTTAGAACTACCGAGTGAATTGCGTTTAATAATTTTAATAAATGATGATTCCCGTCAATTTTCGACGGATTGCACATTAATAAACATTTAATTGATAATCTCATTCATGCAACTAATTATAACGAGTTTGTTTATAAACGACGTAAGGTAAATAGAATCATAGTGAACTAGTGATAATAATTATAAGGATGGAATTTCTAGTTTTATGATTAATTTTTTAAATCAAAGTATCTTAGTACGTGAACTTCAGGGTAATTATTTATCATTATTATCGAATAAATAATCAAATTACTCTATATGTTGTTCTTATAACTAATTAAATACGAATGTTATTAGATTTATCATGAATCTGAAAAGCTAACTTAGTTTATCAAGTGTAATTAACGAACGCACAAGCTTTTTTAGTATTAATTTAAAATTTAAAATTTTGAATATTTTTGGAATTAATTTTCTATATACTATTAGTTACATTTTGTGAAAAATAAATTAATAAAAATTGGCGTATGAATATTTTTTGTTAAGATTTCATGATTATCAAATAAAAAATTAAATTACGATTCTATCTCGTCTCTCGGTCTCTCCTTTCTCTTCTCTCTCTAATCAAATTCTCCAAAGTCCCACCGTCAGTTTTATCTACCGAGAAAATCAAATTTCTCATCTTCTTTATGAGATCCGTAATTTATTTCGCTCCTTCTTCATCCTTCTTTTTCGGCAAACCCCGCCGCGGCCAACACCTTCAACAAGACAACCGCCGCCGACCTTGGATGATTTTGCGACACAACTGCCGCTGCAGCCCCTCTACATCTCTACCGGCGACATGTCCAACCACCTCTTGTCGCAGCCTCCCTCTTTCCACACCAGAACGCGGCCAACGCCTTCATTGAGACGACGGTCACCGACCTTGGAAGATTTTGCCACACAACTACCGCAGCATCCCCTCTGCATCTCAACCGGCAGCAACTTCAGCCGTCTCCCATCACCGCCTCCGTCTTTCTACACCAGAACTCATAGCCCCAAACATATTTTCCTTCAATATCTCCCTAAATTCCCATTCTCCAAACCCCCAATTTCGGACAATTTTGGAACTACAGTGCCACGAAATTGCCGTTGGTGGTGGTGGTATTGTCGATGCGTGTGATATTGCAGGTGGTGTGGGTCCTACTTGGTAAGTCAAACGAACAGTTGCTGTGTAGTATTTAAACTACACCAAAGTTAAAAGAAAATTAATAAACAAATGCAAGATAAATCAGTCACAAAAATTAATTGGATATATAAATGATATTACGCTACCACTCAAGCGAAACATACTATGTGCTGCCAGGATCCAGGCTCCCGATAGAGTAGGTTTGGTTTTATAATTAATTAAGATGAGCTTTTACTTTTACCGCGGACAAAAGATTATTTAATTACCAGTTTACTTTTATTGAGCTTTTACTGTCACACATTAAAGATCACAAAATCACACATACAGAGCAGGGCGTATTATATACATACCGTAACACGCACATATTATACAAAGTGATCGATTGACAAATACATTTAGGGAAGAAAGTATATATGTAATTAATAGAGAAATTCTATTCAAGCATACTATGAATGATCACACGTGATAAAAAAAAAATAACTGTAAAAATGAAATAGACACTTTCCCTTTAGAATTATGATTTCTCAATTAAGTACTTTTTTTTCTTTCAAAATTCATATTATCTTTTTCAACTTATATAGCCGACCACATTATATCCAAATAACACTATGCTTCGTAATAAGAGTATACATATTAAAAGTCTTAATTGTGAAATATATCCAATTTCATTTTTTTTAAATTAGTTATATCCACTTGTTGTAAACCAAATTAGTTATGTCCATGTTTGGTATGAAGAGACTAATTTACCCTTGATGGTGTATTGTTTATATTATATCTCTTACACATTAGGTACGATTTGACTTGTTTCATACTTTTACTCTCATTAACCGAAAATGATTGTGATGTTAGGGTATGGAAGTTAGCAAAAGTGGTCAATAATTAGATAATTAGTGTTGCAATGATTAGTTTGTCTAGGGTTTACTCAAAACAGATTTTCCGATACTATATGTAAACCATAAAAAACAACCAAAATTATATGAAATAAAAACAAAAAATTATTTAAACATTACAAAAATAACCAAAATTATATGAATTGCTAAATCTATTTAAACCCGCTCGGCTAAATGTATAATATTGAAAGATCCCACTCGAGATTATTGAAGATCCCACTCGAGCGGGATCTTCTAAATTTCGAGCGGGATCATTCCATGTTGAAGGATAAATATTATTTCGAATAAATTCTTAATTAATTACGCAATTTTTAATAAATTAATTATATAATAATATTGAATACGTAGTAACTAATTAACTTATTAAAATAAAAACAGTAAAATATGTATAATATATAAAATTAAATATAATTATATCAATTTGACAACTTTTGAGAAATCCCGCTCGGTTAATTCATATATATTGGAAGATCCCACTCGAAATTATTGAAGATCCCACTAGAGCGGGATCTTCTAATTTTCGAGCGGGATCATTCCAAGGTGAAGGATAAATATTATTTCGAATAAATTTGTAATTAATTACGCAATTTTTAATTTATTAATTATATAATAATATTGAATACGTAATAACTAATTAACTTATTAAAATGAAATTACTAAAATATGTAATATATAACATTAAATATAATTATAGCAATCTGACAACTCAACTTAAATCCCGCTCGGTTAGTTCATAAATATTGGAAGATCCCACTCGAGAATTTTGAAGATCCCACTCGAGCGATATGCCGTACCAAATTCAGGCATAGAAAATCGGGCCGGAGTGAATGGCTCAGTAGTGTATGGGATGGAACTGGGCGGGGTAGTACAGGGCACAGTGAATGGTTCAGTACTGTATGGGATGGAAGTAGAGGGCAAAGAGGATGGTTCATAAGTGTATGGGATGGAACTGGGCGCCGTAGTAAAAGGCACGGTGGTGGGCTCTGGTGGTGGTGAGTGGAAGATGGGCTCCTGCCGAGACCGAGTTGTAGGTTCATATGCAGGTGAACGTCGGGATGTTCCACATCGCATTTGATCCATCAAGTCCCCAAACCACTTGGCAAACCGAGGTACCCATCTCTTGTCCATCTTGTCCAGGAGCCGATCCTCAGATTTTTCCAGTTCCTCTCTCATCCAACGACGATCATTGTATCGGCGGTGGTGCTCGCCCCCACTGATGGAAGATGATGATGCAGCTTTTGCAGTTTTGCGAGTACGCTTCCCCTTATCTTGTGGCTGAATTTGAGGCTCCTCGTCTGAATTGTCTGCCTTAACATAGCTAGCACCCGCTCCATGTGATCGTCTGGGCCTTGAAGCTTCATGTGTCGGGTTAGCCTCTTCATCAAAAATTGCTTCCGTACGGGGACGAGAAGAAAACTGGTCACCATCCCTTAGCGGATTGCTGAGCGGGACAAAACCAATATTGAGAGCATTTGGATATTGAGTCGACTGCCAGTAAAACGTCATCAACTCGTCGTCAGAAACAGCAATCGGTGTCAAATTGGGCTCCTGTACAAAAACAAAATGGATATTAGATATGGCGTATTGTATAAGAACAACAAAGTATTAAGAGATAAAAAAATTAATTTATTACCAGTTGAGAAAAAAGTGGTCCAAGATCTGTTGTAGGTCTGCTTCTAAACCTCCATTTAAGGCATCTGGGAGCCCCGGTCGGGTCATCAAGTCTTGCAGCGGCTTCCGCTAAATCTGACATGACTTCTAGAGACCACACATGAAATGCCCACACTGCACCATAGAAGTGATATTTCTTTGTATTCTGCACATTGGTGATGTAGTGCTTCAAATTCAAGTATGAATATGCTCCCCATGGAAAATTATTGAACAGATTCAAATCATCAACCAATTTTCAAATCCACTGCGGAACCAATTTCTTCATGTCTCTACCGAGTATTACCGCGTACGCCACTATAACATGAGCCGCGCCGAGGTAAAAATCAACACATAGATCACCATTTCGATCGGCAATGGGCGCTCGCGTGTTCTTAAATCGCTCCAGTAAGGCATTCCCAGTGATAGGCATACCGTTACAGAACCGTCGATAAACCTCCACATCCGATAAATCGTGGTCATCTGCCGGATTAAAGCTCGACTCGCCAAAGCTCAAACCAGTCACCAAAGCATATTCTTCAATAGAAAATCGGAGGTTTACGCCGTTGATATGGAACCACATCTCGTGAGGCTGAGAACATGGATAGTTGATCTCACGTGACAGTACGTGATGCACAGCCATCCCGCATTTCTGCCCACGCTCCCAATAGACAAAATGCCCGAAGCATCCATTTATAAATCTCTCGACCAACTCTTGACCACCGATCTCATACAAAACCCTTCTAACATCTTCCAAAACACCAATCCTATAATACGTGTTAATAGTAGAACTACGGTTGATAGAGTCGGGCCTATTGTATGTAATCTATGCACAAAATCAAAATAACAATTCATTACAAATAAAATAAAAAATAATTCGATACATAATCCAAAAAAAAATTACACAACTTCTTATAATAATCCACAAATAAAAATTCATTACATTTAAATACGCATATTTTTTTAATCCAATTATTCGACTAAAATAATTTAAAACTAAAGCAAATTGACAATTTTCTCAAATGGAAACTATTTTTTTTAACCATCAAATTATTCGACTAAAATAATAATTATTATATATTGTTCATTTTAAATTAATTTCATCCAAGAAAAACAAAGATCCCGCTCGGACATGGGTCCCACAAAAAATTCCGCCCGAACGGGATATACAACCCACCGAGCGGGATCTTCTTCACGGCGAGCGGGATTTCATATACGAGTGGGATTTCATATAATTATATTAATATGGGATAAACTACACTACAAACCTAAAACATATGATTTTAATTTTGTACGCACAAAATCGAAACGCAAAAAATAAACAACAAATCAATCAACAATTAATTCAACAAATAATTCAACTAATAATTTAACTAATAATTTAACTAATAATTCAACAATTATTAATTAATATAAAAAAATCGGCTAACCTCTAAAGACATTTTGACGGTGGAGTGGAGGTGAGGAACGAAGATCCCGCTCGCCGCCGCTTGTTTTCTCTTTATTTGGAAGTAGAGGTGGGAGGTTTTTCGACGGTGAACACGGTGAAGGGTGGAGGCGGTGGAGTAAGATGAATTGTATATAGGGCTGGATTTATTAGGGTGTTTAATGTCGCGTGCGTGATGGGCGAGATTTGTGATAGAATTGAAGATATATATAGATGATATATATTGGCGTTAAGGGCGGGATTTGATGATGACAAATTTAAGATAATTATAGATGATATATCGAATATTGAGTAATACAAAGATATGAGACAAAAATTTGAGTCAACCCATATTCTTCAACCAATGCATGTGATGCAATGTCATATCTCACAAGCATGCGCGAATATTTTGGAAAATTTGAATTAATACCTTATACGATTAAAAAATTCATAACATAATATATATATAATAATTTTGAAAAAAAATATATATATTTTTACGATATCTAAATCCCGCTCGTGAAAGCCTAAATCCCGCCCGAAAATATTGGAATTATTTCGAGATCTCGCTCGAGTGGGATCTACATAACTCGAGCGGGATCTATATTTTTTGAATTTATATAATTTATTTGAGTTCAAAAATATTTTTTTTATTACTATAAAATTAAATTTAATAAAATTTAAAAAATAATACCTTATACGATAAAAAAGATTAGAACTTATTATATATATATATAATATATTAAAAATAAAAATATTTTTGTTTATGTCTTCTACATTCACTCGTGAAAAACTAAATCCCGCCCGCAAATGATGGATGTATTTTGAGATCCCGCTCGAGTGAGATCTTCATAACTCGAGCGGGATCTATGTTTTTTAAATTTATATAATTTATTTGCGTTGGAAAATGTTTTTTTTATCACTAGAACATTAAATTTAATGAAACTTATAAAATTAATACCTTATACGATTAAAAAAATCATAACTTAAAATATATAAAATAAATTTCACAAAATAATATATTTCTGTCCACTTATTTTTAATCCCACTCGTCAAACACTAAATTCCGCTCACATATTATTGAATTATTTTCAGATCCCGCTCGAGTGGGATCTACATAACTCGAGCGGGATCATTTTTGTTCAAATTTATATAATTGTTCTTCGATGTAAAATATACTTTGTTCTTACTATAATGCTATCATTATCAATTAAATAAAAAATTAATATCAAATTACATTAAATACCTAACGAAAAAAAAATAATAATATCAGGGTTTTAACTCTTTAACCTGAACTTGTGGGCGGGATTAGGGTTTTAACTCTACTCTCACCTACCTCTCCAATCTAACCTAATTAATTCATAAAGTAGCAACATAATCTTTGTCTTTCCAATTCCCCATGCAACACATGGTTGAAGTGATGTTTTTTTTGTCATGTTTCAATTATTTTAAGGGTATTTAAATCAAATTGGATATAACTAATTTGGTTTTCAATAAGTGGATATAACTAATTTTAATATATACTAAGTGGATATAACTAATTTTTACTCCATATTTTAATCTACTTGGTAGGAGCCATACTAGTAATATAGTGGGTATCTTAAGTTTGAATCCTTCCAACGAGACAACTACTTGTCATTAGAGAAAAACCATGTCTATTTTATGTACTATCAAAACAATATATTACTCGTATAAGAAATGAATTTTTGAACCAATTATTATTGAAATTCTAACAACTAAATTAAATATGAAGAACAGCTGAGCAGGTAAGTAATTACTCCTTTGAATCGTCATTCTTATTTTATTAAAATATTATTAACGACTAATTGTTTTGTGTTGACTCTTCTGTCTTATGTGTTTAATACGAATATTCCTTCTTATTTTTCCATTTTCCGACATCATCATGTGATTCATGCACATACCATACATAATATTTTTGTACACCAAATTTTATTCGTAAATTCATTACTACATGATAATGATGAAATAAGATATTGCAATAGAATTATTCAGTGCCAATATAAACGAAACGAGACGATCGTATTTGTTACACACAAATTAGTGGCATTAAATTCGAAAGGAAAATAAAAAAAAATTTGAAGATGAAGATTACCATAATTAGCAATAAGCTGATAAAACCTGCAACGCCAACTCCTCAAAACCTCAACACATACAAAATCTCCTTCACTGATGAATTCTGCCCGCCCATGAATGTCCGCATCCTTCTCTTCTACCGCTCCAAATCGATCCAAATCCCCAATTTGGAAAAATCTCTCGCAGAAATCTTACCCAAATTCTACCCTCTCGCCGGCAGATTCATCAAGCAAAATCACATCGTCGATTGCAGCGATCAGGGCGCCGAATTCATCGAAGCGGAAGCCGCCGACGTCGAATCCATGGATCTCGTTCGGAAAATGGAAACCGATCATCTCAATCACCTCCTCCCTCGCCAATTCTTCCAGATCGACGAGGCCACCACGTCTGCCCTACTCTCGATCCAGGCCACACATTTCCGATGCGGCGGCGTCGCGGTCGGAATCAGCGTTTCACACCGGATCTGCGACGGATCTTCTCTCGAAACATTCGTCCTCGCCTTGTCGGAATTCAGCGCCGGCGCCGCCGCGATCAGCCCGATTTTCAACTCTCCCACACTACTTCCCCGCGGAGATCTCGATTGCACCTCGTCGATGGATATATCGGAATCGTGGAACATGAGCATCTGCGCGAAGCGGTTTTTGTTCACTAACGACGCCATGGCTCGCCTGAGATCCGAACTCCGGCGAGAAGGCGACGGAGATCGGGAGATCTCCAGAGTGCGTGCGGTGTGTGCCCTAACATGCAAGGCCATGATCGGCGTGGATCGGGCGAGACAAGGCCGATCGAGGCCGTGCCTCGTCGTCCAGGCTTTCAACATCAGGAAGAGGACGGCCCCGCCGCTGCCGGAGCATTCGTGTGGAAATTTGGCGGTGCAATCGGTCAGCCGGAGCGTTTCAGCTGTCGAGGCTGAGAATATGAGTGTTGGAGGATTCGTCGGTGTTTTAGGGGAGGCGATTGATAAAACGACGTCGGATTGTTCTAGAATATTGTCTGCCGGCATGGACGGTCTTAATGAAATCGTCGTTGCTCCGACGATGAATGCGTTGGAGAAGTCGCTGAACGGTGAGACGAACGTGATGTGGTTTAGCGACTGGAGTAAGTTTCGGTTTTATAAGGCGGATTTCGGGTGGGGGAAGCCGGTCTGGGCGAGTATCGGACCGGTCGCCGGAGAAAATATGACGGTGTTTACGGAGAGTGAGGAGGGCGGGGGAATTGAGGCATGGGTGCATTTGAATTTAAAGGATATGGCATGCTTTGAGCAGAATGAAGGGATTAGATTGTTTACAAAATTAGTGTGACAATTGCAATTAATGTGCGCATGGTGTGGGATGTTATGTTATGTATATCATGTTCCCTCTGTTCCGTTCAACTTGGCTCATTTCTTTTCGATTCGAATATTAAAAATAAGGGAATTAGCTGTAAAATATGTGTTTAGTGTATTTTGTATAAAATATTTAATTGTTAATGGTAAAGTAGTTGGGAGTACATTCTTACTGTTCATAAAAGCAAACTAGAGTACGTATAGTAATTAAATACTAAAATATTATCTAATCAGTGCCAAAAAAGGAAACGAGCCAAGTTGAATCAAACGCTCCAAAAAAAAAAGCAAGCCAAGTTGAATGGGACGAAGGAAGTAGTTTTTATTTTTATTTTTATTTTTACTTATATCATATGTATATGCATGTGCACAACTGACTTTGGAAATTTACTGACCACTTTTTATGTACTTTTTTAATTAAATATGTCCATGTCAGATTCACGGTTGCTATGTTAGCTCGGACTTCGCTGGAAATCGAGTGGTGCGATAAAATCAGACGAAACTAAAAGTTTGGAAATTGTGAGACAGATTTTTTTTCTAATGTGCAAAACGCGACAACACAAATAATTTGAAAATTTACAAGCCATTAACTCACAATTATATTTTGTGCATTAATTTATTGCTATTAAATTAATTAACTAGGATCGATATTATAAGCAAATATGAATGTGCTTTGTACGAGCAAAATATATGCATATTTCTAGTTTACATGTGTATTAAATTACACAAGACAATTTACATGTGTGTTTTTGTATGAATGAGATCAAACATATTTCTAGTTTACTATGCATATTTCTAGTTTACATGTGTATGTATATTTTCTAGTTTACATGTGTAATTTACTATCTAATTTACATATTTGTTGTGTATGAATGAGATCAAAAACATATTTCTAGTTTACTGTGCATATTTCTAGTTTACATGGCAAATAGGAAGATACATACACATAGCGTGCTTCTCCATTCTCATATTCTGCCATTTGGAAATTGCATTTAATTTTTCTTTTATTTTTATTTTTATTTTTTTAAAATATTACATGAACTTGGGTAGAGTTAGTTCCTTCCCCCAATTTTTCCCCCAATTTATCGATCCCCGCTTCCTTCCCCAATTTTTCCCTCGGTAACTTCACTTCTCCTTTTTTTTCCCATCACTCCTTTCCCCAATTTATCACCAATCTGGGCATCGTTTTGAGAAGTTATTGGTTTTTTTGTTCAGTAGCTACCTCCCCTACTATTGACAAGGGGGTGATCCCTCGAAGAAGACGAAATCTTCCCTAGACGAAATCCCTCTCACTTTCTTTTTCACTGAAAAACAATAAAGATAGATTTTGATACCTCCAAAAAGATCTCTCCTCTGTTGAGCTCTCGATGAAAACACCAATGGAAGTCTCTTAAAATATCAGCCACGCCGCAGAGGAAAGAATGCATTTCCAGCGACAGTCTCAGCGACTTCAGTATTAGGGCCCACGATTCTTCGTCTCACAAGCCTCCATGGACGCCGCCGCCCTTATTGTAGCCGCGCTCAGAGGAAGCTTAATCGGTGCGAGCCTAACATCGATGGAAAGAACGACGCGGATTTGGTGACGAAGAAACTTGAGATAAGTCGTTGTAGATCGACGATCAACCAATTGGGCGACAATACACATTGATTCCGCAAGGGAGGAAGCTCACTAGGACCAACTCCTCGCTACTCCGGTCATCCCCCACCGTCCGTTCATTGATTCAAAGCTTGTCTTCGGTGAGCGAGATCGCATCCGATCAGAAACAGCAGACCTCGAGGAGCAGAAGCCCCACCGGAAACCAAGCCCACCACCTGTTCGATCTAATGCCTATCGCTGAGCCACAATCTACCATTTCTTCGTGAGAGAACAATTTCTTCGATCTCTCAATTTTTTCGTGAGAGAAATCGTGAGAGAAAGAGAGGGGAACCAGATTTCTTCGTGAGAGAAGTCGGAGAAAAAGAAGGGAACTAGATTTTTTAGAGAGAGAACAACCAAACCACAGTTATGGTAATTAAAATTTAGATTTAATTTTAATAACTTACAAAAGTAAGAGACGTGGCTTTAGATTAAAAGGTGAGGAAGCACGCTAGGTGTACACAGAGTCCATGTTCCCAGTTTACATGCATATTTCTAGTTTACTATGTGTATTAAATTACACAAGACAATTTACATGTGTGTTGTGTATGAATGAGATCAAAACATATGCATATTTCTAGTTTACTATGAATGAGATCACACTCGTCATCGTGTTGAAAATAAAACTTAGGGGGGTGTATTGGTTCATGACTCTGTGGGAATTTTATTGAGTTTGAAAAGTTTGTTGAGTTTGGAAGTTGATTGACTCCGTGTTGAGTCTTGAGGAATTTTTGGATGACTCTGTAGAGTTGAAGAAGTCGCAGGAGTCCAGCGCCGGCTGGCCCCCAACGGGCTCTCAACTTATTACCACCGACCGCTGGCTCGCAGCCTTCGCTAAACTGCGTTACGACAGTAATGTCCAGCCGCCTCTGGTATTCAGCCTGTGCTGGGTTCGGGTTTGCAGGGTTCCAACGTACACAACCAGCAGCTCCACTATCGCACTCCCTCTCCCTGTTCTTGCCCCCACCCCCTCAAGTTTCAGACCAAACAAGAAATCCAGACTGCAGCAGTCAATGCCACTGAAATTCACAAGACTCAAATTTTGCACCTCAGCTCACCACCATTTCCTTCTTGCTAGTGTGTGTGGTGCGTGTTTTCTCGGCTGGGGTTTCAACTTTTCGAGTCCAAAAATGCAAGTCCAAGATTGCATTTTGCCCACTTCTGATTCGCCAAAACCCCACCATCATCACTCCAGGAGCAAACCCTTCTCCATTGCGTCCAAGAATCTTGATTTCCTCTCATGGGCTTCCGAAAATCTCTACAAGATCGTCACGATTCTCCTTCTAATCGCCACTGTCGCCGCCCTCTTCTTCCTCCGCAACTACTCCACCGCCGGCGCCGCCTTGCAACTACTCCACCGCCGGTGTCGACGAGGCGGCGCTGCTCTGCCTCCAATCCAGCCGTGGCTGGGTCCCAGCCGAGGGCCGAAATGAGTCCAGCGGATTCTAGAGAGGCGCCGGCGTTGGAAGTTCATGGAATCTCAAATTCTCGTGGTTGAGGGTCGGAATTCATACAGTACAAAAAATGAACGAAATCAAGTCAAAATCGATAAGACTCAACAACAATAAAAAGTCGGTGGAGTTTTGAATACCACAAAATTTTTATGGAGTTTAAAAAGTTGTAATTGAATACCACCAGATTTTTAAGGAGTTTGAAAAGTCTGGATTGAATACACCCAAACTTTCAAACTCCAAAAAAATCCCACAGAGTCATGAACCAATACACCCCCCTCAATCAAGTATGGTAAAACTGAAAAAAGATATGTAATGATTCATTCGATTTATAACCATACTTTTAAGGCATGTATACAATGAGATCAGTTTATAATTATGCCACGTGAAATACGTGAATTAACCCTGTGCCAAGAAAATGTATTTTCTTCTCCGGTTCAATTAATTATTTCAACCGGTGAATTGCATTTTATAAAAATAAAATGTTAGTATGAATTTCGTCACTTTTCAAATAATTATCTTCCATTGTATTGTAAATTATTATAATGAAAAAATTAAATGTTTGTGATTTTGACATTGTATTAAGATAAGTTGGAGTATTGTGATTTTAGTAGCAAGTCAAGTCCTGCTATATATGCCAACTCAGGACTTGACTTACTACTAAAACTTTGCATTGGATGATTGGATCTCGTAGCTTAGCTATTCTATTCGTGCAAATCGATCTCAACACGCATGATTACAAAAGAAATTAAATTGAAGGGAATTAGGCATGGAATATTTCCCCCCACGAGATTGCAGATGCCACAATCTTATTGGCAGCCTCTGAGTAGTGAATTCCATCGCAGCTTATGTGTGGCTCCGACCCCGCTGCTTGATCACACACACTGTATCTAGGAATTTCGATTTGAGGGTGTGAAATTAGGAGCGAACCCCTCGACTCGAATTTTTAGGCTATCGTACATGCTTTTTGATTTATGTATTGTACTTGTTTTACTAGGCTTAAAGCTCAGTTATTCCTATATATTCTGATTGGAGAAGAGAAGTTGTTTTTGTTCTGTTTTTCAATTCGCAGATTTCATCCCTATTTTTTATGTTTTATTTTAAATTTTTGTGGGATCAAATTAAGTCATAATTAAGTATTTGGGCCTCTTAAGTTTTTTTTTAATTAAATGGGCTTCGGCCTTTAAGAATAAGTTTTTTTGAATCTCTTAAGTTGGGCCACGGTTGGTGGGGAATTAGGTACACAAATTAATTTAGTTATAGTATTATTTTGCTCAATTTAGTTATATTATTATTAATACATACATATATAATACTATTAATTTATTTTTTTGGGTGCAGCTGTTCTATACTGGATACGCCGTTGATCGCACACAGTGCTTCCTGCAACCAGTGGTAGATGCAGGATTTCAAGTAAAGGAGGGTCAAAAATTTTACTAAGTAATTTTAAATACAAAAAACTTTTTCGTATTCATTGATGTTCTAACCAACTATATTCATTGTACCGTGAAGGGTTAAATCTACACATTATCAAATCAAAATCCCGTTGAGGGAAGTTCTCGAGATTTAGTTGGCAAACACCCAACCGTAAAGTATTTTTAGGGTGATACTTACTTACTTAGTGAGTTTGGTCATTTTCTAGGACCGAATGAAATTCTGACTAGAATTCATCAATGTTCTGTGATTGCACTTTCAAATTCTGAGATGAAATTGTGTTAATAGTCATTTTGGGCAAATTCTGCAACCCCACATTCTATCTTTGGATTGTAGTTGTAAGGCGCTCCGCCATATGAGTTTGCTATGTCATCAATGGGGAATTGAGGTATATATGGGTGCATTTGAATTCAAAGGATATGGCATGCTTTGAGCAGGATGAGGGGATTAGATTGTTTACAAAATTAGTGTGACAATCTCAAATTCTCAATTTTAATGTGTGTTGTGGAATTATCTACGTATGTACAGAGGCGGTTTTAAAGGTGTGCGTGGTGGGCGACCGCTCGGGCCCCGAAAAAACGATATATATAGGTCTTTATACGTACTTATAAATAAATAAGCAATAAGACTAATAAATACTTAGCTAGCTCTATGGAACAACATAGTCATTTTACTTGAATGGTCACGGGTTCGAGGCACGATGATGCACGCACTTTTTTGCATTAGTTCTCTTTCTATATTTTTTGTCTTCCTCCCCTCTCATTAATTCTCTTTCGGTATATGTCTTCCTCTCTTCTCCCCAGCATCTTTATTTGCATTAATTCTCTTTCTATATTCTATAGTCATTCTACTTAAATGGTCATGGATTCTCTTTCTATTTTATTTTACAAAATATTATTAATTTCATAGTTTTTTTAATATATTTTTTTATTATAAATAAAGGGCCAATTTTAGAAATTTGTACAGGGCCCTCAAAGTTCTAGCCCCGCCCCTTTGTATGTATTATATATAGTCATGCATGTCAAAATTATAGTTTTTATTTTTAATTTTTATTTTTACTATAAAAATTATTTGTACTTTTATGTTTATGCATGTGTGTATAATTTAATCGCACAAATAAGTGAGGAAAATTAATTACGATAAAGTTAAATAGATTTATTTTTTAGTACGCTGCACAGGGCGGTCAGCTGACTTGACAAATACTGAATGAATCCATAGATGATAATGGTGATGATTTTATAATTATGATTACTTTTAATTTTCTTATCATAGACAATTAATTTTTTAATGACAGAAAGAAAATTGGACACATAACGTATGAAATAAAATCAACAACCAAATAATAAAATAATATATTTTTAATTTTTATTCGTTCATGCAATGCTTATAAAAAATAATTCCATCAATAAATTCAAGTGAATTAGAAAACAGAATGCCGAAAAACCCCAAGTATCATCATAATAAAAATCTAATCAATCAAAATTAAACTTAAAACCAACTTAATCTTCAATCCTTATTATCTCATAAACTTATTAGTACTTTAATTACGTATTTACATACACTGAAAATTGTAAAGACTCGTTAAAAAGAAATCTAATTTAATCAGCCAATACTCCGAAAAACTGAAACATAAATATTTATTCTTCATTTATTTCAATGTCCTCGTTAAATTCGAACAAATCGGACTGCAATAGGTTCATTCCAACAATTACGAGACAACTTTCTGGGATAAAAGAAGAAGTTGCACATTAAAGTTGTCCATGTTTCTGCTTATGTAATTGGAAGGAAACCCTAATTAGATCAAACCCTAACTTCATCGATAGCCTTTTTCCCTTGGTGATAGTAAGGGTAGAAAAACTTAATATAGTTCTTCACATTTTTGAACATTCTTGGGTGCTCGTCGTCCACCAGTTCATCCAACGGCCCGATGTCTTCTGCAAAATTCGGAGAGCTGAACATTGCTAACGTGCACCTATCCGTCTCCGAACTCACTCTGACTGCCCGGTGCAAAACGCCCTTGTATATCCCGTTGCTCAATATCTGCACAAACTCACCATTATAAAATTAATACGAGTCATGATTCGTTAGACGGTATATATATTCAGATCTTATGCTTATAGTACTAATTTATCTAGTAACATATTTATAATTTGTGTTAATTGGGTAAATACACACTTTTTCCTCAGTACTATAACACAAATTATAAATATGTTACTAATTTATTGTTGTATTTATTTTGAAAAGTATACAAAATATAACCGAAAAAACTGACAGAAGGGAATTTTGGTAAAAGTGGCTACGATTTATATATATAGTATAACCTCTTTAAATTAATACTTGACAAATTAATAATCTCTTTAAAATAATGATTTTCTTCAGTCCCGACTCTTTTACTCTCCTTTAAATTTCAACTCGATAAATTAATAATCTCTATAACATAATATTTTTTCCCGATCCCGAGTGTATTAATTAATTTATAGAGGTTCTATACTGTACGTAGTACCTCGAGCTGATCCCCAACGTGAATGCAGAGCGCATGGGGTATTATAGGAACCGAAAGCCAGGTATCATCTTTGAGAAGCTGAAGGCCTTCGACTTTCTCATCTTGCAGCAGCATAGTGATGACGGAAGCATCGGTGTGTTGTCGGAGACCAAGAATTTGGTCGACCTTAAGACATGGATGGTAGTAGTTGAATTGTGCGTAGGTTACGCCGACTTTCTTCAGCAACTTCTCCTTATCATCTAGATTCAATGACTTCGCCACCAGTTTCAAGATTTGTGTTTCAACCCCTCTCAACTTATCACCGTATTCCATTATAACGTTTCTGCAAGTGTGTGTGTGTGTGTGGGGTGAGATATCATATGATGAAGAAACCCAATCAAATTCTGATAAAAAAAAAAAATCGAAAATTTTGTCTTAGTAGTATTTAACAAGAAATTGAAACTCACTTTCAAGGGTAAATAGACCAATATCAACAATATTAGCATGAAGCATATAGCTACATATTTGAAACTTGAAAACTTATTTGGTTACATGAAAAACCGAATGAAAAGTATGAAAAGACAAAAATACCCTTAGTGTTTATTAAATATTTTAGTTTGTTATATATGAGTTGTTTCGTAACATAACAAGTTACCTGAAAGACTCGGGATTTTGAGGCCAATATTTGAGTTTCCGGCGGTCTTCCGGATAGATGCGAAGGCCCAATTTATCCGACCAATCGGGAAATTGGTCGTCGACGACAAGTACGTCGGTGCTGAAGCCTTCGTCGTCGCCACTCTGCGTGGCGTATTTCTGCTTCTCACCCGTCGGCAACTTAAAGAATTCTCGGCTAACTCGACGCACTTCATCTAGTAAAGAGTTTTCGATGCCATGGTTTACAACCTGCGTGACATAGATATAAATGCAGGGGTGGACGCAAAAAAGGAAGAAAAGAAAAAAAAATTAAAAATCCAATTTTTTCTATGATTCAATTTGGTCACGAGAGAAGTTCTACACAATTATTAGTACAAAATGATAATTTGACGATTTTATAAGAATAAAATATAAATAAAAAATTTACTTGGTGGGGTGAGAGACCGTTCTGCCCTCACCTAGATCCGTTCATGTTAATAAATATACGTAAGGTGTGTATCTAATAGGAACTCATCTTTATATGTAGGAACCACATGCAATATTGGTGTGGCAATTGCCCCACTTCATATATTTACAATTACCCTAAATTAACTATGAAAATATAAAAATTATGTACAAATTTATCAAATAATCTATGTTTTGCCCCACTAAAATTTTTGAAAAGTAGGGGCAAAAAAATTTCCCCTCCTATCCATGGGGGCCTAGCTCCGCCAATGTTTATATGAATCCGTAGGAATCAGCAAAAATATTACTCACGTAATGCACAAATACAGTACGTTAATGTATAAATTAATTATTTGACATACTTTTAATGCATAAACAATAATAATCTAATGCATCAATTAATCTGGACCGTAAATTAAAAAAAATCAAAGGTCCAGATTAGTTTCTAGTTCCTACCTAAAAATGAGTTCTTATATGATTATCTCCCTATAACTATATATATATGCACTGATTGAAGCAAAGAACCTGAAAGAAACCCCACTCGCTGAGAGCGGAGTGGAATTGGAGGAGCTCCGCCTCCGTGGCGGTAGCGAAATGGTGGAGATCAATGACCGGGATATTTGTACCCAACGGAGGAGTGAGTTCTATACGCGGCTGCTCATCGATGTTATGTTTCCTAAAATGACTCTCAAGTTGTTCTTGAGCAACTTGGTGCGCGAAGGAAAAAGATTCTCCAACCATGTTAGAGGATTAAAGGTTTTGGATGCAATTAGTGGAGTGATGGTGGATGAGATGAAGAGTGATGATGCCACCTTTGAAATGGTGGTAGCATATATATAGAGAGAAAGAAGAAATATTGTTGCCCTAAGTGTCTAATTAATGGAAATCGACATTTATTACACCAATCCATTAATAAATACCCCTCTTGGAAATTATATGTACTAATTGATAATTAAACTAATTCACAAGAGATTAAAATGGTAGAAAAAAAGTTGAAAATTAAAAGAAAAAAATAAATAACGAAGGTGGCGTTTTAGCTCTTGGGACAAAGTGGGATAGGGTTTTCGGGACAGAGAATCCCGACCCGTGGTACGAACCACTTGGAATCATGTATCCTTAATTTTGGTGTCACATTGTGTCCCATAATTTAGATTTTTGTCATTTTTTTTTCAGTTTTAGTTTATAATGCTTTAGTATATTTTACAATTGTTAATTAAATATTACTATAATTTTATTTTTATTTTTATTTTAAATTGTAAAATTAACAATGGGATTAAGAGGATTAGGGCCACAAATTGGATACAAATGAATCAATGATCCTTCACTTCGCATGAAGAAAAACGTAACACGCTACATAATTAATTTACTTTGCCAGTATTTCAAATTTAATGTTAGGTTGGTTTTAATTTGTCTGCTTTTTCGTAAAATATTCTAGCTTATCTCAAAGCCACATTTTCTTGAAAGGTGTTTGTTGAGTAGTGCCATGCAGATCAGCTGCTTTCCATTGTTTTGTGCTTGAATGAGGGGAAAAGAAAAAGTTATTCACCCTCAGCCAAAATATTCCTAATATTATTGTTTTTATCCCCCTTGGACCTTGGAATTTTATTTTTGGGTTAAGAATAATAAATGGCATGGCACTAATTAGTAACTACCCCACTTTATCATTTCACCTAATTTTCAAGTGTTACAAACGACAACACCACATTTTAATTTATTGCAATAACACATCGTCTTTTTAATAGAATTATGTCATACAATAATGAGGAGGCCCCAAAGCAAAAAAATTGTAGTCTGTCCCTGCCTTGGCAAAGGAAAAATATGATAATTTGGCCTAAAATTTTGCATAGACATTTGTGATAATGTTGAAGATTTGTGACACTTATTCCGAGGAGTAAGAGGTTTCCCTCTTCATCTTATGCCACTAACCAACTAAGAAGGTTTCTCTCAAAAAAAAAAAAAAAAAAAAAAAGAGAAGAACTAAGAAGGTCACACATATATTACTAAAAAAAGTTTCTTACACCATCTCTTCCACACCATAGATCACAACTTAGACTTGTCAAGTAATTAAATGAATATCTCAAGTGGTCTTTAATATCTAATTTCTATTGTTTAGTATTTTCTATAATTGTATGGTACAGTTTTGAGAAATTCTTAGAGTAGTCACAGTTGGAATTTTTTTTTTCATTTTCATTGTGTAAATTATAAATTAATAATTCAAAATTTAACCCAATTTCTTTACTAATATTGAGAAAAAAAATCTTCAGAATAGTTTGACGAAATTTTGCCTGGCCATTATTTCTATAATAATAATAATAATAATAATAATAATAATAATAATAATAATAATAATAAATTAACCAATACTTGATCGGAAAGTAGAAATATTTCTCATTATTCCAATGTCATCCTGCAATTCAAAATTCGAACGAAACAAGATTGCAAACTTAAGTTGCAACAATAACAAGAAAACATTCCGGAGGGAAATAAAACAAGAAGTTGCAAATTAAAGATGTCCATGCAGATTATTATGCAATTGGAAACAGAAAACCCTAATTAAATTAAATCTTAAGTTCATCGATGGCCCTTTTCCCCTGGTGATAGTATGGGTAGAAAAACTTGACATAGTTCTTCACAGTTTTGAACAATCTTGGCCGTTCTCCGTCGACCAGCTTGTCCAGCGGTCCGATCTCTTCATCAAAATCCGGACCGCAAAACATTGCTAAGGAGAACCTATCCGTCTCCGAGCTCACTCTAACTGCCCGATGCACAACGCTCTTGTATATCCCATTGCTCATTATCTGTACAAAACTCGTCATTGTAGTAATGACGAGTCAAGATTCATCAGACCAGCGGCGGAACTAGGCCCCCAAGGGTGGGAGGGGCAAAATTCTTTGCCCGACTTTTAAAAATTTTTAGTGGGGCAAAACCTTTATAATTTGAAAAATTACACATAATTATAATAATTTTATGACTAATTATGGATTATTGAAGAAATTTGAGATGCATGTGGTTCCGCCACTGCATCAGACAGTAATCATATTAAAATCCTCAACAGTAAATACTTATATTTAGTGTTAATTTTGTAAATACTTTTTTTCCTTGATTAGTGAAAGTTACAAAATATCAACAAGCTTAAAGAACATATAGATAATACTTAGGGTTTGAAGGGATTAAATTGTTCGTTCAATTTTTCCTAGAAAGATATAGTTAAAATTAATTTTCAAGGGTAAAATTACCACGAAAACAAATCAAATAATTCTTAGATAGTAAAAAAATTGGCCCTCACTCATTTTAGATAGTAAACAAATAATTTTGATTAAAGATAAAAAAATTACTCACGAGCTTAAAACCTATAAATATTCAGTTTTAGATTAAGGGGACAAAATTGCCCCTCACATATTTTAGATTGGGGGCATTTATTTTGGGTGATAGGATACATTGATGCAACATATAATCGAGTATATGACAGATTAGATGATTCTAGTTCAAGTAATCAATCATCAAACTGAATTAACCTATACTATTTATATCTATCATATCATTCAAATCCCTAAAGGGATAAAATATTACTATAGCTAAAAAACAATTATTATAATTTTTTTTTGTTCAAATGAGAGGTAAACTTAAAAAAAGGATAAGGAAGGGTATTTTGGTAAGAATGACCACAATTTACACGTACGTACCTCGAGTTGATCCCCAACGAAAATGAGGAATGCATGAGGCATTATCGGAACCGAAAGCCAGGTATCGTCGTCTCTGAGGAGCTGAAGGCCTCCGACTTTATCGTCTTGCAGTAGAATAGTTATGACGGAAGCGTCGGCATGTTGCCGGAGACCAAGAATTTTGTCGGAATTCGGACATGGAGGGTAGTAGTTGAATTGTCCGAACATTATGCCGGTTTTCTTCACAAAGGTTTCTTCATCACCAAGATTCAATGACTTTGCCACCACTTTATAGATTTGTGTTTCAACCTCTCTCAACTTATCAGCGTATTCAACTATCACTCCCCTGCAACATCGAATTAAGTAGCAATTTATTTTCGAAATTACTTGTTAAGTTGTACTGTGAAAATTAACATATCTTGAAATAAAGGATGAAAAGACAAAAATACCCCTAGTGTAGCAATATATGTTACCTGAAAGACTCGGGATTTTGAGGCCAATATTTGGGGTCTCGGCGGTCTTCTGGAAGGAGGCGAAGCCCTAAGTTGTCGGACCAATCGGGGAACTGATCGTCGACGACGAGCACGTCGGTGCCGAAGCCCTCGTCCTCGACGCCCTGCGTGGCGTATTTCTCCTTCTCTCTCAGAGGCAGATGAAAGAATTCTCTGCACACTCGGCGCACTTCATCTAGTAAAGAGCTTTCCATGCCATGATTTGTTACCTGCATGCATGCAGTCGCAAAAATGCATTTTGATAATTTGACGATTTTATAAAAATTAAAAATTAAAAAAATATTTGGTGGGCAGAGGCAGAACACCCTGTAGCTCTAGTGGGGTGGCTCCGCCTCCTCCCAAATATTTTTTTTCTTAAATATTATTTTATATTTGCAAAAATCGTCAAATAATAAATTATACAATCAATCACATTGCCTTTTAAGTATGAAGAATTATGTTTTAAGGGAAAACCACCCAATTTCTTAAGAAAAAATTCGTATTTGATGCAACACGTCTATTAAACAAAATAATGTCGCCACAACATTGAAGTTTTTTGAAGAATTTTTTTTAGTTCTGTCACATTGTCTTTTAAGTATGAAGAATTGTTTTGTAAGGGAAAACCACCCAGTTTCGAAAGAAAAAAAATCGAATTTGATGCAACATGTCTATAAAAAAAAATGTCGCCGCAACATTGAAGTTTTTTGAAGAAAAATTTTTGGTTCCGCCCCTGTTGGCCGGTAAATAGAGGTAATGTATATACATATATTAATATGAATAGATAAACGCATGCAAGAACCTGAAAGCAACCCCAGGAGCTGAGATCGGAGCGGAACTGGAGGAGCTCCGCCTCGGTGGCGGCAGCGAAGCGGCGGAGGTCGATGACGGGGATTTTGGAAGCCAAAGGAACAGTGCGTTGTATACTGTGCTGCTCATCGGTCTTATCCTTCACAATCTGAGTAATATCAAGCTGTTGTTGAGCAGCTGATCGTCTTGGGAAAGCAACAGATTCTACAGCCATTTTTGAAGATGATAGATTTTGGATGCAGTTAATGGAGTAATGGTGGCTGCAGAGATGAAGAGTGAAGATCACAACACCTATGCACACTGGTATTTATAGATATTAGAGAGAGAAAGAAGAAACGTTGCCTACTAAATGCTTTTTTCCTATTCTCCCCCCCCCCCCCCCCCCCCCCACAACAAAAAAGGTGGATCTCATTGTATCATAATTACACATGCACATGAGTTTGGTGTCTTACTAGTTACTATCCATAGCAAATAGAAATTAATTATTGTTATATATAATCAATTCGGATTCATATTTATTACTACTCCCTCCAATTAATGGTATAGGTAAAAAAACTGGGGAAATAATAGAAAGAATGAAGTGTATGATGTGCATAAAGTAGAGTATGATATATTTTTATGGACAAAAGTTTAAGTAGAACATATTCTCGTGGACGGTGGAAGTACTAAGAATAGAAACCTAAAAATTATATATTTAAATATTATAAATTTTCACCTCCACTATGATTTGAATTAGGGTGGTGCGATCTATTTGAAAGGCTAGAAATAAGATGATTTTTGAGGGATGGGTGGTTGAATGTGCCAAAGTGATTGAGGAAATTAAGATTAAAGTTTGGTAGTTGGATATCCTTAAAGGAAAGAAGCTTGAACTTGTGCGAGCTACCATCACTAATTGACTTTCAAATCGTAGAGTTTGTTTGGGATTATAATTTTGTTGTGTATGATACCTGAATTCGAATTGTTGTAAGGATTGAAGTACCCCTTCTACTCTTATGTTTTATTATATTGTTATTTTGATGATAAAAAAGAATATGAATTTTCAACTCCAATAAAAAATATTAGTAAAGATAAAAAATTAAGAGCTCGGAAAATCTTATCTCAAAGCCGCATTTTCTTATCTCAAAGCCACGTTCACCTAAAATCTTATCTCAAAGCAACGTTTTCTTCAAAGGTGATTTTGTTGAGTAGTGCCTGCAGATTAAATGATTCCAATTTTTTATGCTTGAATTGGGGAAACAGAAAAAGGTGTTTTGTTTAGTAGTACCTGCAGATAAGATGATTCCATGTTTTGTGCTTCAATTGGGGGAACAGAAATTGTTATGATTCTCACCCTTAATAAAAATTATTAATTCCTCCTGCTATATTATTGTTTGTACTTTGTATCGCCTTGTTATTTTAATTTTGGTTAAATGACATGGCAGTCACCGACTTTCCGACTTAAATCATTTTTACACAATTTTAAAGTGTTACATCTAAATCACCACTTTCTAATTTATTGCGATAATATACCACTATTATTTTTTAATCAGTAAAACTATGTCGTTTTTGCTCAGACAAACTTATATGCCACTCAATGATATTCGGTCACACGGTGACCAACCATACGCATAAGAAAAAGAAAGTTAACTGTAAAAATGGAAATAATCATATTTTTCCCTAGGATTTATGTTTATCCAATTAGAATATATTTCCATTTTCAAAACTTATAGAATCATTTTTAACTTGTGTGACCGCAACCAAATAGCTTATATATTTAGTGAAATTATAATAATTTAGTCTAATACTAATAAATTACTCATTCTATCGTACAGTAAGTGTCACATTTTTTTTACCGCTCAGATAATTAAGTGTCTCAATTCTAAATATGGAAACCAACTTCTCTCGCGTGGAATCCATCACTTTTATCTCTTTATCCATTAAATCACTTTTCTTAATTTTCATGCCGAAAAGAAATGGGACATTTTGAGACAAAGGAAGTACTATAATTATTCGCAGTATTATGCGTCCCACTTTATAGGTAGTATACATAACAACAAAAAACGAGTATAATGTGTTAACCTAGTGGTAGTGAGGTTAATGTTCGGGCCAAAGGTCACGGATTCGAGTCCTCTGTCACGCGGTATTTAAATTTCCTGGAAATGTTGTTCAAAAAAAAAAAAAAAAAAGAGTATAATGCATATTGAGCCCTTCATAAAAGATTGTATTCTTTGAATACATAAAATATTCGATTATCCATACCAAACGGGCCCATAAAAAAAGCATACGTTCATTATCTTGTGATTGATTTCATTTCCATATGATTTTCCTATATACTTCTCATGCAAAGTAAGCTTATATCAATATATATTAGATATAATTACAATTTTGAATTAAACAAACACATATATGAGCAGTCTCAGCCTAAAACACTAAATTCTAACTGCGTCTATAGGTCTTTCCCCCTGCTGATAGTAAATAAATCTCTGGATAGTTTTTCACTATCTTAAACATTATTGGCCTTTTCTCATCCACAACTTCTTCGTGCAGCTCGATCTCTATCTCCGGATCAGGCGAGAAGAACATCGCCAAACTATTCATCTCTCTCTCTCCGAATTTGTAACAACCTTGTGCACGGGGCTTCTGCATATTCCGTTGCACATTATCTGCAGAAGATGAGCAACGGGAACAAATTGATTGACATTTCATAAAAGAAAATAGCAATGATTCATGAATTAAGCAAGCATGTCAAAAGAATTTACCATCAGCTCATCAATGATCAGAGAAAGAAACAAGTTTTGAAATATTTGCGACATTCTAAGCAAAGACATACTATCATCAAAACCTAAGAAACAATGCAGCTTTCATGTAATTTTTTGTACTAGTTATGCATACCTCTAGCTTACATAATTGATTTACGTGATGCATCAATATTAAATTGCACAAAAGATTAGCATTGCCATAATTAATGCTGCATTCATGATATTTGTGCATTATATTATTTAGATTTATACATTACACAATTGTCATTATTAACTATACAAATAATTCTAAAAAAAAAATTATAAACTACTCATTATTCACCAACTCTCTCTCTCTCTCTCTCTCTCTCACTCTCTCTCTCTCTTCGATTCAATCAACAGAAAATGGTCTTTTTTTTTTTTGAAAGGTAAATGGTCTTTGCTTCATTGCCCTCATTCCTCCTCCCTTCCCATCCCTCATCTCCGTATGAGGTCGTCAAGCACGAGCGCCTCGTCAACGACCGCTTCTTCCTCATTTGTATCAACGACAGCAAAGTCAATTCCGAATCTTTTCGACCTCATCCTAAATTTCTGTTATTTCTCTGATTGGTCGGCATGCTGATACGGTGGCGGAGGTGTTTCCGGGATTTTCAGATCTGAAAAATTTGGGGGATTCTGGCGTTAGTGTTTCCGACGGTCGGCTGTAGCGGTGGCGTTGACACTGGGCCGAACCCCGGCTGCATCTAGCGACGGTGAGAGGGAGTTGGCTGGTGGCGGTGGGCAGCGGCGGTGAGAGATAGTTAATTTTTCTGTTAATTTTTTTAATCATGTGGCATTCTACGTCAAGCTTGTTTATTTACAGTGCAAGCTCAAAACATTTTTCTATACCCATATATTATTATCAGAGGTGAATTGAAAAAATATATATATAAGCCCAGCTCAAAATAAATTTTTCACTTGAAGGAAAATTTTAGTTACCAACCAAATCAAATTTGAACTTTATTATGAGTTGATTCCGATTCAAGATAAATAGGAAATTGAAGCTTGCATTTCATTATTGTGATGATTGGTGGTTAGAAATACATACATTAATCAAATTGTATGTGTTTTTGAAAATAAATAAATTGAGTCATGAAGTAGCAATATTCAACTTTTAGTAAAATTGATACGAGATCTTTCATTATATTCTTATTTAACAAATACTATATGTAAATATTTTTTGTATTCCAACCTTATAAATATATTTTTGTATTTATGTTAATCAAGAAACATGATATCTCTCCAAGCAAGAGTATCATTATCTTGAAGTTTGTGAATAATTTTGGCTGAACTTTTTCTCATCACAATCTCCAAAACTATTGAAGATATAGATACTCTCTTAAGAGCATTTACACCGGAGGTCGATAGGGGGGTGTCGATCTTGTGTCGATGCCGCTCGACATACCCCCACATCGACACACCCTGTGTCGATCACCATTGTGGGGGGATCGACACCCCCTGTGTCTATAGTGGAGTCGTAGGCGAGGTCGATCCTTCGATCCCTCCCTCGACTCCGCCACGTCAAAAAATGGGGACACGTGGCGTGTCCCCATTGGTCCGTCTTTTTTTTTTAAATTTTCTGAATAAAAAAAAATATAATATTAACAAAATTAAATACACCCCAACGGCTACATCCCATTTTTTCACTATATATATCCATTCATCTCATTCATTCTACACACCAAAAAATTTATTTCTTTATCCAATCTTCCCTACAAACAAAATTACTCTTTCACATCATATTTTGTGCAAAAAAATGGCCGACGATCAGTTTAATTCGTGGTATTCGCAAACTTTTGGTTCAATCCCACCGAACCAATCTCCAAATCCGGCGAATCCACCTCCCAATCCGGCGAATCCAAGCTCCCAATTCTCATCTTCTCCAGGTTTCGGCCAATACTCGGCCCCTGCAGGGTTTGGTGCTTTTTCGCAGACGCCGGGTTTCTCCCAATTTTTCCCGTCGCCGGGTTTCTCTGCATTCCCTCCGGCCACTTGGTTCTCGCAGTTCTCACAGCCGCAGGGGTACGGCCAATTTCCCCCGTCGGCTGGATTTCCACAGTCGCCCGGCTTCTCGCAAGTCCCACCGTCCTATGGCTTTTCGCAGTCGCCGGGCTTTTCACCTGCATCTGGCTTCTCACCTGCGCCGGGCTTCTCGCTGTCGCCGAGCTTCTCTCAAGTACCCCCAACATCCGGGTACTCCCAATTCTCGCAGCCCCCAGTGGGTACGGCTCGATTAAGACGTTTCAACCTCAACGACGACGACGACCATGTTGAGGTGGAGGACGAGGAAGAGGAAGGGAAGAGGCGTACGGCTCCCACCAAGAGGAATCGGACGAACACGAGCAAACACCACCGCCCCCGCCCCGCCGCAAGAGGAAAGCTGTCGCGACATCAAGCACGGCCACTTCTCCGGCCAAGGGGAAGGGCAAGGCACGCCGCAAGGGGAAAGCGACCGCGGCCTCATCCGACGAGCACAATAAGCCAGCACGAGGTCCTAACTACACGCCCGCTGAGATTGAATACCTTGCAAGGTGCTACGTTGACTTCGGGATGGACGCGATCACCAGCAATTACCAAACCTCAAGCGCGTTTTGGGAGAAAATAATGATCTGTTTCAACGAGTTCATAGCTCCCGCCCACCCAAGAGAGAAGAGTGCGATGAAAAGCGCATGGGGCCGCGCCAAGAAACAGATCCAGAACTTCGCCGCCATCTACATACAAGAAGAAAACCAGCTCGGAAGCGGGGAGAACAACTTCGATCTATACATAAGGGCCCAAGATTTGTACGCCGAGAAGTTCAACAAACCGTTCCCGTATAGGGCTGCGTGGGAGCTCTTGAGGCATATCCCGACTTTCACCAACCCGGCGAAGCCAACAGCTCCAAAGCGGACGAAGATAAATGAATTCGGCGAGTACACATCGTCTGCCAGCGGCAACGCATCCACCACATCCGCGAGCGATGCAAACACTCTGCAGGTTCGACCCGAAGGAGTGAAAGCGGCGAAAGCGGCGAAGAAGGGGAAGAAGGGCAAAAATGCGATACGGGAGCAGGCGGCAGAAGAGTTGGCATCCCTCAACAAGCAATCGAGGGAGGAGTGGGCGTTCAATATCTATATTGCCGACACGTCGCATATGAATCCCGAGCAAAAGGCGATGTACGAAAATGTTCGCCGCAAACTTGCAAGGGAATTCAATTGGGAGGAGTAGTTGTCTTTTTTTTTTTTAAATTAGGGTTTTTAATTATTGTATTTTTTTTTAATTAGTGTATGTTGTACAAAAATTAGGGTTTTTTAAAAACCCTAATTTAAAAAAAAAAAGACAACTACTCCTCCCAATTGAATTCCCTTGCAAGTTTGCGGCGAACATTTTCATACCTCGCCTTTTGCTCAGGACTCATATTCGACGTGTCGGCAATATAGATATTGAACGCCCACTCCCCCCTCGATTGCTTGTTGAGGGATGCCAACTCTTCGGCCGCCTGCTCCCGTAGCGCATTTTTTCCCTTCCTCCCCTTCTTCGCCGCTTTCACTCCTTCGGGTCGAAGCTGCAGAGTGTTTGCATCGCTCGCGGATGTGGTGGATGCGTTGCCGCTGGCCGACGAAGTGTACTCGCCGGATTCATTTATCTTGGTCCGCTTTGGAGCTGTTGGCTTCTGAGGGTTGGTGAAAGTCGGGATATACCTCAAGAGCTTCCACGCAGCCCTATACGGGAACGGTTTTCTGAACTTCTCGGCGTACAAATCTTGGGCCCTCGTGTATAGATCGAAGTCGTTCTTCCCGCTTCCGAGGTGGTTTTCTTCTTGTATGTAGATGGCGGCGAAGTTCTGGATCTGTTTCTTGGCGCGACCCCATGCGCTCTTCATCGCACTCTTCTCTCTTGGGTGGGCGGGAGCTATGAACTCATTGAAACGGTTCATTATTTTCTCCCAAAACGCGCTTGAGGTTTGGTAATTGTTGGTGATCGCGTCCATCCCGAAGTCAACGTAGCACTTTGCGAGGTATTCAATCTCAGCGGGCGTGTAGTTAGTACCTCGCGCTGGCTTATTATGCTCGTCGGCTGAGGCCGCGGCAGCTTTCCCCTTGCGGCGTGCCTTGCCCTTCCCCTTGGCCGGAGAAGTGGCCGTGCTTGATGTCGCGACAGCTTTCCTCTTGCGGCGGGGCGGGGGCGGTGGTGTTTGCTCGCGTTCATCCGATTCCTCTTGGTGGGAATCGCCGTACGCCTCTTCCTCTTCCTCTTCCTCGTCCTCCACCTCAACATGGTCGTCGTCGTCGTTGAGGTTGAAACGTCTTAGTCGAGCCGTACCCGCTGGGGGCTGCGAGAATTGGGAGTACCGGGATGTCGGGGGTACTTGAGAGAAGCCCGGCGACAGCGAGAAGCCCGGCGCAGGCGAGAAGCCCGCCGCAGGCGAAAAGCCATAGGACGGAGGGACTTGGGAGAAGCCCGGCGACTGCGGAAATCCAGCCGACGGGGGGAATTGGCCGTACCCCTGCGTCTGTGAGAACTGCGAGAACCCAGTGGCCGGAGGGAATGGAGAGAAACCCGACGACGGGGAAAATTGGGAGAAATCCGGCGTCTGCGAAAAAGCACCAAACCCTGCAGGGGCCGAGTATTGGCCGAAACCGGGAGAAGATAAGAATTGAGAGCTTGGATTCGCCGGATTGAGAGGTGGATTCGCCGGATTTGGAGATTGGTTCGGTGGAATTGAACCAAAAGTTTGCGAATACCACGAATTAAACTGGTCGTCGGCCATTTTTTTGCACAAAATATGATGTGAAAGAGTAATTTTTTTTGTAGGGAAGAATGGATGAAGAAAGAAATTTTTTTGTGTGTAGAATGAATGAGATGAAGGGATATATATAGTGAAAAAATGGGATGTAGCCGTTGATGGAGATAATGTATACGTTGGGGTGTATTTAATTTTTTACCGTTATTTTTTGTTTTTTTTATTCAGAAAATTAAAAAAAAAAAATATGACGGACCAATGGGGACACGCCACGTGTCCCCATTTTTCAGCGTGGCGGAGTCGAGGGAGGGATCGAGCGATCGACCTCGCCATCGCCTCACCATCGACACGGGGCGGTGTCGATCCCCCCACAGCGGTATCGACACAGGGGTGTGTCGAGTGGGGGGTGAGTCGAGCGGCTCGACACCGCCCCTCGTCACCTGTTGCACATGCTCTAATAGTAAGGTCTCATTTGCTTTGAATACGACTATTAAGAAATAAGAGTAAAAAGTACTAGAAAATAGTAGGTCCTATAATTTTTGAAGAGTTAATTGTTTTCATTTTTTGTATGGGACTGTGTTACTGAATAGATGAAAAAGGAAAGTGAGACTTTACTATTGAAACGGAGGAAGTATGTACGAAATTATTAAAGAATTTTATGTTTTGAAATGTGAACATCGAAAGATTTGAGTATGTAAAATAATTTACTTTACCTTTTAGTACATCCCATACTTAATTTCTAGATTCGTTCTTAATATTTTCACGTCTGTATTCGTTTGGGCTCCACGCATCAATCACGTGCAAGTCACATGCATTTTACACTATTCGTGCCGAAAATTATCATTCAATCCAACATTTTAAATTAGTGGCCAAAATTAGTAGCCAAAATTGTGAGGAATCTATGGCGGCGGCGATCCAACACCAAGTCCGACAAGGATTCAACAATCATTCATTCTCTTCCATTGGAGGATAAAGAGAGAGAGAAGAGGTGAATGTGCTTCCAGCTTGGAGCCGCGGCTCGAGCTGAGAGAGAAAGTTGTACTGGAGATCAACAACCGAGCCGGCAAGCCGAGTCGAGATGAGCAAGGCTTGGGATGCTTTCGGAAGAAACGATCCAACACCGGCCATTGATGCTGCAACTTGCAGGCTTGCAGCGTCCTTTGATTTTTTTTTTTCAATAAAATTAAATGGACAACAATTGTAGATACAACAATCGGTTTTGAACTTAAAAATCAGTCAAAACATTCTCCTTAAAAATTGTCAATTTTTTTAATTTAAGAAGTGAAATTATATCCCTACAACAAATTATCTCTATAAATTTAATTATAGCCTTTTTTTAATTATTTTTCCTCCACACCTATCATTTTTTTCTTCCGTACAATAAATATCTATTAATTTATTATAAATTTTATTTTAACCGATTTCAATATATTCATTTCTTAAATGTAAATATTATATCAATTGGAATTTATTCCTGCTATAATAGAATGAAAATATTTAAACTACAATTTAAATTTAATTATAGATTTATTTATAATTTAAAATATAATTTTTTCAATTAATATATTTAATGTAATTAAAATTAGAATTAATATACAATTAATTTATATTTCATATTTTATTACTGAAACTCGATTTTATATTTATTTTTGGGAGTATTTTTCAATTGATTTTTTATCCATAATTAGGTTATTGATTTGTTTCCTTGGTAATACCAAATCTCCACCAATTTCATAATTATCCGAAAATTAAGCTAGATTTTTAATTTGAATATTGAAATTTTGAATTTTCATTTATTGTTTAGAGTATTTTTTTGATTGATTTTTATCCACGTGAATGAGAGTTTGAAGTCGTTGGCGATCGAGATCCCATCTTACAATAATATTATTTACATAATTAGATTATTGAGAGTTTAAAGTCGTTGGCGATCGAGATCTCATCTCACAATAATATTATTTACATAATTAGGTGATTGAGAGTTTGAAGGCGTTGGCGATCGAGATACCATGAAAAGAAACAATTGTAGTATTACTTTAGAATACAAACCAAAGGAGATGTGAAGATCAGACTTTGCAATACAAATCACGGGAAAGAAATAAATGATTTACAATACAAATTGAAGGAGATTACATCGATACAAATGAAATCATAAACATGCGCGGCCCCCCATCCGATTATTAAGTAATTACTTACTTGATTTTAATTATTTAATACACACCAACACGTCAAATTTAAAAGTTGAGATTACTTTTAAATTTGACGAAATTAATTAGTTACGTTTATGTAATACTACTACTAGATAAACAAAATGGAACAGAGCCCCAAGGATGGTAACATATGGCAGCATGGAGAAGACTTTAAACTATATATGGATTAAATTAAAGTTGAAACATAGACCAGTAGTAGTACCTGGCGAAGAATAGCAATAAGGACAATCCTGACTCTGACAATCAACATCGAGGGTACAAGTTGAACCACACATCGATAGCAATTTTCTCGTAGGATTCCATTGCGATTGCATCTTTGAAGATGCTGCAAATACATGATCAATAATGCAAAATTAGTTTATGGTCTTACGCTAAGATGACGACTCAACTAATTTCCAAATGCATAATTCATATTCGATGCTCAATTTGTAATCATAAATCGTACTCCCTCCGTCCCGACGAATACGGCATATTTCGTATGGGCACGGAAACGGATGAAGATAGAATCGTACTCCCTCCGTCCCAATAACAAAGTCTCACTTTTCTTTTTCGTCTGTTCCATTAGCATAGTCCCATACCAAAGAAGGAAATAATTAACCCTTCAAAAGCTATAGGGCCCACCACTTTCTATCTTTTTACTCTTGTTTCTTAATAGCCGTGCTCAAAGCAAGTGAGACCTTACTATTGGGACGGAGGGAGTATAATATAGTCAGTGACGAAGCCAAAAATTTGATTCAGGGGGATCCAACTTATATTAGCATTTTTTTACATACATAAGAAGAAGTTTAATATAAAGTCAAATATATAAAACTTTTTAATATGAACATAATATCTTTTAAAATATTTTAAAAACAATAAAATAATCTGAAAAATATATTTCAAATATAAATTTGATAAATTGCAAAATATTACTAAGACTCGATCTCCACACAATAATAAGATATAATAATTTAAAATTGAACCCAAAGTATAAAAACATCGCTATTGTTAAAATAAAATATATTACGCATCAACAACGTTTTTTAGAACATTAAGAATATTTGGAGGCCGTACATGAGAAGAGATTAAATATATCTCATTTTGAGGCAAACTTAAATAAAGGAAAACATAAATAAATACGCAAGCACAAACGAAGAAATTAAACATATAAATAGACAAACACAATGAAAAAAAATAAGAATAAATAAAAAACATCGAAGAAGAACAAAAAAAAAATAAAAAAGTAGGACAAAAAAATGGGAATCGAACAAAAGAGTTCAGAGAAAAAGGGAAGCATTATAATAATGGCACCAAACATAGTACTATAACATTTGCTTCCATATTTAATACTTATCTTAATTTTCTAAATTATACAAACAACGATTAATATACCCCTGTTTTTTTCACAAACCCCAGGAGGGTCCAATGACCCCCCGCACCCCCCCCCCCCCCTCTCCCTTCGTCTCTGAATATAGTATATCTTTAATTATTAATTTATGTTGTTGTTCAAGTTATTTTGTTTCCTTTTAGATGTTTAGGGTTCTATTAAAAATAGGAGTTTTATTTATGTTTTATGAGAGTCGAATTTGAGTTCAAATGTAGAGTTTGAGATTGTTCCCTTCTTGTGGTGTTCTTCCGGTATTTATGATTGACAGGCTCGGCCCTTCCCTATGGCCAATAGGGGCAATGGCCTAGGGGCCCCAAAATAAAAAATAAAAAAATCTATTAATATATCTAAAAATATTATTTTTAATAACATTTTTAACATGAAGAATAATACTATATAGTTTTGAAAAAAATCTTTGCAAGTAGAATTTCAATTAGCAACGAGAAGAAAAAGAAGGTAATGTGCTCTCGTGCACTATTTATGCTGCGACAATGCCTCTATTTTCTTCTCTCGTTCCATATGAACATTTTACCACTATCAAATTGTATTTTAGCGCATTATGTAAATATTACTGAAGGGGCCCATTTTTTTCCATCTCGCCTAAGGCCCCCGAAATCTCAGGGCCGGCCCTGATGACTGAATCAACTGATTAACCCTTATTGTACGTATTCCGGCATAAAGTGGTTATCAACGGAGTTCGTATTTTTATGTTATCGAATATATTTCACGCTTCTTCTTGCATCAGAGACTAAGAAAAACAATATTGAATATAAAAAAAGGTGTTTAGTGTAGTTTATATGCAATATTTTAATGCTGCTAATAAAGTTCATTTTACTGTTTACATACATATAGAATGAATAGTGTTTGTAGAGAGTAGGTGGGAGCTTACTTAACAACATTAAATATAGACTAACTATTTCCTTTAAAGGAAACAGACCAAGTAGAGAGGGATTTTCCAAAATGAAAAACATGTCGTATTCAATGTAACATAGGGAGTAATTAATATATGTATATGGGTTTTAATTCAGATCGATATATCCTTGACCCGTCTTCTGTTCCCCCATACCAAAGAAATATGGAATTCAGAACGATGAATAACCACAACAATACCCTGCTATTTTTCTATTTTTAGGGGCCGGAGTAGCACGATAAGAGCATGTACTACCCATGCCGTTCGGCGGTGGCGAAGGGCGGTGTCGAACGCGATCGACACACCCCCACTCGATACACTCCTGTGTCGAAGCCATAGTGGGGGATCGACACCCCCCTGTGTCGATGGCTGAGGCGATGGCGGTGTCGATCTTTCGATCCACCCTTCGACTCAAGCATGCTGCAAAATGGGGACACATGGCGTGTCCTCATTGGTCCGTTCCTCTTTTTTTTTTTAATTTTCTGATTACAAAATTAAATTTGCAAGAGTTGTATTATTTTGTCTCCAACAGATATTTTGCTAGCAGCAACGGTTATCCCCATTTTTTCCCTATATATATCCCTTCATCTCATTCATTCTCCACACAAAATTATTTCTTCATCTCATTCTTCTCGACAAAAAATTTCACTCTTTCAATTTTATTTTGTGCTTCCCAAATGGCTGACGAGTCGTTCAATTCGTGGTACGCGCAAAATTTTGGTGCAATCCCACCGAACCAATCTCCAAATACGGCAAATCCACCTCCCAATCCGGCGAATCCAAGCTCCCAATTCTCCCCTTCTCCCGGTTTCGGCCAATACTCGGCCCCTGAAGGGTTTGCAACTTTTTCGCAGACGCCGGGTTTCTCCCAATTTCCCCAGTCGCCGGGTTTCTCCCAATTCCCTCCGACGACTAGGTACTCGCAGTTCTCACAGCCGCAGGGGTACTTTTAATTTCCTCTGTCGGCTGGGTTCTCGCAGACACCGGGTTTCTCCCAATTCCCTCCGTCTTACAGCTTCTCGCAGTTGCCGGGCTTCTCGCAGTCGCCGAGCTTCTCTCAAGTACCCCCGACATCCGGGTACTCCCAATTCTCGCAGCAGCCAGCGGGCACGGCTCGATTCAGATGTTTCAACCTCTACGACAACGACGACGATGTTGAGGTGGAGGAAAAGGAAGAGGCGTACGGCGATTCCCATCAAGAGGAATCGGATGAACGTGAGCCAACACCACCGCCCCAGCCCCGCCGAAAGGGGAAAGCTGTCGCGACTCAAGCACGACCACTTCTCCGGCCAAAGGAAAGGGAAAGGCACGCCGCAAGGGGAAAGCTGCCGCGGCCTCATCCGACGAGCCTAATAAGCCACTACGAGGTCCTAACTACTCGGCCGCTGAGATTGAATACCTCGCAAAGTGATACGTTGACTACGGGATGAACGCGGTCACCAGCAATTACCAAACCTCAAAAGCGTTTTGGGAGAAAATAATGAACCAATTCAACGCGTTCATAGCTCCCGCCTACCCAAGAGAAAAGAGTGCGATGAAGAGCGCATGGAGCCGCGCCAAGAAACAGATCCAAAACTTCGCCGGCATCTACATCCAAGAAGAAAACCAGCTCGGAAGCGGGGAGAACGATCTCGATCTGTACACAAGGGCCCGAGATCTGTACACCGCCAAGCATGGGAAACCGTTCCCGTATAGGGCTGCGTGGGAGCTCTTGAGGCATATCCCGAGTTTCACCAACCCTACGAAGCCAACTGCTCCAAAGCGGACAAAGATAAATGAATCCGGTGAGTATACTTCGTCTGCCAGTGACACCGCATCCACCATATCCGCGAGCGATGCACACCTCTGCAGGTTCGACCCGAAGAAGTGAAAGCGGCGAAAAAGGGGAGGAAGGGCAAAAATGCACTACGGGAGCAGGCGGCACAAGAGTTGGCATCCCTCAACCAGCAATCGAGGGAGGAGTGGGCGTTCAATATCTATATTGCCGACACGTCGAATATGAGTACCGAGCAAAAGGCGAGGTACGAAAATGTTCGCCGCAAACTTGCAAGGAAATTCAATTGGGAGGAGTAGTTGTCCTAATTTTTTTTTCTTAATTATTGTAATGTTCCAGTTTTTTATTATTGTAATTTTTTTAATTAGCGTATGTTTTAGTTTTTTTAAATTCAATAAAATTGTCATTTATTAATTTCTGAATTTAATTAAGTTATTTTTTTATAATATTTATTACAAATAAAAAAATAAAATAAAATTTATTCAATCATTAAAATCACGCTTTCCAGTGCTTCAACCTAGGTCTTACTCAACCACATTGTAGTGGAAAAATCAACCTAGGTTTAACTCAACACTACCAATCATAAAATCACGTTTCTCAGTGCTTCAATCTAGGTCTTACTAGAACCCTGTAGTGGATGGTCTAAGATGCATGCATGCATCTGGTGTCCAGATCCAAATTCATATTTATAATTGAGTTACAAATTAAATATGCTACGGGTGTTTAGTGCATAATTGTTCTTGTTTTAGTTGATAAGAATGGTTTTTCCACATTGTTTAAAGTTCATTTGATGTTATTTATTGTTGGAAATCATGTTATAAATAAGCAATTGGTTTAACTTTATTTGTTTTATGATATTTTACACTTGTTTGCAAGTTTTAACCAAAATACAGGAAACTTAAGACCGAATTAGAGCAAAAGGATCTTAGAATATGAAAGAGGAGTTCGATACGAAGCCGTGGGAAGAAACGGAGGTCAATTCGGAGTTCAGACGAGGTAGAACGAGGCAAAACAAAACGAAGTCGCACCGAAAGAGGAATGAGCGGCGGCTCAATACCAAATGAGCGCCGGCTCATCCTCTCTTCGCCCAAATGAGCGCCGGCTCAACTCTCCCAACCATCTTCGCCGCCGCTCATCACCATTTCTCCTCCATCTTAGCCACCGCTCAAGTCCTGTTCGCCACCGCTCAGTTTTCCTTTCTTTTTGTTCCGTGTTTTTGATGAGCGGTCGCTCATTCTTGAGCGGTCGCTCATTTGTTCTAGTTAGACTTATTTTAGTTCCCGTGTTTTAATTGCGCGGTAGTTCTTATTTTTGAGCGATGGCTCATTTGCTCAAATATAAATACTGTTTCGCAACTCTGTTTTAGGGATCTTCTTTTTCTCGTCAAGACAGACGGCGACTTCCGCTGGGAATATTTTGAGATTATCTTTTCCATTTTCCTGTTACTATTGCTATCAACTTTATGTAAGGATCAATTGCATTACAATTCTATTTAGTAGTTGTTATTTAATTTTTCCAGTATTCATCTTCTTTGTTGATTAAATTTGGTATTTTCATTATTATGCTTAGTTTGAGTTTGCATTAGCGATATGATTTACTGTTTGTCGTTCATTTTGGTTATTAGTATTTGTGCTTGTTAATTTCTCTTCGTGCGTTAGTTCAAGAATTTCTAGTGTCTAGGGTTTATATTCTGATAATTTATTTATTGTTCTTGGCTATGTTCATTGCATTGGTAATTTAGTATTTAATTTCCGTCTAGATAATAAGGAGTGAGAGTGTCAGACCCAGCCTATTGATTAGAGTGTTTAGGATTTATTGTTTTCTGTGCGTAGCATGATTAATCCTCCTGCTTAGCCTTCCTTGAGATACGACTTGGGTTAGCTTATCACACTAGAGTGACCTCGTGCGATTACGAGTCAATTCATAGGTGTTTTGAATTGAGTCAACGGGCACTAAATTAATTAGACCATAATATTTAGAATGTGATTAGTATGATAGAATGGAATGAGAGTAGGAATTGAATGGAATTAGGAATGGAAAGGAGAGATATATGTTTTTTTAGGTTACTAACCTTCAGTGTTTTGAAATTTTAGGACAAATTTTTTCGGGTTTGCAAAAGTAGGACAATATCTTGCAAATATT
The DNA here is from genome assembly GCA_029490685.1 of Schizonepeta tenuifolia. NCBI lineage: Eukaryota > Viridiplantae > Streptophyta > Magnoliopsida > Lamiales > Lamiaceae > Schizonepeta > Schizonepeta tenuifolia. Next base: position 84,972,111 of record CM055957.1, read on the forward strand.
GAAATTTTAGGACAATTTAGGCCCGATTGAGCTAAAATGCATGTGAGTCGCACATGACACTCCAGCTGGAACTGGAAACATGATGTGGAAATTATTAATATATTTAAAAATTAATTAAAATATAGTAAAATAAATAGGGGAAAAAAATAAAAAGAAAGACATGGCTGCTCCATCTACTTGTTATCACTTGATGTGTGTGTTTTCGTTGTTCATATTATTAGTTATTCTATAACTTTATTTGGATATAATTTGTATTTATTATGTGATTTTGTCTAGGAATCGAAGAGTTTGAGAGCATAGGAATTCAGACGAGAGAAATCGAGAGGAAAGAATTTCTATCAATTTTGGAAGAGGTTGAAGACGGAATATTTATTGTTATGGAATACAATTAACGAGATGGGCCGATTTCAATATTTGTAGCCCATTAAACAATATTTAGTATACTTTTATAATTAGGATTATATTATTTAATTGTTCTCTAGTTTATTTAGGGCACATAGACGGTGGATTATTTTTCTATTCCATATCTTTTTATTAGCCGCCATAGGGAGAAGATTGAGAGCAGACTCATGTACTTGTGTTACAAGGTTTCTTGTTAGATTAGTTTTAATTTTAGAGTTTCAGCCTGCGGATCGATTTTCATCAATTCTGGTGACTAAGTTCTATTTTTATTGAATTCCTACTTTATTTATTATGTTTTCTTTATTTCATTCAATTGCATTTAATATTGTTATGCTTAGCTAGTTTTTCTAATTCGGCGAGAATATTGAAGCACTAGTCTAATAACATGTGAGACCTAATTGTTCATATAATTAATTTCTAGGATTTCAATTTATTCCTTGTATTTAGAGTTAATTCCGATTTTGTTTCAGCCTGATCAACTTAGATTTAATTGGATTACAGTCAATTAGTTCCCCCAATCCGTAATTGTTGGAATATGGCTAATTAGTGATAAAACTACCATGTTCGTAGTAGGTATAAATTGGTAAACGGATTATTACTTGCGTTCTTGGGTAATTCGTTTAAATTGGGTTCCTTCAAGGCTAAAAGCTATTAGAGCATTAAATCTAGGACTGACGTTTCCAGCTAGGTTATGTTTTAATAAGAGAAATAGTTAGGTCTGGCGACTACAGTTAACTATCGATAAAGTACGTAGGAATTGGGGTATGTCCGCTGCATTCACGGTACCCTATAACTGGTTGGTCCTAGATAATTAATTAATCTTTGCGTCGATGATCAGAGCCTAGACTAGTGTGGATTTATTCGAAGCCGAATTACTTTTCTTTGATTAATATCTAGTTTATTATTTAGTTAATTTTCTTGTTTTCTTAGTTAATAGAAAAACTCGAATTTAAGGCGTGGTAGGTACACCAAAACTGATTCATAGGAAAATAATTTATATCCCGTTCTCTGTGGTTCGACCCTGCTTATTGCTATACTCATTTTGATTCTGAGCAGGAATTTGCAGGAATTATTTGGGAGTAAACGACGCTCACCATCACTCTTCTACATACCTCAATTCTTGGATTTAATTTGAGATCTCAACCTCCAATTTTCAAATCAGAAGATCGGTAACACTGAACTGATGAACAATTGAAAATTTGAAACATATTTCCACCAATCCAAGAGAAATTAGTAAATCTGTAAAAGACATAGCTTAACTTTCAATCTTAGCACAAGCATTTCAATAGTCTCAAGATCATACATTCATCTTCCAGTCAAACACAAAATAAAAATCTAAAAAATAGAGATAGTGTCGGGCCTGTCGGCGGTGGCGGTTAGACGGCGGCGGGGTCGCCGGTAGCTGTTCCGCCCCACTTTGGTGGCTCTTACTCCATCATGAAGTCATTGCAGATGGGAGAAGCCATATTTTTCTTTTTTTTTTCTTATTTTTTTCCTATTTTTTTAACTATATTTTAATTGATTTTTTGATATATTAATTTCCATATCATGTTTTGGGCTCTAGCTGGAAAGTCATGTGCGACTCACATGCATTTTAGTCTAATCGGGCTTAAATTGTCCTAAAAATGCAACATTTTAAACATATTGTCCTACTTTTGCAAACCCGAAAAAAATTGTCCTAAAATTGCAAAACACTAAAAGTTAGTGTCCTAACAAAATCTTTAGCTCATGGAAAGGAATGTGTAAGTTGATTCATATGTTTGACATGCACAAGGAATAAATAAAGGAATAGAATCGATATTCTTTGATGCATTGTGTATATATGTGTGTGTGTGCAGTGTGTGTATATGTGTGTGTGTGTGTAGTGTGTGTATATGTATATGTGTGTGTGTCGAGTGTGTGTATATGTGTGTGTGTGTGTGTGTGTGTGTGTGTGTAAGTTATAATTGATGGTAATAATTCCTTAATTTTTTTTGGATAAAATTAACAAAATAGTCCAAGTACAAAAATAGAAACATTAGAAATGGCTAATACCATGGGTTAAAAAATGAATGACTAATCACATAGAGAATAGAATGGTAATTCCATAGGAAATGATGATTGCGATCATAAATCGTACCAAACAGATGAATTGAATGGTGGTAGGAATGACCATTCCTTTGCATCATGATGGAATGGAGGATAAGTAGTAATGGTCATTCCTACCTCCATTCAATTCTTTTGTTTGGTATGTTTTACAAGGAAGAATCGTCATCCCATCCAGAATAGTCATTCCATTCTTCAAGAGTTTAGTCATTTATTAGTTAAACCATGGTATTAGTCATTCATAATACTCTTATTTTTATATTTTGACTATTTTACCCTCGTATATTTACAATTTTGTCTATTTTACCCAAAAAAATCAAAGAATTATTTCCATAAATTCTAATTTATATACACACTGCACACACCAAGTAAAGAAATGGAATGAAGATAGAAATGACCATGATACTTAAGGTTTATGAAACTTTTGTATCCGGCCGGATTCATATTCATATCCGGTGATTTAAAAATATGTCACTGGATATTTGGTCCATCTCACCATGATAAATTGGAAAGGAACGAAGATTAAGAATCAATTGAGAACTAATCAACAATCATAATTACCTGAAGTGGAGCTGATGAAAAGGAAAGTCACCATCATCAACATCATCGCTACCACAGCTCTTCTAATTGTCTTTGCCATTTTTCTCTATTATTGTTATATTTATCTCTACTTCGAATTGATTGTCGAAGAGCATATTTATAGCAGAGAGAACCCAGTATTCATTGTGTTTAAATATTTGTTTTACTTATATTAATATATTCTGTTTCTCAAAGGACACCAAAGAGAAGTAAATTAATTAAATGATAATCATACAAAAATGGAGGGTTGTGAAAGAAAACAATACTAGATTACAAATTGTTTTTAAATAGTATTATTGTATTTAATTTATTTACTTTCCCGAGATAAATTAATTGATTGATTGATTAAACATATAAAAAATGGTTAGCGTGAAAGAATACGCAAGTAGCATTTTCTCAATAAGTTTTCTTGGTTAAAGTATTTTGACACTTCAAAGAGAAGATGAATCTTGTGTGAGATACTAAGATTTTTAACAGATAAGATCATCTATTCTATTTCCGTGGTTCGTCTCTTATTGCATTAATAATAGAATGATATGGGTCACAATTAATGGTTCAAATTTAGAATGTTTTTTTATATATACACTAAATATTAAAACCTTAGTCATATCACATATTGTTCTCTCATTAATGTAATAGGAGATGAAATACGAAAATGCAATAGAGGATCTTAATTGAATTCCCAAAAAAGATTATTTAACATATCAAAATTTACAAGAATTAAAGATTAATATTTTACATTAAAAAAATATTTTTTTATGAATATATATCATGTGATATGAGTTTGAATTAGATACATATTCAACTCGCCTGGTAATTAGGAGGTCAATATCTGTTTTGTTAAACAGTTTTAAATAAATTTTACTAGTGAAGTAGAAAAAAGTAGCATAAGACATACTCTCTCTACCCACAAAATAATTGTTAATTTTGTTATTTAAGTTTGTCCACGAAATTCATGTTATCTACGTTGTGGCAATTATTTCGTGGACGAAGGGAGTAAAAGAAAATTTAACAATGACACATTTCTTTTTTTCTGGACGATTAATCGAGATCCTGTCGCACAATAATGTGAATTTTACTTTAAATCTCATTATTCAAAACTTATAATTTAATCCCCCATCTGCAACGCGCTTCAATTATCAAATTCTTAATTAGACTAAACAATGCACAAGATTCCCGATGGAAGTGACTCAGTTTAAGGCACATACTATTATCTTAAATGTGAGATCCAAAATTAGTTGACTTATATTTTAAAAACTAATTTTAACAAATCAATTAAATTCATAATGAGCAGTAATCTGACAAATTTTTATTATATATAAACTCGAAACTATCATTATCAGTGCAATAAATCGCATTTAAAAAAAAAAAAAAAAACATTTTCAACCTCTTTTAGCAAATCCTAATGCTGAGATATTCTTACACATGTAGTACATGTAAGCAATCGCAATTTTTAAACTTTTTTTAAAGATTTCAAAAAATTTACCCAATATGCCCCCTCCAAATTTATAGTGATATACAAACCACTCCGTCGACTAGTCGACTTTGTTCAGGGCAAACTAAGTACGTAGATCGGATTATCTATTCTCTTCATGTGATATATTCTATTATTTTAATAAAGAGATGATGCATGGTAAAATTTAAGATTTAAAATTTAAGGTATATATTATTCTTACATATTTTTTAAATCTTACACCATTAATTATATTATATATTATTTACTAATTAAAATAATAAAAGATGTCACATGGACTGACAATAGAGAATTCGATGGGCAAAACAAGCCCTCTCCTTATGATTTTTAGGGGCAACTAACTCGATTATTTCATCACGGTAGAGTAACTTCTGTCTGCAAATAATTCATTTTTACTTTAATTTTATTTTTTGTGGGACCACCCCACTCTCCTCCCTTGCATCCATCATGAGGAAGAGCTTTGGGTTTGAGCAAGTTTGGCAACATTTCCCTCGTCTTGATGGCTTCTTCTTTGGAAAGATTTTGTCGATGGAGGCCTTCTGCTTAGAGAGATGTATACATCTATGAAGATAAAAAGAGAGAAGACGTTGGGTGTTGTGAAGTGAGGTGGGATCCACGGCAAATAAACTTGGCTAAATTGCAAAAACAATGTCAAATTTTTTTATCAAATTCTCGTTTAAATTCACACCTTTAATTTTTGCAAACAAAATCTCCACCTTTCATTTTTTCCCAATTGCATTCCTCCGATCATTTTTTTCTCAATTTTGTTGCTGATGTAGAAGGCGGTAAATCTTACATGGCAAATCGACGGTAAGAATGAAACGACGTACTTTAAATAATGCCAAAACGGCGTCGTTTTGCTGCAATCCAGGCTATCCATAGAGTTCGAGGGCTTCATTACCGCACGATTTCCACATTTGCAAAGCCTCTGAGGTTCGAAATTCGATGTATTTATTGAGCCCGTGTGCGAAGACAAACAAGCCATGAACAATTGAAACGTGAAATATACAAAGGGGTGAAGAGGGAAAGAGGGAAAGAGGGAAAGAGGAGAAAACCCCAAAATTTGAACTTCGATTTGTACGATGTCTAGACCCTAAATATAAGTGTTTGTTTCTTACCATCAATTTGCCATGTAAAATTTACCATCTTCCACATCATCAGCAACAAAATTGGAGAAAACGACCGGAGAGATGCAATTGAGAAATAATGAAAGGTGAGGATTTTTGTTTGCAAAAATTAAAAGGTGGGATTTAAACAAGAATTTGATAAAAGATAGGATATTTTTTTTGCAATTTAGCCAATAAAATTTAAGCTAAGAAAAATTATTTGCAAACGGAAGTTATACTACCGTGATTAAATAGGGTTAGTTGCTCTTGAAAACCATTAGGGGGGGTTATTTTGCCGTTAAACAAAGTCGAGGGGGTGTTTTGCATATCACTATAAATTTTGAGGGGGTATGTGCACTTTCTCCCAAAAAAGAAAAGGCATCAACAAATCAAGGATGACAACGGGCGAGTTTGGGGTAGGGATTGTTTGCCCATGCCCATACCCGCTTCAAAAAAGCATCTTCATACCCATCTTCATACTCGTTTAAATCGGGGTGGTTCGGTGTAGGGATTATCCTGCGAGAAATGGGTATCCATCGGGTACCTGTTTAAAAGTATATACAGTAATTTTGAAAAATTAAAAGCTTTATTAGAATTCAAAAGTTATTATCAATGTTTTAAGAACCAGACCGGATCGGCCTGTTCAACCAGTTGATGCCGATTCGGTCCATGCCTTGAAACCAGAAGTGGTAGAGAACCGGCTTGAACCGGTGGAAACCGGTCAAACCGGCAAGAACCGGTGGCGGTTTTGGAAAATCGTCCAATTTTTGGTTTTTATTAAAAATTTCATGTTTGGATGGGGATTTGAACCCATGACTTAAACCATCTCATCTGCACAACATATTTGTTCTATTTTCAACTTTTATTATTATTATAGTCAATTCTGGATGCTATAAAACTAGATCTAAATTTCAACTTTATCATATTTTTTTTATTCTCTACTACTTTTATATCAAATATATTTTAGTTGTATATATTTGAATATGTTTATTAGAATGTCTGCTTATGATAAAAATATATATATTTGCTATGAATTTTTAATGGATATTTCATACAAAATCATGAATATTTTAATTATTTTAATATTATTTTTATTAATTTATTGAACGGTTAAACGGTTCAACTACGGTTGAACCGGTTGAACCGGTTGGACCATGACCCGGAGGCCTCATCGGGTCGATTTCTGGTCCGGTTTTTAAAACATTGGTTATTATCTACTAAAAATCAAGGAAAAAATAGTCAAAGTTGATAAAAACTCAAGTTATTGGAGACAATCTTATTTATAAGCTTACTCCTTTTATTTCTTCCTCTTGTTTTCGATGCGGGACAAAAAATAGTGAGATGAAAGGATAATGAAGACAAACAAATTGGCCCACATTGAAATTGGATGGAAGAAAAAATGAAAAGTTGGATTATATAAAGGACGAAAGTAAGTAATGCACATGTGTCTGCTTAATGTAAATTTTTTATTCTCATTAATTTGAATTGTCATATAATTTTCTTAATTATTACTTCCTCCGTCCACAAATCAAATACTTATTTGGGTTCTGGCATGGAGATTAAGAAAACTAATAAAGTTGTTTTGAGTGTGGTAAAAGTTAGAATATAGGGGTAGTAGGATAATAACAAAAAAATAGTGATATTGACAAAAAAATGGTGATATTGACCAAAAAGTAGGAATAAAGTTGTTCTGATGACAAAAAAGTTGGAATAAAGTTGTTGGGAGGTGGGGCCATTAATGACAAAGGGTAGTAAATAAAAGAAAAAATGGGAGGGTATGATTGTACAAAAAAGTAAGTAGGTGTTTGATTTGTGGACAAAAAAATATGTGTAAGCAGATATTTGATTCTTGGACGGAGGGAGTAGTATTAATTAAAAAAATATATTTAATACAAAAATTATTCAGGTCGGATTCGGGGTAGGAATCAATATCTCTGTCCCCACCCCAAATCTGACTCAAGTATAGAAGTTCATACCCATCCCCGCCTTGTCCCCCGAATATTGATCTATTCCTCGTTTTATTACGGGCTGGTACCCGCGGTATATTTGTCATTCCTAGAACAAACATGTCATTAAAATAATTTTCATTACATATAAAGATACAAACACTTAATTTTTTTTAACAAACTCAATTAATTTAGAAATTTAAAGGTGCTAGTATAAACTTAATCAAAGTTAATTATAACTTTTATTCTATGTTATCAGTGATTTTATAAGACAATGTCATAACCTTTGATAATAGTAATTTAGTATATGGTTTTTTCAAATATTTTATAAATATAATATGCGATCTATTTTTTAATGCGATAATTAACTTATTTTAAATTTAATCGTCATAATAAAATGTTTCATGTTATAATAAAAAATTAAATACGCTAAAATGTTTACGTATCAACCCATCATTCCATTAATAAATCCTGAATTCGACCCTGCCTGTTTGGTTGAATTTTGAATAAATTTTCGTAGTGAAGTAGAAAAGAATAGCATACGACATAAAAGAAAATTTAACACTAGCAACGCTCATCTATATAATCTTTAATAGCAAGGCTGGATTCATATTTCGAAACTTTGATTTTCAGTTTTTTTTTTAATAATAAAATTCAGTTTACAATTCTGGAATCTATATATTTAAAATTATTAATTAATTAAATAGAGAAATGTCAAATTAATGGCCAATTAATTTCATGCATAATTAATAGCAATACATAATCCATTAGGAGATATTATTTTGAGCATATCATTTAAGTGTAGAAATATTTTAGAATGTATTGAGGCTAGAAATCAGCAATTGAATATTTCATGCGTGAAATTTTGAGGCTAGAAATCAACAATTCAAGTGAATATTTGAGGCGTCAAATTTTGAGCCTCTTGATTTTCTGCAAAATTTTTGCTGATTATTAATAGATATTAATATTATTTCTCTCTAATCCACTATATAAACAGGTTTATGCAAGCATTATTTTGTATTCCATCCTCAAAATATAGAAATCATATACTTGATATTTTTCAACTTTCTTTCTCAATCTCTAATGGCCCTTTTTCACATAAACTTTTTTTTTAAGTTTTTGTTCAATATTCCATTTCTAGAAATAATTTACATAATGGTATAGTTTTAATTGTTCATTAATATTTATCAATCAACTAATTAATATCAGATATTACAATAGAATAATTTGTGGAAAAAATTAATAGTAATAATTATTTTTCCAGTTTTATATTATTTTTCTACCTATAAATTCTAGAATTTCACAACCAACTTTATCCACATTTACATTGTTTGTGCTCCTTCATTCCGACTAAAGAAAACATGATTAATTAGAAAGAGTTGCACCGAGAGGATTGACATAATACTTACTCCCTCCGTTCACGAATAAGTGTCCACTTTGAAACAGTAACCATGTTCGTGAATAAGTGTCCACTTTGCCTTTTTGTACAATACTACCCTCTTTACTTTACAAAAATTACTATTCTTTGTCATTTAGGACCCCAACTCACATCAACTTTATTTCAACCTTTTTATCATCCCAACAACTTTATTCTTACTTTTTGGTTAATACCACCTCTTTTTTGTCATTGCCATTGTTTTTTTGTCATTATCTCAATACCCCTATAACCTAACTTTTACCCCACTCACTTTCACTTTATCAGCTTTCTTAATCTCCGTATCCAGTACAAAGTGGACACTTATTTCTGAACGGAGGTACATCGTAGATTAGAGTGGGTTTTTTTTATTAGTTTTAAGATAAGTTTTTCTGGTCTCTACATCTTTTTTATCATCTCTAATATTTCCGTATCTCTCTACACATGATTCATAATTTTGAGGAGGCTTTTCTTCTTTCTCTGTGTTGCGTTTGTGGAGGCTCACCTTTTGCCGCTAATCAATTCACGATTTTTATACTCCCTCCGTCCACGAAATGATTGCCACATTGTGAACGACACGGATTTTAAGAAAATGGTAGGTAGTAGTGGATTATAGTGAGTATTGTTGTGAATGGAGTAAGAGTTCCACAATAAATGTGAGTGAAATAGTAAAAGTGGCAACCATTTTGTGGACAAACTTAAAAGCAAAAGTGACAACCATTTCGTCCACAGAATGAGTATTCAGTAGGATCTGTGTCGCTTATCTCGATTATTTTTGCATTCACTTTATCATTGTCCAGAATAACATAATTCTAAATTTGAGAAAAGTAGAAGGTTATCTCTCTCTCTCTCTCTCTCTCTCTCTCTCTCTCTCTCTCTCTCTCTCTCTCTCTCTCTCTCTCTCTCTCTCTCTCATTATCTCTTGGAATTTAGGAAATGTTTTCTGTTGTGCATATCAATATTGTTTCATTACATTCAAACAGAAAAAATGCCTTCAACGTATTAAGCTAATATGTGGCGATTATTCATTTTTTATTTTATTTATTCAAATTTATTTAGTATCATAACAATCTCACGCATCGCGTGGGTGGTATGCTAGTAAATATAAGACTTATAGCAGCGGCGAGCATTTGAGCGAGCTCGCAGCCCACTTTGATCGTCACGTGGTGGCGAGCTCGCAGTAGTCACATTAGCGAGCTCGAGCTCGCCATTTTTTTTAAATGAAAATAAATATTTTGTTCATTTAAATTAAAAACATACATGGAAAAAATGCGAAAAATTACATGCCATCTCCGAGGCGTTTCTAAATTTGTTCGATCAAATCATCCTCTAGTTTTGCGTGTGTTCTTTGATCTCGAAGGCTTTCTTTCTGCTTCAGGTAGTGTGCGAAGCTATCCGGGGCTCCTTGTCTCGTACTCGAACTCGGTTGGGCTTGAGAGGTTGTTTCTTCGTCCGGGCTCCAATTAGTTAAAGAAACGCCCTTATCTTCAACTATCATGTTATGCAAAATAATGCAAGCATACATGATATCTGATAAAGTCTCTCGGAACTAGGAACGCGCCGGCCTACTAATTATTGCCCAACGAGTTTTGAGAACGCCGAAAGCTCTTTCCACGTCATTGCGTGCGGCTTCTTGTTTCTTCGCAAATAAACATCTCTTCGACTCGGTCGGACATGGAAGAGTCTTCACAAAGGTTGGCCAATGTGGATAAATGCCGTCAGCTAGATAGTAGCCCATCTTGTGCTGAGTGTTGTTTGCAAAGAAAGTTTCCGCCGGGCTCTTTCCCTGCAGAAGATCTTGGAACACGTCAGAATGGTTGAGCACATTGATGTCGTTGTTTGAGCCGGCAACTCCGAAAAATGCGTGCCAAATCCATAAATTTTGAGAAGCAACAACTTCAAGCACGACCATGGAGTGCCCCTTCTTCTGATTCGTGTACGCTCCTCTCCATCCATTCGGGCAGTTCCTCCTGCCAACGCATGCAGTCGATGCTACCAAGCATGCCGGGGAAGCCGTGCTTCGATTCGTGCATTTGCAAAAGCCGGTTGCAGTCAGCCGTGTTTGGTGACAGCAAATACTCGTCGGCGAATGCAGGTATGATCGTTCGACAAAAATAATCAAGCGATTGCCGACCAGTGCTGTCTCCCATTTGTAGATACTCGTCGTATTGATCAGCGCATCCACCATTTGTGAGTTGCCGCAAAGACATAGTGCATTTCTGGAGTGACGTGAACCCCAGTTTCCTCGTTGAATCCGCGCGCTGCTGAAAATAAGGCTTTCGAGCCTCAACCGCCTTGAAGATTGTGTTGAACAATTTTTTGCTCATACAAAATCGGCGCCGGAACACGTCTTCGCCCCACGTTGTAAATCAGAGAAGTAATCCGCATTAAGACGGATCTCGGCATCAAGGCGGTCACGAGGCACCACCGTCCTTTTCCTCTTTGAACCTTGGGAGGCGGCGGCGGCCTCTGCCTCCTCCTCCTCTTCCTCGGCGATTGCGTCGGCGGCCTTCGCCATGAGATTGCCAAACATGACGGAAATTTAAGCACTAAACTATCGGAATTCTTCCATTCTAGCGTTGAAATAATCATTGTTGCCCGACATGATTTTTTAAATGAATGAAATAAACAAAAATATGTAGGTGTTGAGGAGATTTGAGAGAGAATTGAAGAGATTGGTGTATGAAATAAGGGAGAAAATGATGTATTTATAGGTGTATTCAAACTCGCTGGTGACCGTTGGCGATCGCAACGGCTAGCGATCGCGCCAACCAACAATCGCCAAGTGTCCTTCCATGTCAGCGAGCTCACCAGCGCACAAGCTCGGTGTAGAGAGCACGCTTGCACGCGCACCGAACTTGCCAACAGGGATTTTGTTTATGCAGCACCACGCTTCAACTATTAAATTCTTAATCAGACTAAACAATACACAAGATTCCAAACTGTTTATGTTATGGACTCAGTTTAACATAAATATTGTTATATTAAACTCTAGATCCAAAATTAGTTGACTTATATTAAAAACTAATTTTTATAAATCTATTATTATCAATCCGATAAATTATTACTCTTTCCGTCGTCATTTTAAAGTCTCACTTCATGGTGGACACGGAAATTAAGAAAATTGATAAAGTAAGAATGGATGGGAGAAAAGGGTAGTGCTAATGATATTGGGTTACTTTTATTAATTATTGCATTAGGAAAAAGGTAAAGTGAGTGGGAGAAAAAAGTGAAGTAAGTGGGAGAGAAAGGTAGGCTAATGACATTTGAGTGGGCCTTTAGTGGAAATGGGTAGTAAATAAGAAAAAGAAGGGAGGGTAGTAATGTCCAAAAAGTAGAGTGAGACTTTAAATTAGAGACAAATTTTTAAGAATAAATGGGACTTTAAAATAGGGACAGAGGGAGTATTATATATAAACTCGAAGCTATCATTACCTCACCAATAATGAATGTATGGGTGGGCTGCTTGACATCAAAATGTCTCGATTCAAATCCCGCTAATACATTTATAAGTTGAGTCTGTCACACTTATACTTGTAAAGTATGGTTTGTTTATATATTGTGTAGTTTGTAGACTATTGCATAGTGAAATAAGAACTCAAGTGTGGATCTGTGGTAGGAACTCATCATTATATGAGTCAATAAGAAACATGCATTAATATCACTTCAGAAATGTAGAAAATACAGTACTTTAATGCACAAACATGACAAATAACTAATTACACTTAGGGTTGTACACGAGCCAAACAATTCGTGAGCTATTCGGAGCTCGGCTCGAGTAAAGCTCGTTCGAAGTTCGTTCGTTTACTAAACGAGCCGAGCTCGAGCCTCAAATCGAGCTCGACAAATTTTTCGAGCCGAGCTCGAACATATCTATGTTCGGCTCAAAATGCTCGCAAACATGTTCGAGTTCTATAGTAAACAAGCTAGCTCGCGAACATGTTCGCGAATCACCTAAACTAACATGTTCGCGAACATGTTCACGAATTTTTTAATATATGTTTTTTATTTAATACTTTTAATATCAATATTTAATTATATATAATTAATAAATTCATAATTTTTAGTTTATCGAGCCGAGCTCGAGCTCGATCCAAACGAATATATAACGAGCCGAGCTCGAGCTTGGTTGTTACCCGTCGAGCCGAGCTCGAGCTCAAAATATAAAGTTCGAATCGAGCTCGAGCCGAGCTCGAGCCTTATAATTTTCGAACGAGTCGAGCTCGAGCCTGCCAGTGTTCGGCTCGGCTCGACTCGTATACACCCCTAATTTACATTGACGTTTAACATTTTTTTAATGCATAACTTGCAATAATTTAATGTACTAACTAAATCAAACAATACATGATAATATAATTTATGCATTAACTAATGTGATAAATATACATGATTCCTAAATCATATGGGAATGACATTTAATATAAGAAATGAGAACAAATCTATACTATTCATTTGTGGTGATCAATGACTAATATGCCCGTCAGTTTATCACTAATTATTGACATATATAGTTATGTAGTTTAATGCTTTCATTATATACTTTTTTTAGGGGCTTTCATTATATATATACTTATTGATTATTGCTGCATAACAATTTTTTAAATTATTTTCTCTGGACTTTGACCTTCTACGATTTTATCTTTTCTTCGATCCGTTTCTGTTTTTCATGCTTAGTGCTGACCCCGAAGAACAAGATCCCGATTGTTGTCTCCTGCGAATTTTTTAGCCAATCATCAGATTCCTTACTCTGTCACACGTCAGTTTTGCATCTCCATCACTAACTACTGTCACCAACTTCAAACTCAACTTTCTGACAGAGAAGATAGCATAACTAAGGCTCGAAGTTCGTCATCAAACATGATATCAAGTAAGTCCAATTGCGAGGTGATCAAGTTGAACTTGTTGAGATATTGTTGCACCGGTGTACCTCTAACTTGTTCAGATTGAACAAACGCCTAATGAGAGGTACCTTGTTTGCCGTAGATGGCTTCTAATACATCTTCTCCAGGATCTTCAGCATCTCCTTCGTGGTTTTGGCCGCTTGGACAACGACATACGGGTCGCACTATCGCCTTTCTATCCAGCAGCTCACACTCCTCCGCAGTCATCTTTTCTGGATTTGCTTTGAAGGGTTAATACAAATCTTTACCATAGAGGTAATCCTCAATCCGCATCTTCCAGAAATCGAAATTAGATCCATCAAACTTCTCGATCTGTACATTTCCGTCGTTCATCTTTATTAGCCCCTCTGAACCTGAAGCTCTTGATATCACTTATTAGGAAATAATAAAAAATACACTATCACGAGAAAATACGGAAAAAAAAATAGAAGAGAACTGTTTACCCAATTCGATACGATGTGGGCGAGGTCAAATCAGAGATTTCACTATATTTTTCTGAATACAAATTACAATGGCAGAGCATTTATTTATAATAACACAAATTGAGTCCTGATCCTAATTAAACTAGGAATAAACTTGTGGTCCAAAAAAGAAGAAATCTCGTGGGTCAAATAATCCTTTTCAGACTCCATACACGCATAATATGTATAGCATATGCAGTCGAATCTCCGATGAATTGGATACCTTCTTGATATTCAGGTGACACCTGGATGTAAAATAAATACAGTACGAGTTTTCAGGTGAAGGATTGCTGATATTGAAAATATTCTTCTGGCTCATTCTGAATATGATAACATGAGACCTTTTTGAATCTCCAGTCAACATTTTGCTCTCCAAATTCTACATCAATCACTAATTTTAATCAAGTCTTCAGCAATTTTTAGCAAACACTCTCATAGAATTTTAGCTGAGCCAGCTTCCTAATTCTCATGACAGTGAAGCAATGAACATCAAATGTCAAAGGAAGCATAATATGTAGCCTAATAAAATAAAATTAAATTACTCACTTAAAAAAAACACAAAACAAAAACTCACTCAGATAAGCACAAACATAAAATGGTTTTCCGTGACTTTCGACGAGCTACTTACTAGTGATATTGACATTATAATAATGTTAATTGTTAGTATGATTTAACGTTTATTATCTTTTGTTTATACGAAATATAAATCTTACAAATATATTGTTCCGTGCATCGCATCGCATACTAGTAATATCATAGTTTACAAAGTTGCATTAAAGAAACACATAAGATGACCAACCTCAGCCTCAGCCTACAACACTAGATTCTAAGTTTCTTACTGCATCGATAGGCCTTTTCCCCTGCTGATAGTAGTGGAAATAAATCTCTGGATAGTTTTTCACTTTCTTAAACATTCTTGGCCTCTTCTCATCCACAAGTGCTTCATGCGGCTCGATATCTATCTCAGGATCCGGAGAGAAGAACATCGCCAAACTATTTCTCTCTCTCTCCGAATTCGTAACAGCCCTGTGCACGGGGCTTTTGTATATCCTGTTGCTCATTATCTGCAGAAGACGAGCAACGGGAACAAACTGATTGACATTTTATAATAGAAAAGAACAATGATTCATGAATTAAGCAAGCATGTCAAAAGAATATATCATTAGCTGCTCATCAATTATCAGAGAAACAAGTCTCGAAATATTTGTGACATTCTAATCAAAGACATAAAAATGACAAGAAAAGAGCAATGATTCATTAGTTAAACAATGCATGTCACTAAGAACATCATCAGCTCATCAATGATCAGAGAACTATCATCAAAACAAAGAATCAATGCAGCTTTCATGTAATTTATTAGTCGATGCATACCTCGAGCTGATCACCTATGTTAACGAGCAGCGCATAGGGCATTATGGGAACCCAAAACCACTGGTTGCCTTTCAGGATCTGAAGGCCTCGTACGTCTCTGTCCTGCAGGAGAAGAGTCAACGCGGATCCATCCGCGTGTGGTTTGAGGCCAAGAACTTGATCGGGTTTGGAACACGGGGGATAGTAATTGAATCTTGCATACATCATTTGTCGTTCTCCGAATATGTCCAGAAAGCTACCCTCTGCTAAGCTTAACGACTTCTCTATCGACTTGATGAGCACTTCTTCAATCAGTTTAAGCTTAGCAGTGTAATCATTCAAAAGGTTTCTGCAGAAAAACTCATTGTTCTTCACATGATCAAATAATTTCTCCATTTTCTAATCCAAAACTACCAATTTAGATAGTGCCTAAAGATGCAAAGTAATGGGATTTTACACCAAAAAAAGACCTCAATGTGGAATCATCATAAAAAAGATGCAAGCATCATAAATAATCACATCAAAGCAAGAGCAAATAATTACTCCATTTTCAACCAAAATTACCAATTTAGATAGTGCCTAAAGATGAAAGATATATAATGGAATTTTACAAAAATATTTCAAGCCCTCAAAAGGGAATCATCATAAAAAGATGCAAGAATCATAAATAAGCACATCAATACAATACAACAAAAATTTATAGCTGCGATAAACTTAGCAACAAACTTGCAAAAACTTTTACCTAAATGATACTGGATTTTGAGGCCAGAGTTCGAGTTTTTGGTGATCATCGGGAGCAACTTTCAGATACAACCTATCAGTCCAATCAAGAGGTTGGTTGTCGAAAAGAACTAAATCATTGCCATATCCTTCGTAGCCGTTTTCTTGCCTTGCACATTTCTGCTTCTCGGTCACGGGAAGGTGAAAGAATTCTCTGGCAAGTTGGCGGACTTCATCCAAGAACAAATCCTCAATGCCATGGTTTACTAACTAAACTCCAAACATTGATAATTGTTTCATAAGTTCAAAACCTTCAACAACCAATGTAATAATAATCACTACAAATTTGACATTTCACAACACTTTGATAAACTGGAGTGCTACTGCTTTGTCCTCCTCTTTAGTCTTTAATCAGCTTTAAGCATCAATTTCATGAGTTTTTCATTCCTTTATAATTTGCTTAAAGTGTTGACACTTGACATTAGTGAATCAAGACTGCAATTGATTAAATTATTTCATTTATGGAAAATTAAATTTTAATCTTATGATAACTTACGCATCACTACTAGAGCAATTGGTTCAGTTTAGATTAATTCTCCAATTTATAAATAAAATAATAAATGAGAGACTAAAATAAAAAGATTGAAGCTACCAATCTTTTCTATGCTTCCTATATAAAATGGACGAGGATCAGGTGAGAATACTTTTTTAATGGAGAATGATAATAAATCTGAACGCGTGATCTTTGTTGATCAATGACTCAGATTTAATAATGCATTAAATTGTTGTAATTTATGCATTACAATGTTAATACATCAAGTTATTACAGCTCATGCATTAGAATGTATATGCATTACATTTCTGCATTAATATTACTGATGTGATAAAAATGTCATTATAATGTACTCCCTTCATCCCACCGAATACGGCCTGTTTTCCATTTTGGGACGTCCCACTATACTTGGTCCGTTTCCTTTAAAGAAAACAATTAGTTTATATACATGGTCCATAATCTCATCTAAACCCCACTAATCTAACACTACACAGTCAACCATCCCACCTATAACTTTAGTAGCATTATAAAATGTTGCATTCACATTGTACTAAACACTTTCTTTATACTAATACCCTTTTCCGTACTCTCCGTGCCCATATGAACTACGTTGTATTCAGCGGGACGGAGGGAGTATCATTCTTACGTTTTCATATAAGATCCAATCTCACCAGATCCCTATCATATACTCGCTCAGATCCACTCATATTGTCATCTTTTTCTTATTTAGTTGTCTCATTCGTATTGTCATCTTCCAAATAAGAAAAGTATTAATTCTTCATAATTCTTCAAAAATGATGGAACCTACCCACTTTATATCTTTGTATCCTTATTATCTTCGTGCCAAACATTAACATGACAATATAAATGGGCCAAGGGGACTATACATTAAATTGGATAATGACTTGCATTAGAGTGTATATGCATCACATCTCTGCACTAATACTACCATTGTGATATCATTAAAATGTACTGTCATTTTAACGTTTTAATATAAGATCTATTATCATCAGAGCTCTATCATAAATACATTAAACAACTTGATTAAAAATATAAACAGGTAACAAGTGAAATCGCAATGATAATTCATTTCCCAACAAGAAACAAAAATGATAGTAATATATAAATAAAAGTGAAAAAGAGGCAGAACCTGGAAACAGCCCCATGAAGTGAGAGCAGAGCGGAGGCGGAGCAGCTCCGAATCCGCCGCATCGACGGCGGAGAGCAAGCGGCCGACGTCAATAACTGGGATTTCAGTAGCCAAAGGAACAGTGTGATCTACCGGCCCATAACCACCATTATCTGTCCAAATATATCTCTGCGGCAGCTCGTCGCCATTTTCGACTAATTCTTGAACTGTTGTGAAGCAGCCAGCCTCTGCAGGTTTTGAGGAGGGAGAAACTTCAGCCATAGTATAGATTTTAGAGAGTGAAAAATGGGATATTATAAAGACAAAACGAAAGTACTCGTGCTCCGTGATCAGCAATATTTCTCGATTTGTTCAAATAGAAAACAATATTTTTCGACTGTAATTACTATTATAAGTTTCGTCGTATGACTTTATTTGAATTATTGAGTCCAAATTGGTTAAGTTTTTGGAAATAATGGGGAGTCAAAGGTGATGGCTTTATCTTAGCTTAGAGGTGGCAAAAAAGATCGATCTGATCCATCATTGGACCGACTTCAAATCTTACTAGATTGGAAAAAATTATGTCCAATCAAATCAAAAAGATATTGTCCATGGTACAAAAGATTGGATCGGGTAGGGTTACTTATAAAATTTCAAGAGTTATTTGTAGTTTGTCGCATCAACTTTCATAATTTTTATGTTTGTTATATATACTTTAAAATTTTCATTATTGAAATGTTAAATTTCATTCCTTAAATTATATATAAGTCGAATTCTGGGGAAAAAAGGAGGGCTAGAAGAATAATCGAAAGACATTTAGGATTCAGTAATAAGAGCTATACATCCTATGACTTTTCAATTTTTAATTTTGATTAACCTAAAACGACATTTTAGTGCACTTGATTTTTTAATATTCACATTAGTTAATCAGTCAGCTTATTCATCTTTTCATTGACGAAACAAAAAAGGGAAAGCTTTATTTAGATAAAATCACAAAATATAAATAAAAATTTGAAACATTTAAAAGTATAGGCCATAACAGAAAATGATGAAAGTTCTATAATTAACCAAATTTAAAATCTCAAGGCCCGAACTTGCTAAAATTTGTCCAACCCATCGGGCTAGGCCGAACAAATTCTGTCAACTCTAGTCTTAGCTTTTATCAACTTTCAAGTATATATGGATGTCCAATTCAATTGTATTAATATTATGATACATACGACTGAAGGGATGTATTAGTATAAAAATTAATCCTCTCATACAAATTAAAAATCATGCTTAAAACTATACATATATATAATTTTTAATAATGTCTTTTTCGATTCATGCTTTTTTTGCATAAATATGATGCTTATATAAAGTCATGCTTTGTATATATTACATGCATGCTTCAATCAATCACAACTGTAAATCGTATAAAGATTAGCAATTTTAAATTAATTTATAATCGTTACATAGGAATCGATTTTTATATGAATCAAATACTACTACCGAAACTCTCAATTTAATGAAAAAAACTAAATTTAATAAAAAAATATAATTATAATTTTAAATTAATTAATAATTTTTACATGGGAATTGATTTTTGTATGAACCAAATACTACTACTAGGGGTGAGCAAAGCAAATTGAAAAACCGAACCGGCCGATGAACCGTACTGAAACCTCCCCAAAATATGGTTAACCGAACCAGCGATTTCGGTTTATTTTTCTAATTTTTTTAAAAAATTGAAGGTACCGGTTAGATTTTTATTTTTATATATAAAAGCCGGCTGTTAACCGAACCGAACCGAACTAAAAAAAAATTACTAATTTTACTAATTATATGTTATAAAATTATAATAATTATTTGCTTTTAATACTTTTACTTGAAAATATGGTAGAATTCAATTTATAATAATTTATATATCTTTAAATTTGATGTTGTGAATATAAATTGTTAATATGAATAACTTTTGATGTTATTAATTATTAAAAAAAATCAAAACTTCTTTTCATCATGACCGTTTTTTAGATTAACCGGTGTTATGATTTTTGATTTTTATTTTCTAAATTTAATAGTTAACCGAACCGAATGAAAATCGTACGAACAGTTTTTATATGTAGCAAATGGTCGGTTAACCGAACCCGTGCTCACACCTGGCTCCTAGCACTGAAACTCTCAATGAATTGATTGGTATAATTTATAAAATCATAGTCATGAAAGCAAATTCAGAAAAAAATTAAGAGAGAGAGAGAGATGAGGATATTTGGGAAGAAAGTGTATCCAAGGCAGGTCGCAATTTTCGCTTGCGGGTATGAAATTGTGCAGAATCTGTTTCGTTCTTCAATTTAATTAGGTTTTGATGAGAATTGAATTGAGGAGCGAATCAACAGGGTTATAGTGTTGGCGGCGACAAGCTACGATGTTCACAGATCCATGATCAACAACGAAACACCTCCCTCCGAGGAACAGATCCGAGCTCTTGAGGAATATATCGCCGCCCACCGCCGCCCGCCGCCGTGACGCCGCCCTACCATCTCCAATAAGGTATTACATTTTAATTTCGTCTTATCAGTTTCACAGATTTAAATTGCAATGTGCATCGCGAAATTGATTACGATCATCATCATCTCTGTTTAAGCTGCTGCTGCTTCTATTATGGTTGTGGTTCTGCCACGTGGCAGGCTGGAAACGAGCCTCGTCTCAGAAAAGAAGAATAAAAGTTTAATTCAACAGCTATTTCTCATTCAAAGGTCCTTACCTTTTAATTGGGGATAATTATAGTTTTTGCATTGCATGTTTGTATTATTGTATTCTTGTATTATGTTGTAATACGATTCTTATCACCATAGAGCTGTATAAAAGTTGTATGTTTCCATTTGCAAATCTTTATTTCATAATTTTAAGTCAAAAGTTAAGAGGTGTTTGGAAAATATGATATATCCCACTTGTTTTGAGGGGTTAATGAATTATCAGATTAAATTCTAAAGGATTTAATTTTTTGAAAACATAAAGCTGCTGGTGTTATAATATTTGTGCTGTTAATAACCATAATAAAAACGGGCACAGTGAAAATAAGTGTGTATTCAGATGAAGTGAGGAACTAATCTACTTTCTTTTTAATTTTATGATTTCAGTGCTTGATCGGTTAATAAATTGAGTATTGATATTTTGACAACAGTTGTCCGGACAACAGTGATATATTCGTAATTAAATATTTTTTTTATTTTTTTAATAATTAATATAATTAGTGTTTTGTCTATAACACTCTTTTCCACTTAATTGTATGCTAATTTTTAATAGGGTAATGACATTCGGCACACTGTAGCTAGTCACACGTGTGAAAAAATGAAAGTTAACTGTAAAAATAGAAATAATCATCTTTCCTTCATAGAGTTTATCCTCTCTTTGTCTGGATTTGTCACCGCTCTGTGTATTGGGCTCTCAAATTTCAACTCATTATCTGCATATTTTCTACATTATATAGCTATCCAACAATTTTTGAGGTGGAAAAGAAAAACAATTTCAAATCATTTCTTAAAAAAATATATTCAAATCATGTCAATGTTTTTATTCAGATATTATTTGAGTTTGTGAAGTATCCCTATCAAAGATGATGTGCTCGGGGGCAGAGCCAGGATCTCGATTTAGCGACTCTATTTTTTTAAATTAATAATAATAAAAGTAAAAATATATGGTACTAATGTTTAGCAAAATTATAATGTTGTTTGCACCCCCAAAGTATCCATAAGTGCAGCAATGGGTAGTACATAACACAGACTGGGAGAGTCACATTTTCCATAAGAAATTTCAAACCACCGTCAGAAAAATAGTTCGACTTTCAATTAATCAGCTGATTTCTTCTCCATGATATGGAAACTTGATGATGAGTTTAGACAATGAAATATTAAAAATCAAGAATTAGTGCAGCCATCAACAATGAACAAACTATATTTAGGATTTATGGTGTGAGCAAATGGAAATTCGAGGGAGAAATTATATCCACACAGTATGGATTATGGGTATTTGGAAGTAACTAAATTTGGAAGAAGAAGAAGAAGAGCCAAAAGACTCAATATTTCACAATCTTGGAATGCGAACACTTGTCAATGTGAGTCTCCGATGAAGACATAGAGCGGCACTAAACGAATACAATGTGCAACAATATTGGACTTTGCTAATTAATAAAACAGATTCATTGCTCAACAAAAGGCTCCATAATGAATATATTCCAAAATCAAAGAATTCCAAAAAAATACTTGAGGAGTACTTGATGAACATCATGTACGAGTTCCAGAATAAAAAATAACATATATGTAGCTAACTTTTTCCACAATGACCCCACTACCCCGGCTCAGCCCATGGATATGCATATGCTTATACTAATATAGAATGAAACAATATAACAATGATACAATTAGAGCCGTCTCTTACATGGTGTTGTTTTTAAACAAATTATACAAGTGATTTGCAGTTGTTATCATTTAAAAGTGCTCACGATGAGTGATTTGCAGTTGTTTGATTGTTTAAATTATAAATACTGAATCACATGTATCGCACTAATCTATCGCCCAAAGCCAAATATATAGAAGAACATAACCCATCTAATATTTTGTACACGTGTTCAATTAAATGGTATGAAATAAATAGTCTCTCTATTTTTCTTTTCAATTTCGTTAATTCATGTATATATGATGTACAAGTGACATGCAACGATGAAATCAAAAACGAAATTGATAAGATTTTTAATTAGTAAAAATGAGTGGCTTGATACATTTGCTTAGGACATGAAATTTAATTAGCATAGAGTTAATTACCAACGTTGACGATGATATAATTGGAATTCTGTACCCACTGCTCATCTTTGAGAGTTCGAATAACTTTTTTCTGGTGTAGAACATAATAATTTGATTCTCCATTAATTTAGTATGTGTCATTTTCAATTTTTTTGCAACACAAATAAATAGATCCAATAAAAACAAAACCTATTTTTTCTTTATTTTCTAATTTCTTGGAAAATAATATTTCCTACTATTCCAATTTAATTAGGCGCCACAAACCTCCAATATTCGTGGCCAAGTTTGGTCCTTTTCTTCATTGTCGTGCTCATTTCTTCTGCTCCCTCCTTGATCACACACACAACACACACTAATTCCCTTTACTTTACATCCCACGTTTCTTCTTCTCTTCAATTCTCCTTCACTCCATGCGCCTCAAACCCTCCAGATTTCCCTTATCTTCCCATTTTTACCTAGAATTCAAGAAATGACGGCTCGAGTCATCCCTAACGTGGACAGGAATTTCTGCAGTTGTTCAAACGTTAAAGCATCAATCTTCAGAACTCACGTAAGGAACCCGCCGTTGATCGGGTTTCCCTTCAAGAAAAGATTGAATTTTAGGGCTCTTTGCAGCATCAAAGAGAGAGAAAGAGAAATTGCTGCCGAAGAGCGACGGATAGCAAGTGGGGTCGCAGTGGATGACGAGTTGAGCGAGAAGGAAGGTAATGGGAGAGTGGGTTTTGATTCTGATTGGCCGCCATGGAAGAATCTTCCTAAGAGATACAAGCTTATAGGGACTACTTCTCTGGCCTTTGTTATTTGCAATATGGATAAGGTAATTTTATTTAATATTTTTAAATTTTTTTTATGTGTAGAGCTATACAAATGTGAATTTTGAAATGATGTGGGAAATAATAATTTTTTTATTCCTATATGAAGTGAAATAAAAATGCTGCTATGTGTAGAGCTACATTGCAAAATTATAGCTATATACCTAGAGTTGCTTACCTAGTTGCTGGCATTTGCAATTATTATGAGTAGGATGTGTGATTTTAGGTTAACCTTGAACTGATTTTTCATGCACTGAATAGGTAAATTTGAGTATTGCTATAATTCCGATGTCGCATCAATTCGGTTGGAGTTCTTCTGTGGCTGGATTGGTGCAGTCATCTTTCTTCTGGGGTTATGCTCTTAGTCAGTTGCCTGGTGGTTGGCTTGCGAAAATATTTGGTGGGAGGTTAGTTTCTTAGGCCGAACTTCATGTTATTACTTGTTAGTATGCTCGAGCTCGATCATTTGTAGAGGTATCTTAAAGCATTGTATGGCTGGTTGTTAGGACCCATTTGGTGAATTATTGAGCATATCACTAATATTGTTATTCTCACGCAATAGAAAGGTTGTTTCTGCTGATTCTAGCTCAGTAGCTCGAGTGTCTTTGCTCACACCTATATTGCTGACCTTGTTTCTTCTTATCGTAATCAGAATCTTGTCAGATTTTGATAATTAGAGCTTCTAAAATTTAATGGGTTGGAAAAAAGTTAATAACTAAATGAGTTTGTCAATATATTTTTAATTTTGTGACTATACTAAGAATAGAAAGTATTCCCTTTTGCAGTCATTTGGATATAAAGCGGTATCCTTTTAGCTTTAGCCAATTTGAGCTTCCTGTCAGTGAAAAGTTTGTATAGCTGCTAATCCTCCCGAATGTGTCTTTTATTATCACTGATTAAGTTATCTGATTCTTGCTCCACAGCGGAGGTAATAACACTCGTTTATTAGAACAAGTGGAAAAAAAATGATACTGTCATGCTAAATTTTTTACCATGAAGCTCATTCTTCTGATTGATCACCTTATCTATGTGCAGAAAAGTTCTCGAGGTTGGCGTCCTGATCTGGTCAATCGCCACTGCGATGGTCCCTCTACTTGCTGGTTTTATGCCAGGACTTGTTTTATCGCGGATTTTGGTAGTTCCATGACCACCAACTCTTCTTATAGTTCTTATTTAAGATAAATACTGGTTTCTTATTTTCCTTAATTTGCATGTGAGCAATATTTTTTTTCTGGGCTGGCTATGACTTCATCCACTGAATTTCATTCAATTGTGCTTGCATTATGAGTTTTATGATCCAGGTTGGGATAGGAGAAGGTGTTTCACCTTCTGCTGCAACTGATATGATTGCCAGGTACTTGTTTTTTATGGGTTTTTTGAAATCAAAACAAAAGGCAGAAATTAGATAAAAATTGTGAAAAATAAGATAAAAGAATGGGAATATGACTGATAAATTTCTTGAGAAACAAATATTATTCAATGTTTCACACTATAAGATATTTCCTTTAATGAAAACTCTCTTCTTGAGAAGCTCGTGGATTTTAGTCTTCGATAGGCCTAAAAGTTAATAGCCCAGAGTGGACCATGAAAAAATAAACGCTTTTGCTCAACTGCCTTAACCAGTTTCTGATCATCCGTGGAGGAGTGGCCAAGTAGTTAGGAAAGTGGAATGGGTTATTTACTGAAAAATATTGGTACCTCCGATTGATATTTGCTTTCATGTCACTTCCTTGCTTGTATCCGCATTAGTATCTTGTAGCTCAAAGGGATCTCTTGTTTTGTATTGCTTATTTATTTATTCCTGTAGTATGTGACATTGATATGCATTACTTTCAGGACAATACCAATAGAAGAACGTTCGCGCGCAGTATCATTTGTTTTTGGTGGTTTGAGCATTGGAAGTGTCTTGGGGTAATAATCATTTAAAATTTGAGTCTTGATTTGTCTTCTCCGCCCCACATTTGTTAGATTTTTGCAAAATCGTGTATGCAAGAAGAAAGAAAGCACATAAATCTATATCTTCCTCAGTGGAACACTTGAAACAGAAATGCATAATATCTGTTTCTCAACATGCTAGAACTCTTAACACTCATTCTCGGATTTGTGGTTTGTCAAGTGTAGTGTTTAAGTTTCTGCACTTCTAATATTTGTTACTTGAAACTGCAGGCTTCTTTTTGCTCCTCCGCTAATCACGAATTATGGCTGGGAATCTGTATTTTACATTTTTGGCTCTTTGGGTATAGCATGGTAAGGATCTGTTCAAACAATGCTGTTTTTCTCTGTCTGTTAGACTATGTAGAAGAGTCATGTAATAATCGGAAGAATTCTCCTTTGTATCCGGTGTTTTCGTGATCCTTGCAATTTTTAGTAGGATAATTGTTCTTTAGTTGCCATAATTTCTTTCCTCAAGTTTCGTAGGTGGATGATAAATATGCAATGCTGTATTGCCATTTTGATTAGTGCAGATATTGACATCCTAAAATATTTTTACTATATTTCAGGTATTCAGTTTTTCAGATCGTTACAGAAGATAAGCTACCTTTTTCAGCTTCTCGCCAATCATGTATGTTGCTTTTTCTTTCTTGTTTATGCCCAATTGTCTTTAGATGCATCTTAACTGATGCTGTCATTTCATTTCTATTTATTCTCTTTCAAATCTCAATGTTTACATAGCATAGCACAGAACAATTTCTATAATATATAAAATCTTCTTTTAGCTTAAAATCTCCTAATGCATGTTATAGATTTTGATTTTCTCCCAAATGCTTTTGTTAAAACATAACAACCACGGGAATTTTTTTGGCGCATCAAATTCCGCTTGCTCGGCTGCTTCTATCTCACTTCATCCGAATAATATATATTAATATGAGTTTCCTTGTACAATAGCATGACGAATCTTTTGTAGGGCAATTTTTCTATTGGGATGCAATTGCATTTTTCAGAATTCCTGCACTTCTTTGAAATTTGAGCTTTCTTGTTTTTTGGAACGAATTGGTTCATATAGAGAATAATGTATCTTCAAATAATATTTTCTCCTCACTTGCATAATTCCCATGGTTTATCTTCTGCAGGGCCTCAGACGGGCCCTATGACCAAGTCATGGACTTCCTCGTTGCAAGATTTGGGCGGCTCACTGACGGTAGGTCTATCTGCTCCATGTAATTTTAGAACATATTCAGCATCAGATTATGAAATAACTAACATGAATAGTTTGTCTTCTCACATCAAATCTCAAAATCTTAATCTTCTTTCCTTGGATCCTATCAAATTAACAGCATTTATCATCAGAACAAAGATTCAGCATGCATCTTCGCAACAAAATCTGTCTTGTAATAATATCTCATACAGCAACAAATTAGTGGAAATCTAGAAACAATTGATCTGCTTATCCTGAAGCGTTGATAAACGAAAATTAATGTTGTGACTTGTGAGTAATCAACTGTGTTACTATTTCTGGATAATTCACAGGAAGTACCTTGGAAGGAATTTTTCAAATCGAAAGCTGTATGGGCGATGATATATACTCATTTCTGTGGAAGTTGGGGTCATTATACCTGCTTATCTTGGCTTCCAACTTATTTCAGGTGCATTTCTGATTTTGAATATTAGAACATCGAATGGTTAAATAAAGTCTATTTCTTTATGCTATATTCTTCTCTCTTTATCAGTTCGATAAGGCTACTTATTTTGGTGCGATATGCTTCTTAAAACATCATGTTATATCCCTTGCAGTGAGGAGTTGAGCCTTGATTTGACAGAAGCAGCATGGGTACGTATAAGAATATTTGTTCGACAAATTTATAGAAGGATAACACATATTAAACCAAAATTAATATTAATGAAAAGGAAAAAGGATGGGACTTTCTTGTGCTTTGTGTGGCTCTTTCTCATCTGTAAATTGAAGTTCTGCCCAATTATTATGTTGGAACTTTCTCATCTTCTTCTGCAATTACAGGTTTCAATTCTTCCTCCACTAGCTTCAATCTTTGTGACCAGCATTGCATCCCAGTTGGCTGACAACTGGATTTCCAAAGGGGTCGACACGACAGTGGTGAGTTGAAGAGGGACGGACCCTTGTTTATGCATACATATCATACAATTTTTTTCCTCGAGTTGAAAGAATACATTGAAGGAACAATCTTAACATCACATAAAAAATAAAATGATGATACTCTGGAAGAGAAAAATTGCCTGTTTTAAGTGTATGGTCCTCTGTTTTGGTCGTTCCTCTAGTGAGAAACATAAAGGCTAAAGTGTGGAATTCACAGGTACGGAAGATTTGCCAAACGATTGCTTTCGTGTCTCCTGCAACGTGCATGATTCTTTCCTCCTTGGACTTGGGACTGAGTCCATGGCAAGTCGTATTCATTCTTACATCGGGCTTAGCACTATCGAGCTTTGCTTTATCAGGTTCGAACCAAGGCCCTTTACATGCATGCAACTTATCCTTTCGTCAAAGTTCTAATCTTTGTCGTTTCTCAACAGGACTATACTGTACACACCAAGACATATCGCCAGAATATGCAAGCGTCCTTTTGGTACGTTCACGAACAAAAAAAAATTGCTACTAAATATTTCTCTACAGTAGTCTCTCCGAAAAGTTTGCCTAATATCATTCTTGCAGGGCATTACCAACACCGTTGGAGCAGTACCTGGAATCGTTGGTGTTGCTCTCACGGGCTATCTTCTCGATTCAACTCACTCGTGGGGAGTAAGTTCTTTTCTTGATCTTGTCTTTGAAAAAAAAAAAAAAAATCTTTTTAGTACAAGCATTTCATGGGTCTCCAGCTGAACGTCGTTTTTTTTATGTAGATGTCGCTGTTTGCTCCGTCGATCTTCTTTTACCTTACCGGCACAGTTGTATGGTTGGCATTAGCTAGCAGTAAACCACAAAGTTTCTCCAAGAATGATTGACTTTGTTACAACCATCACCATGTTCAGAAGTATTATTGATCTGAACAACAATTTTGTGCAGTAGGTTAAGACTATTATTGGTAGCCTAGGTCACACATATATTTATTATATGTCCCTATTTTACCCTCTATACCAAGATCATTATAGGCTTTTCATATTGTTACTTGTAAAATTTGTATAGCTCTTTTGATCATGGCTTGTAAGGCTACTTTGCTGTTGTAGGATGATTCATTGGAAATCTGTGGCTCTTAATATCACTTCATTGTGTTTATGATGAAACAATATTGTATATTTCCACATGTTTAATGAAATGAGATATGAGATTGCAGTTTCAATGTCTTAAAAATCGAACTGGAGGTCGAATTAGAGACACCTTCGGGTCAAAGTACAACTGGTTCAACCGGATCAATTCCACCCAAATTAAATTTCTTTTATTACTTTTTAAATCTAATTGATTACTCCCTCTGTCCCAATAGCAAGGTTTCACTTGCTTTAGGCACGGGTATTAAGAAACAAGAGTAAAAAGATAGAAAATGGTGGACTTTATAGTTTTTGAAGGGTTAATTGTTTCCATTTGAAAAATTTAAGACTTTGTTATTGGGAAAGTCTTAACTTTCCTTTGTTATTGGGAGGAAGGGAGTAGTAATATTCAATGAAACCCTAATCTAGAATTAACAAATCTTAACTAAAATTGATATTCATTACCTCTAAGTATTCCATAATTACTTGTTAATCCCTTGATTGTGGCTAATTGCACGGTGCGATCGGCCGTCCTCGGCTGTACTCGAGTGTAAGGCGTTGACAGACATGAAAGTTGAAGGAGAAAGAGAGGAAAATTAATGCTTCAAGAGTAGAAAGTCATAAATTGATCTGCATTTGTGCAGTTTACTTTAATGCTGCATTATCATGAAATGTAATTCACCAGTCATAATAAAGATGAATAAAATATTTTTGAATATTTCAGTTAAACAAATGGAAAAAGA
The DNA here is from genome assembly GCA_029490685.1 of Schizonepeta tenuifolia. Lineage (NCBI taxonomy): Eukaryota > Viridiplantae > Streptophyta > Magnoliopsida > Lamiales > Lamiaceae > Schizonepeta > Schizonepeta tenuifolia. Next base: position 85,001,718 of record CM055957.1, read on the forward strand.
ATGAAAAACCTTTGCATACAATTATAATTATTTGATCAATAAATACTTAATTTCCACTGTATCTAGATGCATGCAGGGGCAGAAACATTTGGCATGCTAACAAACACAATGGAGTGAGGAGCTACTGTTATCAGCTCCGATGAATTCACTCTAACCGGTTGCAGGGACGGTATATTCCCTGACGAATCAACGGTCAGCGCCTTCCCGTTCAGCAGCACCGTCCGGCTCCGAATGTTTCCATCCATTGGAGTCAAGTGGTACTCTTCTCTCACTGCTTCAGACACTTGTTTCCTATGATGCAACATACTTCCTCTTGATTTATGGCTATGATGCCTGTGCCTGTGGTGGTGGTGCAACGTCCCGTTGAAGTCGATTTTCGCCTTCAAAGTCATGTTCCCGTCTATGTTTATGAGTAGCAAGGTGATCCCTTCCTGCAAAGAGTAGGTTTCTATAAGCTTGCCTTCACACATTAAAAGTCTCATTTTTTTTTTGTTCATTTCATATCATGCCACTTACAGAGTGCTTTGCACAATGTGCGTAGGCGCGGATTGCCTTAGTCCCGTTGAACGTGGTTGATAGCACGTGCCTCCCCATCAACCGATGCCAAAGAAGGGCGCTGCAAGAGGTGACAGGAAACGTTGAAATTCGATGAAAAACAAGGCAATGTGTCATAATATGAAAATATTGCAATCTAGTTTCAATTGCCACTTATTCTGTGAAAGTCCAAGGGATCAAATCAATGTTTAGTAAACCCAATTTTCCGATCAAGTTCATGAAACATCGTCATATCTCATCAAAACAAGACGTAAACGAGGGAAAAATGCATAATAGGAGGTTACTTAAGCTGATCGAAAGCACAGTTATACCTGTAGTAATCTGGATTTGGGACAAAGGTGGTGGTGTTGAGCAAGCCATAGTTACCCCCTATCAATGTCTGTCTGCAGTAGGTCTTCGTGTCGTAATTCGAAGCTTGACCTAGTTGATCAAGGTACCTATTCATCCATCAACAATTCAAAAAAAAAAAAAAAAAAAAAGAACACACCATAGTTAAGTTAATTAACTAAAAGCAGCCAAACCAAATGAGAGTAGTTTCTGCATATGCTGCAATGGCAATTACCAGAAACTAAACACAAAAGCATTCGAAACTCCATCACGGCCGCTGTTATAAGCTCCTCCGGCTTCACCAACCCAAGCGGATGCTGAGTTTGGTGAAGTCCTGACAACGTTATGGAGATTCTTGAACACGTCGCCTCCACTCTCAAGAACAGATGGATTCAGAATCCTATCTATAACGTGCTCATCGCTTCCTACAAAGAAAATGAATGTCAAATCTCTTCATATTTAATGATATCTTGTTGGATTACTTGGATTTGATTTACTACCTGGTCCAAGATTATATATATGGTGGGTGATCACATTCAATGATCCTACTGTTCTAGCTAGAAATTGCTGAAACCAGCCAGCATCGAAGAACCCTCCAGGCGCGATGATAAGTGGTTTGACATCAACGCCCTTGTAGATATCCTCGATTAAGTCATGTAGAACGATTGTGTCGGATGCATACTGATCCGCAGCAATTCCAACCCCGATTCCACTTCCACTCAGTTCATTCCCTAATGGGAAGCAAGGATAAGATTGTGAACTAATCAACTATTTTCCATTATAGTATTAAAAAAAGATTCTATCAAATTCACACACTAGTTATCAAGAAAATTGCTCAACATCATGCATTGTATAAATTGTGAACTAATCAACCATACTAGTTATGAATTGTAGAAGTTGCATTTCAATAATGGGATTCGATTCTTACCAAGTTCCCAACCATAAATCTTGTAGCCCTTTTTCACCGTATAACGAATGAGAGATGCAGCATTACTAGAATCCCAAGGGCCTACAGCAGTGCCAGATTGTATTGATTTTCCACGAAGAGCATTCAATCCGAAAACAACGAGAGCCCTGAATCAAAATACATCAAACGCGGTGTTAAGCTTGAAAATCAGTTTGTAATTCAAGAAAATTGATATAAGGTTGTTACCCTGATTGATTGAAGAAAGAATTTAGGTCATCCCATCTAGACAAAGGGAGGCAGCCTTTAGTGAAACCGAACATGATGGAGGCGTTCTTGGCAAACGGAATGCAAGGTTGTGATTCGTCTTCTGTTTCGTAGACGACCTTGTCTTGCAAGGTGCCGCCCAATCTGATCTTCAATGGTGAAAATGCTACATGATTATTGGGGAAAAGGCAAGTTTTGATGCATCATTTTCATCAAACATGAACAAAATTTCTTGATGGAAAAAAAAAAGAAAAAAAAAACTTTTTGAAAGATCTATAATACCTTTAACAGCATTTAGAAAGAGAGCATTCTTAAGATCCTGCACATAACAAGATGAAATGACTTTCATAAGGCATGCTTCTTCATAGTTCATAAACAATTTATATCAAAAAAAAAAAAAAAAAAAAAAACTAGTTCATAAACAAGAATAAGCATTTTGAAATTGTGTACAACTGCAATATTTCAGATAAAATTATTTATAACAATAAATAGATCATAGAAAGCCATTAAATTCAACAGCTATATTTCAATAAAATTTTCTCTAACAATAAATATATCATAGAAAGCCATTAAATTCATTCAAATAAGCTGGGCCATGTTTACTAAATATTTATACCATTTCTTGATTTCTCTATAATAATGACATAAAGCACTTGAATATCATCTCTGAAACTCAAGAACAGAACTGGATTTCTTCCACACACCAAATCTCAACTCCAAACATCAACCAAAAGATACACACACTCACACACACCCACACAAAAACATACACATGAGAGAGAGAGAGAGAGAGAGAGAGAGAGAGAGAGAGAGAGAGAGAGAGAGAGAGAGAGACCAAGTTGAGCAGAGAAGCATGACCCCAGCTACAAGTGCCATAATCACACTTCTCAGGTGGCCACCAATCCAATGTTGCACAAATGAAATCCTCATCTGTCTTTGCAATGGGCATCTTCCCATCAATGAAAACAGTACCTTCAATACTCACATTCGCCTGCACAGAGCTAAAACACACCACACACACTACCAACAGCCACCACCACCCCATTTTCAAAACAGCAGAACCCATCTCTCAGAAGCCCACAACGATTCAAGAAAGCAAGTTCAACACCTTCTTAACCTTCATTACTACTTAAAAAAAAAAAGATCACAAATTTGTAACTTTCTGAAATGTGCAAGAAAACATTTTGCCCATTTATGGAAATATATGTTTAAAACATTGAGTAGAAAACAAGGGTTAGAAAAGAAATGGAGGGCCTACCCTACTAAACTACTACTACAAGTGTAGAGTGACAAAGATAATGAGACATTTATGGAGTTTTCTTTTTTTTTTAAGACATTTATGGAGTTCAGAAACAGCTTTATTTGAGTTAATAATATTGCAAGTAAAATTCAATATTTGTGGTGATTCTTTCCTTAATGGTGTGGGAAACAGTTCTATAAAATGTGACTGTATAAAATCAATGTTTGTTGAAGTGGGCCAGTATTTAAATTATGCTTTGCTTCAAAAAAGTGTCAAAGATTTGCAGAAGACAGGGGGAAAGGTTCCCTTTTTTTCTAAAGAGTTGGAAAGGTATTTTAGATATTTAGGAATTGGTGAGATGTGAAAAAAAATAAAGATTAGAGCTTTAATTAATTTATTCTTATTTACTGCAGTTTATGAATTAATAAATAATTAAATTTTGCGTTAATTATATATTCTCATGAATTTATAATATTTTATGAAATTAAAAAGTACATTGATGGACGAAATTGCCCCTTGTGAAACTAAAGGTGATTTCTTTGCTCCCTCATACTATTAATTAAAAAAAAGGTACCAAAATGCTTGAATTTTAATTTCAAAGAGCAGCTAAGCTCATGGGGTGAAAGTGTAAATATCTTATTGTGAGAGGTAAATTTGACAACACAATTAGAAAGGATTGACTCTTGTACTATAATTATTTTTTTTCAAATGTTTTTTAAAATAAACTGTAGTAAATTAATTATTTTCAAATGTTATTGTTAGAGAATATTTCACATGATGCTTGACTGAAAATAGACTTGAGATCTGATCATGTGAGGTGTGAGATCATTAGCCTTTATAGACCAAATATAACATTGTTATGGTTTCCTTTCTATTATATATTCCTTATTGGATTTTCATATTAAATTATTTTTATGAATTTTGTATGTTAAATATATTTGAGTCATAAATTTTGAAACATAGCTTTTAGCTAAATTGATATAACTACCCCTCATTAATACATTCTACTTGACCGTGAATACTGCAAAATGGAGGTGGATTTAACATTTGTTATCATCAAATTGAGATCTTTTTTTTTTAATGTCGTGTAAACAGTTGTTACATTCGGTGTGCACTGAGTAAGATAAACCCCCCTGTCTCTGCGTACAAGTATAACAAATTCGACCTATTGGGGCACTTCGTGAGGTTTGAATTTGAGACCTCTCAGTCTCATGCATCCTCTTTTATTACTAGGTCATTCCAAAGGGACTAATATTCGTGTTTGTATTTATACTAAAATTAGCAGTATGTTTACTCGAATATTTTGGAAATATGAAGTCGTGTAACAGTATAATGTAACATTATATTATTATAATTTATTCGACTGCATCTCATCCATGTTTAGGTCACCTTCATTTCATTGTTATTGGGTCTGTTTAATTAGTTCGCATCTACAAGTAATGACAATGACTTCTCCTCATCAAAAGTAAAACTTCAAATATTAATATAATTACTAGTTTACTATCACAAATCTTAATATAAAATAACGACGAACCATCTGATTGCAAGACTGCTTCCTCAACCAATTGACTTATATTTACAATAACTTAAATCAATGATAATTATAATTATAATATATTAATATGAAGAACTAGTTAACTACTCCTATGTATGTATAAAAGTGGATAATGATCCATCTACAACTTAAAGTCAAAATGTGCTAATCTTTGGACATGACTTCTGCATTTAAATAAGGTATCAAAAATCGAAATGTCCATTAAAGTTCGTTTCTTGATTTCTTTATGCTTTCCTTCATTCCATCTATATTCCTCTTTATCATTTTCATTTTCAATATTAAAAAAAACTGAATTTAAACTGTGTGAGACTGATCAAAATTTAAATTTAGACCCGTATTCAACGAACAATGTTATGTTGGGTAAAATGTGAACGGTGCTCATCTAAGGTGTTCAAAAAAGGTAAAGGGCATATTATTCTTATGTACTCCCTCTGTCTTGTTCTACTTATCCCATTCGAGTTCGGCACGTAGACTAAAAATAAAGGTATTAGATGGTAAAAAGTGTGTTTAGTGTATTTTGTGAAAAGTATTTAATTGTTAATGATACAGGTGGGTTTAAGTGAGAAATCACTGTTCAATAAAGCATAAAGTGGGTTAAGTGGGTCTAATTATTGGGTTAGTGAGCTTAATTATTTTCAAAATAGGAAATAAAACAAGTAGAGTGAAACATCCAAAATAGTAAAATGAGACAAATAGAATGGGACGGATGGGGTATATACATTATCTTGTTTTTTTTGCAAATTGATTTCATTAATTCAAGAATATAGGCGTCAAAGTAATTAGGTAAACCATTTTGTTTGTTATCTCGTGTAGAAAATAATACACTACATTATTTAGGGCATCCAAAAAAAAAGCTAGGTTCGTTTCTTAGGTCAAACTTAGTTGGTGAACCCAATCCCAACATCTTGCTTGTATATTCATCTCAACTAATTTGGTAAAGTTAGGATTTTATTTTTTAGCCTTTTTCCCCCTATAAAATGCATTATTAAAATGACACATTTAATTAGATAGTACATAACGTAATTGTTGATTTCATGGTCAAAAATTAATAACTCGGACCTATCGTGAAAGCAAGAACATATTTGACTAATGACTGCCGGAGGCAAGGATCATAATCTTATACGCAATTTCGGTTGATCTAATTAACTAATAATCTTGAACTTAAGTGGTTGAATTTGATATATTGTACCCATCAAATACAAATACTAAAACGGTAATTTATTTAGCATTAAAGAGAGTTGTGTAACATAATTTAAATTAATAAATACTAGCATGCATTGCATGTGAAGTGTCAGAAAAATCAATGGACCGTTTCAGGCTTTCAGCAAACTGCATGAAAGTCTGCTCTACTGCTCGTGCTCAATTTAATTATAATAAGAATATAAATAAAAATAAAAAGAATTATGGGACCATTAATGCAATACCTTAAAATTGGAAACTTGGCTTTTATTTTGGTTGGATACACGTTATCAAGTAGGAGTAACACTTTTCAAATAAAAAATAAAATATAAATATAAATATAAATAAAAATAAAAATAAAAGTTATCAAGTAACACGTGAGTTGCAAGACAAATTATAATGGCAGTGGAGAAGTTTGCCAAAAAAAATAGTCTTAAAAGGATACGTTCCAAATTCAATGCTATTATTGGACATTTTTATCATTTTAAATTTACACTAATTTTTTTTTAATTAAAAAAATATATATAACTCTTACCGACAAAAAATTTCTAGGCAGATAATATTGTAGGAATTGAAGCATTTTGTAGTATAAAGAAACACTAACCTTCACGCATTTCTAGTTTTGGACGGTCAATTTTGTTACTGAGGAAAAGTGGGAAAACCCTTAATAATAAAAAATACAATACATAGAAACCAATTTCAAAATCAATCAATATATAAATTCCAAACACCATAACCATAAACTAGTAATAATCACAATCTCCTCCCTCATCCGAGCCAACATCATCGTCGTTGTAGCATGGTCTCGTCCGAGGCCAATCCTGCACGTCGATGCAGTGATTCTTCAGTTGAGGAGGAAATGTCGTGCTCAACGGAAACACCTTAGGCCAACAGTTCTCATCAATTCCTAAGAAAGCCTCGCAACAAGTAGGTCCGAGTAATTGAGGTTGGACGTTCAAAACTGAAGATACAAATTCTTCAAAGCATCCATGCACGTCTCGTATACTAACAAGACACTGCTGGACATCGGGTAGCCCTAGGCTACCTCCGAAAAACCCTAAGCCACCGGGCAATTGAGCTAGGGTTGGAGATATATATGCTATTAGGGCGAGTGTGAGTAGAAGACTAGGTTTAGACATTTTTCTTCACTTTAGACATGAATAAGTCATGTAAATAGGCATTTATAGAAAAATGTGAAGAGTTATGGCTTTGAAACTGTAGCATTATTTCAGTTTCTATTAGGCAATTCATACATAATAAAGAAGAGTTATCGCGTGCATGAATTGACATAGCGGTATAATAGTTAAGGTTCGCTCCCGGTTCGAATCCACCGTGACACGGTCTCCACATATAACTGTTAGTTTGTTCAAAAAAAAAAGCTCGCATTTCGATGGTTAAAATAGTCGGGCTGCCCGAGCCTACTAAGCTTCAGGCACTGGGTCGGACCAACCCAAAGATCAATTGGGCCTCTTCCTTTACAGCCCATACCCACCTAATTCAGACCGGCCCATCGAGCAAGTTGTGTGGACCAATTGTTGACAGCTTAATTTTAAGTTGGTTACTTACATTTAGATGCACCAAACAATCAAGATTATAATTTGTACTTTTTCAAGCAAGATAGACAGTTAAAATATTACACCTTAAATAGAAAATGAAAACTCACTGACATCAAATTCTTCATGGTTCAGTCCTAGGTTCTTCTGATTACATATTGTGCTCAAATTCAGAAACAGATCCCAAACTTGATTACATCTAGCAGAAGAATGGCTGTTTCAGTCGCCTCCAACTTGCCTTTTCCAGGAGTCCTCGACGATCAATTCATCCACTCCCCAGTCTTCGTAGCTGTAGTTAACACCGTTATGATTACATAGTCAATAAGTAAAACAAAAAAGGCATTCTGCCAGAATTAAGAGAATCTTGCCTTCCATCAGGGAGGTAACGACGGATAGTGAAAGGTATTTTTCGCTCACGCAGCTCTTTCATTGCAATCTGAATGAGTTGAATGGGTAATAGACATCAAAACCAAATTAGTAATATTCAATGCTTTAAGAGTGAGAAATATGCACATAAAGACTCATACAAAAATACAAATGCTGCTGTACAAAATTAAGCCAAAGCAAAGCTTTCTTTAAAAACATTCTATGAGTGATGAATTTGATATACATCCTATCATAACAATCAATACAAATCCCCTGGCTATATATTATTATGATATGACAAGAGAAGCTTTCACTATTAAAAGCCTCCTGATAAATTTGAAATACATGGAGTGCAGCTTCAAGATTGTATGACATTGTAAATCACTTTCCATGAATACAAACTTAAGCACAAATACAGAAGCATATCTAAGCAAAGAAACTTCTGAAAAGTTCTTAATATAACGTTGTGATGCTCTCCAAATACATGCCCAAAATATGCCTCTAAGTCAAGTATATAGATAGAATTAAAATTACTACCAACGTTGCCACCATACAGTCGATACAATTCAAGAATATGAAGTTTAAGTATGTGCTATCAAAATGGAGACGAACAGAACATGACACTCCATTTTAGTTACTAATTCCATCGAAACTACATATGGAATTAAAGCACAAATTCAAGAACCAGAATATCAACTTACATAGGGAAGACACTATTGACTATTCTTCTCTTGCTAAAAATGGCAAGCATTTAACCTATTAATTGGGCTTCAATTCTCTTCCCATATGCCAGGCGTCAACAAGACTTCACCTTGGCATAATTTCTTTTTATCTTCAAAATAGTTACTTCTACAACATCTTCCCTAACCTCACCTCAAATTATTTGTGAAGACTCCAATTGCCACATCTTGAACTAATGTAACATTTTACAAAAAACCTAACCTTTATCAATTGAAGCATCACTCCAAACAATTCTAGCCCTCGAGAAATCCAAAAAATTTCAATTAAGTTAAATAAAGTATGCCTCCTCCTCAATCATCCAGAAATATCTTCTTTCAAGTTCGCTTCAACTAAACATATCAATAATCTAACCATTCAAGATTACCAGAGAATAATTTAAAGAACTTTTCTACATGCGATGACCATAATCAAACATTTTACCTCCAACGGATCAGTTTCACCCTCCAACTCCACCATCACCGGAGCATTCATGCTGCAAAATCACACACCAAAAGTCAGTAATAACCAAATAATCACAAAGCACATGTACAAGCTAGGGCATCAAAAAACACTAAAAACCCCAAACCTAATCTGCAGCGCCCGCGTGCCCAAAATCCTAGCCCGCTCATACTTAGTCATATACTTGGACGTTTTCCGAGGGCGCTCCACCGGTTCCTGCTCCTGCTTCTCATCTCCATCACCTTCGATGGCGTCGGGTATATCGTCATTATTTGCCTCTTCCTCCAGCTCCGCCCCCTCCTGCAAATTACATGAACAAACCAAGATAATCACCACCAATTGCATCAATACGGCCTGAGGAAGTTGTTATTCATGTGAAAACACAAGAGTAATTAGCAAAATCCTAAAATTAAACTCACATCGGGTTCGGGATCCATGGGCTCATCCTCGTACCTATTGAAAAATCAAGGGTTTCTGTTATTCAAAGTTTCTTAAAACCCAGAGAAAACCCTAGTTGTGTCGAAAAAGGTGTTTATGGTTCATTTTTGTAGAAAATTGAAAATTGAGAAAATTGATAAGTTTACGAACCCTCCGTCCATATCATACTCCTCGTCTGCCATGGCGCTGAAGGTTTTCTTTTCTGCTCTCGCGCGCTTCCTCTCTCCTTCTCTCTCTCCTCGCTTTTCTGTCGGGGAGTTTGTTGAAATCTGCAAAATTGCACCCCCAATTTAGTATATGGCGAAAAATAAAAAGAATGAAATGGGCCTGAGACGGCCCATTAGACTCACATACTAGTGGCCCAGGCCCGTTAAATACTTCCTTGGTGTTCCAAATATTTTTATTTTATTTCCTTTCAAACAAAAATTGAAATTGAAATTGAAGACATAAACACTTCGATTTCTCTGTTTGTTTTTCTACTTTTCATACAAAAATTGTTGTATTTTCAGGTTGTATCTTGTAGTACTATCTTTTGCTAATACTCAATACGAGGACATGTGTGGATTCGTCTAAAACAGTGAAAAAATATTCTATATACATGACGTGCATTGATAATAATGATCACATATCTGAATAAGAAGGAGTTTTATTACTTGAAGTATAGCCAATTTAATTTATTATTTAAGACCAACAAGTAGAGTCAGAGGGGCGGACCTAGGTGGGGAAGGGGGGCTGGAGCCCCCATCAAATATATTTTTTTTATAATTCTTATAAAATTATCCAAAATATCAATATTTGTTTGAATTATTGTTAAAAAAAAAACGCATATTACCAAATTAAATTACATGCAAAATTGGTTCCTTATTTTAAATTTGAAATATACAGGATATAACCCCCACTGACGATTTTTCCTGGGTCCGCCCCTAAGTAGAGTGCTTAACAGCACTACTTTAGTGAACATATATTATGATTAAGAACTCATTTTACTAATTATTCATGTTAGAAAGGGAACACAAGAGTGAGTAAACCGATTATGAAATTGAAGTTCAATATTGAAATAAATAAATGCATACAAAATAAAAACTTTGGTATAATTTGATTTAGAACAAAATAATTGTGTAGAATGGCCAGAAAGACCACTATACAACGAAGAACATGAAACAGACAACAAAACAATCAAGTTTGAGAGAGAGAAGCACTGCACTGTATATGAACTGGGAAAGGAAGGAGAGAGAAACATAAAACCAAAAGCTATAACAAAATATCACAAAAAATCAATGTTGATGGAATGCTAACTACAATGGGGTTGTGATGGAAATGGAGCAGAAGTAGCAGCAGCAATATCTTGATTTTCTGCAACACCACCTCGTCCCACGAAACTGGAAACACTAGTAGCCTTCACTGCATTGCATTCCCACTGTCATTACATCTTGAGCTGTCAAACGAGCGCCAACAAACGCTCTGGTTGCATAAAGTCGGTGGTAATCGTGGTTCCTAGAGAATGAATTTCAACTAAATTTATCAATCAAACAGATAGTAATTAGCTTAGATGACAGTTAAGGATGCAGAAGCTAAGCAATGAAGTTGCTTTATTTGAGACGAGCAGGTTGACACCGTCAGCATGCACATTACTCCAAGTGGTTAGGTAAAAGTAAGGATTAGCTCTCGTTGAAACTATATATGTTATACATATGCCAAGATCAAGAATCAGCCTCTAACTAACATCAGCCTGTTGTGTATCTGAAAAATGGAGTTTAACCAATAGCGAAAAAATCCCTTTTCGATTTATGTCTTCTCGAATGCTTCATAGGTACCTATTTAGAGATACCAGCAGAGGGCTAAAAAGTTTATTTAATCTATAACTAAGTCATTATCATGCAAGTCCTAGTTTCATTGCAATACAAATTTTTCTCCTCTAAAATCCCTTAAATCTTTGGTAACTATGGTTGATAGCAAATTTATTCAGCTCTTCGATTTTCAAGAAAGCATAAAGGAAAAGTAAAATGAGGAAGATGGATGAAAGATCTTACTCTCAAAGTATGAGATAAGGCCAATGAATTTGCTCTAATTAGTAATATTATACCCTCTGTCAACACATTTCCCTTCATGCACATTCAAGGGCATTATACAGTTTTGAGACACGTCTTCGCAGAAGTGGCTCCAATCGGAACGAAGAGATGTTTCTTTGCCACTTTTTCGCTTCATACATCTCGTTCCATGCCTGTACTATCTCATCAATATTGAATCCAATACCTGCAACAACATAAAAAAAAGAAAAGGACAGTTAATTAATCAAAATACTAAAAGCAAAACAATTTGAGAGAAAATAAGAAGATAAAAGTTGTACATTACATTCCAATCCAGTGTCATTAGAGCAATGGTTCTTGATCATGACAGCAATATCAGCCGAAGAAGCTCCAGCAGATTCAAATTTCTCAACCGCGACCTCCAAACATTCCTGCCACACGGGGAGTCCTAGTTTGAATTCCATCACGGATCTCTCGTACAACATGGTACCCCACAACACATATATCTGTGATCTAATGTTGTTAGCCTGTTCTTCAAGCTCATCTGCTGATACTTGTTTGAACATGTTATCTAGCTTCATTCTCTGCAATAATGTCTCGACGTTATTTTGCTGGTGGAGTTCAGACAATCGCTGCTCTTGCAAATCCTCCCACATCTGCATTCCCTTCTCCATATTTTCCTCTGCATTGTTGTAAAGCATGAGCACTTCGCCCGAAGGCCAATGCTCCAAATCTGCTTCGGTTGCAACGGCATAATACCAAGAAAGCTTCGCTTGCTCAAACTGTCCCTGCCCGAGAGCTAGAACAGCCTCATAGAAATTTGGTTTGATTTTGAGGGCTTCCTCATATTTCTTCCCTGCTTTACTGAACTCCTTCTGCGCCCAATCAAACGCGTTCTTGATCTGTTCGAGCACAGATTCTCGAGAAGAATCTTCCGTGAAGTAAACTTTCTTCCTCGCCCTTGACATGTGCACATTCCCCCAGTTGAACATAGCTAGAGCAGCCAGTTCTTGGAACTTATCTGCAGCGACAGCGAAAATGTCTTGAGCCTCGTCACTGGTGACCGTTTCCTCCATTGCTTCCGAGTAAAGCTTCACTCCCACCTCATGGAGATCTATATAAGCATCAATATCAAAACCAACATGGTTCTTGAAAAACTGAGCAAACTGAATGATCCAATCACTGATACAAGTTGATTCACCCCGATTTTCCTTCAACTTCTTCGCCTCCTTTTCGCTAACGTGTTTCTTCTCGAGCTTCTCCTTCCTCAGCTTCTTAAACAAAGGATCTTGATCAGGGCTGACCTCAATTATATGCAGCTTAACCGAAGTATTCTCCGCTGATTCTTCAACCAACCTCAGCTCCTCTGTCGTGCTGATTGTCACCATATCGCCTTCTTGATCCTTATACTTGATCATAACGGCCTTTGAGCTAGGGAAACGATCAGCGATGATCTTCCTCAGCTTCAAAATATCACACTTAATCGGAATTTGAGTCCATCTAATGTCTTCTTTAAACACTAATTTCACTGTTCTTCTAGGCTCATCCTCTGCATTACCACCACTCCTAACTTTCTCTACCTCGACAACCAGCTTATCCTCCGTATTCCTCTCAACACAATGATCACTAGACGTCCTCATGACAATGGCACTAGCAGAACGCTCCACAAACTTCCCCTTCATTTCTCTCTCATCACTATAATCCCCAAACATGCCATCAACTTTTTTACCATCTGAAATGCTGTTTCTCTTCGTTTTCATGGTCACGGACCTCTCCCCGGCCCCCTTGCTCTGACTAGACGAAGGCAAGTCAGAGTACTCAGGCAACGGAACCAAATCAACGGGGATATCACTAAGCCTCGACCCCTGCCTCTCAAAGATTCTCCTCAACCTCTCCTCAATCTCACTCGCCATCAGATTGTTCGGCTCTGACTTCAACACTAACCTAATATCCCTAAGAGCCAAATCTGGCCTATGCAACGTCTCATAACACCTAGCTCGCTTCAAGAGCGCCTTGCAGTAGCTCGGGATCACCTCAAGAGCTAAGTTACACTCGTTTATCGCCCTAGGGTACTCGCCTACACCTAGCTGCATATAGCATTCGGCCATGTTGCTCCGAAGGTATGCCACGTCAGCGTGGAACCTTGGGAGCAACTTGATGGATTTCTCATATTTTAAAATGGCACCACCATATTCCCTCTTCTGAAACAGCCTATTTCCATCTTCTTTTAGTTTTTGAGACATTGACATGAATGCAGCTGTGTCTATATCATAAGGTCTCTGGCTATTATCACCATTTCTCATTTGCCTTAAAAATAACTCACGCAGTTTATCTCCATAGGGGCTCTTGTCTGTTTCACTTTGTTTCTCCATCATAATTTCAAGAAAATACAATAATTATGACTAATTTCTGCTACTTTCAATTCCCAATTTCAAGATTTGCCTAATTTTGATCAGAATGCAAGATTCTTGAAATGCATCAATCCAAATAAGGGCAAAAACCTAATGCCCAAAAAAAATAATGAAATGTACGATATTAAGAATCCAATCCTTACCCCAAAAAGCTGAGATTAATGCTCCAGAATCCCACAAAATCCCACGTAGAGAAGAAGATGAAGATTCAATTTTTTTTTTTTTTTGGATTTTTTTTTTCTTTTTCTTTTTTGGTTTCCTTGAAAAATAATATCAGGAAGATGATATTATGTTGGAAAGGGAATAATAATCTGCAAAACGCACGCAATCTTATTCAAACCCCTTCCAAAAGTTTCTTGTGATTTTCAAGGAAAATCAAGAAATTTGTTGGTTTGTTGAATGAGATCATGCGGCTGCAGATATATGAAGTTGAAAAAAAAAAGAAAAAGGTATTGTTATGGCAAGAACTAAAATAAAAACTATATGCTGATTGAAGTAAATGCCCACAAATATAGGGAAAAATTATCTAAAATTTGGAAGCAAATGAAAATGTAAAGATGCAACAAAGAAAATTTTGCGAAAATTTTGTGAAGAATGGTTAAGAAGGGAGAAAAAGAAAATGAGGGACCGCATTTTTCTGGCCTCCAAGATTGTGGGAGGACCACGTCATCTTTGGCAGTTGACCGTTTGACATCCTTCGGTTAAATATTTCTTAACCAACTTTTCTTTAATAAATAAAGAAAAGAAAAGAAAATTTGGTTCTCTTTTACTTTCTATTATAATCTTAGATACAATTTCACTACTTAAAACTGCCATACTGAGGTTTACATTTTTTTTTAAGAAATGAGAGTTATACGATCTACTATGTTTTCATTTTATTTTATAATATCTTCATCTTTTCCTCTATATATAAATATAAGTTTAAATAAGTAATTTGGAAAGTAAAAAAAAAACTATAGAAATGGGCGCATATGTGTTTGGTTGATTGTATTTTACCTTTTTTTTTTTAAGTTATAACGCAACCATACATAATTCGGAAATAATCTTTTATAATGGGATTCTTTAAAAAAATATATCTCTTTTATAATGGCATTGAGAAATTGAACTGCTTTTTATTAATTAAGATTAACTAACTGTAATAAAAATTGACAAATTTGATCACGATTAGAAATAAAAACTACTACCTCCATCCGTGAATACTGAGACTAAGTTTTCTTTTACATTTGTTCCTTAATAGTATGACTATTTCATTTTGAGACACTGCTTCAGTACTGTTACTTTTTTTATTCATGTCTTCTCTCATAATAGTGGGTTTCTTTCATCACTAACTTAACAACTACGAAACTCTTACTTATATTTATCTCTTTCCACACTCACAAAGGTGAGTGTCTTTCTCCACTAACTTAATAATTACCTAACTTTTATTAAAACACGTGTCTCTTCAAAATAATATTACTCCCTCTGTCCCGAAATAAGTGGGTCGTTTACAAATCAAGTCGTCCCATAAAAAGTTGTTCATTTCCAAATAAGGTAGTAATAATTATCTTTCCAAAAGTTATGGCCATACCACTTTAATTATTTTACCCTTCACCTTCAAGTTCATACGTAAACGAAACGAGCCACTTGTTCTGAAAGAGAGTGAGTAATAAAAGTTACAAAGGGACATGCAGGCGCATGCACGAGTTTGGAGGAGCAAATCGTGTGAGGTGGAGCATATTTGAGTTAGTGCACGTGACTTTGATGAAGAGAAGGCGAGCAACTGTAAAAGGGCACGTGCCCAACACAAGCACAACTCATGCACTGCCATTTGTGGTAATTCTGTGGAGACAATGCAACTGCACGTCAACTATTTTCTCCTTTTTTTCAATTCTTGTACCCTACAAATCTCATGCATGTCAAAAAGCTGCTCTTACATGGAAAGTAAAGTAATACCACTCAAGATTTTTGTGTGTGACAGAGAAGAGAACACAAATATATTCCATTTTCATACTCTCGAATTGCTATAAATTGGACTAAAATATTTCATCTCATCATTAAAACTGCAAGCAACACACATACTAGATAATAGTATTCATACACATTGTTGAATTTTTGCATCCCTCAAAATGGTGATTGTTTGTGGAAAGAAATTCATTCACCAGAGGGAGTTAATGGCGGCAATACATCATGAAGAAGAAATGTGTGGTTTTGATAGGTTTACATCACGTCGGGAGGGAGATGATGACGACGACGACGATGCCTATGCCGACTCAATTGTTGCTCCGGCAGCGTAGCTAGAAGATCTTGAGAGAGAGAGAGAGAGAGGGAAATAATTTCCATTCCATTCGTCGACTAGTATATATTTTATAGTAAATCAGAAAGGTAGCTAGCTAAATTGTTTTAATTTCATGCAGCTGCTAGCTTCTCTAGATTAATAATGTAATTGTTTGCGTACGTCTTCACCTCGATTTGTTGATGAGCGGAGCGTATGTTCTCTACATTAATATAATTGAATAAGGTTTGATTATTAACTGAACTTTCTTACATAGTTACATTACATAATTCAACAAAACGTATTGTTTACTAATATTTCCTCCGTCCCATTCGAAACGTCATCTTCCTTTTGGGCATGAGAATTTATAATCAAAATGATTAACTGATAAAGAAATTGATTCCACACCTCTTTAATTATGATATATAGTGATTTCTTAAATATAATAAGATATTTGGCCAAAAAAACAAAGACATTTCGAGTGAGACAGAGAGAGTATTTGACATCATCGGTCCTCTTTTCCTTAATTTTTCTGGTTCTTAATTTGGGCACTAGGTTCATATTCATATATCTTGTGTTATAATGTAGCAATCTATGCCTTTTTTCTATGTCGTGTATATATTGAACTGTATAGACATGGGCGATATTAGAGTAATATATATGTGCATGTAGTTGAAAATTTGAATTCCGATAATGCTCAACCAAAAGTTACACCCATGCTATTGGGACGCATGGTTCGGATAAGGCAATAGCTCATTCGGTATGCCCAAACTGAATGAGCAGTTTGGCAGCTATGGGCAGTTACTATCCCATACGGTATGCCCATACCGCCCGAACGACCGAGCGAACAAACACGACTTTTCGGAATTGCCTTGCATCTTTTCACGCCTTGAGGCGGTTGAAGACCGAAGGGACGCGTTGGTTAGGGCAGAGTTGTGTCTATCAGACGCATACGGTATGCCCATACCGACTGTGCGACTTGGACGCACCCCTTCACGAAAAGGCATTTTCATGCTATTAATAGACCCTCATATGGACGATTTAAACACACCAATTCCAAGATAATCAATCTATTCATATAGTTCGAGTCCTAGGATCAAATACTCAGTCTCGAGTATCGAGTAGTTCGTCGGAACTACAAGTCGTGCAACGTCTCAAAGTTCACCCCGAACCGTTGTATCTTGGAGGCAATTGCTGTAGACCGCGTGCACGATAGCGGAGTAATATTGTCTTACGGAGATAGAATCTAACTCTAACCTCGGTTCATTTATATCTCTTCTTTTCAATACTTTATTTATTTAAGTATTTTCGTTTGCCATTTATTGTTCAGACAAATATATATATATATATATGCATTATTACCAACAGTAAGCTTGCCTAATACGTATTGAGTACTATATTGTTTGCTTCTTGATTTTTTTTCTTTTGATCACTATATTGTTTGCTTGAAATTTCAAAATCATTGAATAATGTAATATCCTACTATAAAACATGCGAATTTCGACGGATTTGCCGCACGTGTTTGATTAAGCCCATCTATTAATTTACCCTTCCTTTTTCCAATCCAATCATTAAAACTTTGCAAGACATGAATAACCAATTTACTTAAATTTTTGTACTGTTTGATGGGAGTCAAGAATGTGTGTGTGTGTGTGTGTGTGTGTGTTAGATTTAATGAGAAATGTAATTTCTATGCTCATGCAGTCCTCTTATCTAGACATGGCAATCATATTAAAAGAAAACGAAATGAAATAAATAAAACTTGGATTCTTAAAGCGAATTTTTGAATAACCAAATCATAGGAAAGATGGGCTTCAGCCCAACAAGGTTATTTAATATTAAATTCATAAAAAAAAAATCAAAATCATAAGAAACTTCAAATAAAACGTGACAGAAAAGTAGAACGCTAGAAGGAGGGGTCGAACCTCCGACCTTGTGGTTAACAGCCACACGCTCTAACCAACTGAGCTATTCCAGCTTCTTGATTAATTATAGAAATACAGTTTACCTAATAGTTATTTTTATGCTACATTTTAAGGTTTATCATGAAATCAATTAATTATAGAAATAAAAAAATGAGAGCGAGTCCTCAATCCCTTTCCCCTTAGTAAAATAAAAGTAAATGAGTGTTAGTATAATTATAGCCTCTGTTTATACCTTGACATTGGAATTATTTAACATAAGAATTTATTAAATAGGAAGATATGTTGAGAATTTAATCAAAATTAAATAAAATTTAAGAAGTCGACCCAATCAATAAAAAAAAAAAGTTTTAAAAAAAATTATAAGCAACTACGTATACATTGTTCCTTAAATAAGTGAAATTATAAACTAGAGCACACTCATTCATGCATGCATCTAAAATTGTATTGAATTTGTAGGCATTAGGCGCAGCCGCACAAGTGAAGGTTGAAGATAGATAAGAGAAGGCTTTTACACTCATCTTTGATTTGGAAAGGAACAAAATCGCAATCAAAAACTGTTTGTTTCAAAAGTTGTCACCATATATATCCCTCTCGTGGCAGCCATGTTTATCTAATACATGCACATGGATTGTCCTAATATATATATATATATATATATATATATATATATATATATATGTATATATATATGTGTGACCACTCATGTCCCAAATAAAATACTCTGAAAATTACATAACTAGATTTTTTTTTTTTTTTTGTTATCAGTAAAAGAAAATTTCATAAATAAAAAAGTACAAGGGGTATTCTATTCATAAATAAAAGAGTATAAGAGGTATTCTAACCCTTATAATGGTACAAATTCATGCTAAATACACTTCTAATGCATATCCAAGCAAACATGGGGATCTAAAAGCCAATTTGCAATAGAAACATCTCACGTATTTCGATCATTTGAGGATATCCAAGATCAAACTCTAATTTTAATCTCCTCAACCACTTTGGCAACTTCAAACACACCTCTCTCAAAAATTATTTTATTTCTAACCTTTCTCATAGACCACATAATCCCAATCCAAATGGATGCAGCTATTCTCGAAACACCTTTTTTTCCAAAAATCTCGCAATAATGGAGAAAATGAGTAACATGGTCAAAGTGACAGACCATAGACATATTCAACCACTTGTGACACTCAGACTAAATAAAGGAATCAAACTTACAAATGAAGAACAAATGAGTTGTGCATACATAATTAGATTATATTTCTAAATATGAGTTTGAATATTTAGTAAACACAAAAGGCATATAAGTTAAAGAACGCATAATTAAATGTTTAATCCTAAAGAAATTGCACATATGCAAATGGGACCCACGTAACCTCAAGTTGCTCATCTCCTTCAATAATACTCATTGGGACGTTGCCTTGAGGAACCCCACCTCACCCACTCACAACTTCCCTTTTAAAATATCTAAATAAATTTTTATGTCGGCCCTAATAATAATTTTCTTTAATAAATAAGGTGACAGTTTTAAATATTATTTGATTCGGGGAAAGAAAACGGGGGGCGGGACAATGATTTCATCAGCTTAATCCTCGCGCCACCGAGATGCACAATACGCGTTTGAATTCAAATTTGCATTTGTTTTCACTTCAAACATGAGATTGTCACACGCAATATTTTACCTAATTTTATATATTGATTTCGTAGATAAGTTATAGTAAGTGTTTTCAAAAAAAAGATAAGTTAAGTTTATACTATAAAGTAAGGTAAAATAGATGAGGATAAGCCAAATTCTGTTGGTATGTGGACCACGTCATACTACCGTTAGATATATATTTGGCAGCCAATTGTTGGTGCATATAGTGAGTTGTGATTTGTGATTTGTGATATCCATGAATATAATTCTCATATCCATATATGAGATCTCCACCTAAATACATTAATTATATTTCTTTAAAGCTTCGTTCCCAAACCATAACTGCATGTAGTTGAATCTATTTTTGGTAGGAACTTTTGTATTTTGAGAGTCTCGTCTTTATCACACAATCAATAATTACATACACTAATATTTTACTTTATTAAAATTAAAAAAAGAAAAAGGGTGAAATGTGTTGCAAGAATGATAACATAATAATCATAAGCCTCGCGTAAGCAGGGGCGTAGCGGGGGGGGGAGTGGGTGGCTTTTGAAAAAAAAATATATATATATATATATATATATTATTTTTATTTTTTAATTATATTTCTTAATTATTCTTTGTTGTAGAGGATTAGAGAGATTTATATTCTTGGTAAAAAAATTTTTAATTTGCCTTCAATTTGAGTAGAAGGTGTTCGTGAAACCTCACGGATTATAAGTGTATTTATTTCGATTAAATTTAGAACATGCCTTCCATTTAATAATTTAATTTCTTGCAGTTTGCAAATGCTGTTGATGAGTAATTGAGAGGTATATGACTTTAATTTGGATTAGTTCGATCCTAATGTTATTTTTACTGCATCTTTGTGTGAGCATGATTTAATAGCATTTTTTGTATTTTTTGTCTGATTTTTTTTTATTTTGACTAATTTAATATTTATCTACTACCCACAAGGCGAAAAAAATTTGGACCACCCTAAACTGAAATCCTAGCTACGCTACTGCTCGTAAGAGCATTTGCAACGGGGTGTCGATGCCCGGTGTCAATCGATCCCTCGACTCCATAGATCGATACACCGGGGTTGATCCCCATTGCAAGCGGGGTCGAAGGGGAGGATCGACGGAGAGGGTCGAGGTGGGTGTCTTTCCATCGACACCGCTCTCGACCCAACTCTTGCAGCTCTTAAGGACACGTGGCGTGTCCCCATTCGTTCCATTTTTTTTTTTTACTTTTTAGCCGATAATAAAAAAAAATCAACTTTCAATTTCCTTCACCAACGGCTATTACTCATTTTTTCACCTATAAATACCCCTTCAATTCATTCACTCTTCACACCAAAATCTACTCTTCACTCTCAATTTCTTTCTTCCACAATTTCTACTTTCATTTGTTGATTGTGTTGAAAAAATGAGTGACAGTGAAAATCAATTCAATGTGTGGTACCAACAAACATTCGGTTCAATAAAATTGTTCGTTTTTTATTTTATTTATTTAATTTAATTATTCTTATTATTATTTATTAGAAATACAAAAAATAAAATTATTCAATCATTGGATAAACCTATGCCTATATATCAACCACATTATCAAATTTTCTATCTAAGTATATTCAATCATTGAGATTCCACCAAAATCACCAAAACCAAAGATGAATCTATGTTTATTTTTTTACCAATGTGGATGCTCTAATTATTGCGCGCGCATATATATATATATATAATAAAAGAAAAAAAAGAAAAGAACAATGTTGTGGTCTCCTCCCGTCATAAGCCTCTCACTTTCATAGCCTTATTATCCACAGCTATATTAGCACCAAGTCGCAATCACGTGGACAAACAGCAAAAGCGGTCAAAATGAAGCATTTCAATTTGGAAATTAAATGAATTAGTGACAGTGACAGTAACATCCCATAGTCCAATTATTCTTATCTCGTACCAAATAATATTATCTCTATCTTATTATTAATTCCAATCTCAATATCCAAGATAACTTAGAAAATGGACTATCTTTCCAAGTAGCATTGCAATGACACTCTATCTCAAATTTGATTAGGTACCAAATTCAGATTCAATTTGATTTCGCTAGGAGTGTAATTGAGTCCGAAACCGGTCTTGCTCGAAATTAACTTATTTGTATAAATGACTTTCTCGTTTAATTGTCGAACGAGCTTTTATCGAGTCGAGCTCAAATCAAACTTAAAAGAGTTTTTTACATTTAAATTTCATTACAAATATTTTTTTTAAATTAAAATTATTTTATTTACAATAATATAATATATTTATCTTTTTTAGAAATAAATAATAGTAACTATATAATTTTAATCTAAATATTAGTAATTATAATTTAAAATATAAAATATCTAATTAATAATTTTATAGTTTTAAGATAAATTATTTAACGAGTTTGTTCATGAATTAAAGAATTAGTACCGTTAAGCTTGACTTGTTTATGTAAACGAACTTTTCAATATTACAGCCCTGACTTTTGCATAAATTATCGGACGACCTTTTATTGAGTCGGGGACCCGAACAACTCGCAAGTAGCTTGAACTATTTATAACCCTAATTTTTGCATTCTTCATCTTCTAAACATTTCAATTTCAAATCATATTCGAAAAAAAAAATTCAATTCTAGCCCGTGGTTGAACATAATAGATCGTGCTGAATTTGGCGAAGTTCCAAATTAATATTTTAATTTTGGATTCAAAATAGCTGATTTCATGAAATCTTTTCCCCCCATTAAAATTCGTGTCTAGTATAATTAAAACGCAACGTTGAATTAAGCTCCCAAATAAAACAAGCAACTGACAAACCATCTGGAATTTGATTGAAATTAAAAATTCGATCGAATCACAACATCACAGTCTAGAACTTCATCCTCACGTAATTCCCCCAAAAAACGATAGGCAAATCAGGAGCTTCAACTAACTACTACTACTATTTATATACACATAACAAAATATCTTCTTAATTGAAAGTGCGAATTCCGGCCACCGGACTACCAAAAATGTCCGGCAAAATCCACCGCAGATCAGGCTGACGTCATCGCCGCGGCTCAGTAGCCTTATTTTTCACGCTTAATTACTCGCCAATCCTAAGATCTGGTCATGGCGGAGAAACGGCTGGGGCGCGGCTGGAACTCACCGCGACGGCGCTGGTGATGCGACGACGGCCGGATCAGAGAAGCCAGCGCTCTCTTCACCCATTCCCCTTCCACAGTGCCGATCCGCACCAGAGAGTTCTTCATGGCGGAGCGCCTCATATTCAGCCTGCTGGAGCTCCCACACGACGTCGTTTGGGCTTTACTCACCGATTTGTGCAGGCTGCATCTGAACGAACCGGGGTGGTTCGTCGGAGAGCACATACACGTCCTTTTCTGACCGGCGGCGGCCGGTTTCTCCACTTTGCTGGTCATAGAAATGGACTGGCTCTGCGAACCGGACCGGTCCAACGAGAAGCTGAGCGAAGGGGAAGGGGAAGCGCAGTTGTAGAGGTTTACGAGGGTGGAGGAGGAGGAGCGGTGCGATAAGCGTTGTGCGGTGAAGGCGGAGGAAGTGGCGGAAGCGAAGGAGGAGGATGACGGCGGCGTGCGGCGGTTGGAATTGGAGGTAGAGTGGAGGACTGGGGCGTTTGATCTGCGAGGTGCGAGAGCCGCCATTGATGGAGATATTTGGGAATTGTTGTTGTTTTTGGTGAGAGAGAATTAGGGATTGAAAATAGGAAGTGGCAACCAGAAACTTAATTTGGGGTGTATATTTATAGGAGGAGATCCGAATGCCGGCGCTTTCGGACTCTTAACCAACCATCTCAACATATTTAAATTAATAAATATTCTATATATATTTTTTAGTTTAAATAAAGATCAACTGTCCACTAAATGACTAAATACTACAATTACGTACCCCCCTTTTAATTAATTTTTTAATCACATGGTATATGAAATGAAATACCGCTATTATGAGATGATGAAGGATCTTTTTGGTCGACATTCTTTTCTAACATTTGCATATATCCATGCATTCATATGTCTTAAGCATCCTTATCTTTTCATTAAACTTATTTAGTTGTCAAGAAAATGAATTGTTATAATAAAATTAAAAAGATAAATTAATTTTTCGAGGTATTATTATTACATTAAATAGGACAGACAAATAGAATTAGTAGCTCTTTAATGAGATAGTATATGATAATTTATTTAATATAGTTGGGTTTTTATCATGTAGTGCATTTTCATTTTAGTAAATGGCAAATAAAGTAAAATGAGATTAATGAAAAAATACAGAGGGAGAACGCGTTATTATTTTGAGTAATGATACATTGTGGCCAGCTACACGCGCCAAAAATAGTAATATAGGTTTTGAAAATGAAAATATACCCTAATTGGGAAGCATAAACCCTAAGAGGGAAATGTGATTATTTTTATTTTTACAGTTACCTTTCTTTCTTTTCACGCGTGTGGCTGACCACAGTGTGTCCGAATATCATTTTATTATTTTATTGGATAGTACTATTTGAACTATTTTATTGGATAGTGTTATTTGGATACACTGTGACCAGCCATACTAATTAAAAAAATAATTTAAATTTTGAAAAAATGAAATACATCCTAATTGAAAAATTTTAATCCATAATGAAAATGTGAATATTTCTAATTTTATAATTAATTTTTTTTTACGTGTGTATGCACCGCAATATGTAATAATAGAATTATTATATGTTAGTATTTATTTTTTCATTTGATACTAGTATTGTAATTTAGTGGTACTCATCTTCTTATTAGTAATGATAAAATATTAGAGATCATACGCATCTCTATTCTTACACGCCAGCCATATTCGAACAACAATAAAATACTTGAGGAAAATATATAAGCATGCAAATCAAATACTACTAACGTAGAAAATTACTAGAAACTTCCCTAGAAAAAGAAGAAAATACTAGAAATTAGAGTGTTGAAATAACGTTGGACAAATTGTAGGAGTTTGCAGGGTTAGCAGGAAGCAAGCGTAAGCCTTAAGGGAGGTAAAACGACAAAAC
The DNA here is from genome assembly GCA_029490685.1 of Schizonepeta tenuifolia. Lineage (NCBI taxonomy): Eukaryota > Viridiplantae > Streptophyta > Magnoliopsida > Lamiales > Lamiaceae > Schizonepeta > Schizonepeta tenuifolia. The sequence continues at coordinate 85,026,570 of CM055957.1, forward strand.
AGTAAGACGTTTTGACTTAACGGCTTTCTAAAATGGGACCCGCATTGAGCGGGGTGCATTCCACGTACGTTATCTTGTGAGCTGATGCAGCCCACAGAGTTACACGTGTAATCACTTAGTCACTTGTTCCGATTTATTTAAATAAAATTGTGCGCGTTATTTTATTTTTTCGCAATAAGATATTACTCCATCCGTCCTGTTGAAATTGTCATATTTGGGATCGTCACAGAAATTATGAAAAAGTATTACTCCTTCCATCCCACCGATTACAACCTATTTTATATGGGCACGAACACTAAAAAAAATAGTATTAAGTATAAAGAGAGTGTTTAGTATAGTATGAATGCAATATTTTATAATGCTAATAAAGTTATAGATGAGATAGTTGAGTGTGTAGTGGGAGTAGGTTAGTAGGATTTAGATGGGATGGTGAGCCATATATATACACTAATTGTTTCCTTTTAAGTAAAAATGCCAAGTATAATGGGACGTTCCAAAATGAAAAATAGGTTGTATTCAGTGGAACGAAGGAAGTACATAATAAAGAGTGTGTTTAGTTAGTGAATAAAGTGATATAAATTATTTTTTAATTGATAAAGAAATATAAAGTGTTTTTATAGTGACGTGTAAAGTGATATAAAATAGTTTTGAAATGATATAAAATAAATAAATAATTTTTTAATAATTTTTTTAAAAGAAAATAAAATAAGTTGAATGGATAATCAAAATAGTAAAATGAGACAAGTTGAATGAAATTTTCTCAATGTATCAGGAGCTGCTGCTGCTTCTCCGCATGTGGGCTTCATCAAAATTTCGCGCTTATTTTCCTACCTTTTGTTTTCTTCCCGACTTTGGAATATCTCGCGAAACTATTGATTTTTTTTTAATATAGTTTTTTATTTTAACTAATAACACAATTTTTTAGTTAATTATTTAGATCTAACCAAGACTAGTTTGTCTCTCCTGCTTGGGTATTTAATATTGAAGTTTAATCATGAATAAAAATTCATAGACTTCTCTTTACGTTGATAATGAGAAGTTATCATTTTATTTTTTTAAGAATCACACCAATATGTGTATATAAATATTATTAAATAAATTACAGTCATAAAACTTCTACACCAACACGTAGCATGTAGATAGGACAACTACATAATTAAATAAGGTGAAAAATATGGAGTTTTACATCTATGCAGACGGTATTAAACCCAAAATTCTTGCTAAGAAAAATCTTGTGATAATTCAACTTTGCTATTTAAGCTACACCTCGTTAGAAATAGAAAGTCCAAAATATGAGTTTGGTTGGAATATGAGTATCATTAAACACATATTTATTTAATTATGTCCAAAATATCTTAGCGATCAAATATCTTTATATTAATTATTTAATTTGTAGTGAAATAATATTAGTTTGGTTTTTTTAGGTAAATAAAATTTATTCAATACGCACGGAGGGTGCAATCCAACGAGATACAAAGTTCAACAACAACAAATTAACAACAAACAAAAGAAAAAAACATTAAGGTTCGAGACAAAGTGATGAATTACAAATCAAATCTTCTAAGCAAAAGCAGACACTAAGACGGGAAATATTTGAAATCCAGAACTAAAATCGAACTTTAATTATTTCGATTAACTTATTGCAGTTGCTCGCATTTTCTTGAACACCATCTCATTACGATTGTTCCAAATATTCTATATAACACAAATTCATAAAGTTTTTCACGAATCAGTTGAATATTAGTTGGAATAAAGAATTTGAAAATTTAAGCTAGATACTATTGTAGTAATTCTTTTATTAATTCTGACAATACATGTGCATACATTCACTACTAAGCTCCCAAAAAAATTAATAATAATAAATAAAGTAGCTTTTCCAAAAAGTGGGTTAAACAGATGATTCAGCGTAATAACCATTTTCTCTAATTTTAATTTCTTGCTTTCTTCTACTTTCAAGACAGAATATTAGTTGGTAAGATTGAGAAATCCTAATTAGTTGACCTTATTTGAAGAGATAGTCCCAAATTTATCAAAATTTGTGCTGAAGATACTTCAATCATATGCCAATCACTACGTATTTAAGAAATAAAATGCAATGAATTGTTCCTTCATATATTTATAATTGGTTAATTTAATTATGCTGCCTTGCTTCTCACCAAAAGTGGTGGGTAGTTTTTGGTAGCCATATGCATCGAACAATACTAAAAATTATTAATTTAATGAACAAGATTCTATGGCTTCACATGCATATCGATCGGGGACAAAGTAGACTGAATTCGTGTCAATAATTGAAGCTTAACTTTGTTTAATCTTTTAAACAATTCTATAATTAAAAGATTATTTAACAAAGCTAAATTAGTTAATTCTTTTAAAGTGATCAATAATGAATAACAAAGTGAAAGTGAAAGTAAAAGGACAAAATTCCTGAAATTAATTAATTCTTTTAAAGTGATATTTAATTGATCAGAACTTTATTATTTTGGCCTTATGAATTTGTATGCTATTCCTAATTGGTTCATACTTTGATATCCATACATATCAGGTATATATGAGTATCATGTATTAGTTAAGGTTATAAGATTGAAAAGAAGAGAAAAGAGACGGTCGTATGGTTCTCGGAAAAATGAGAGATATAAGTGATATTTCATCAGAAATTAGTATATGAAAATATTGAAAATTAGTATACTAGGAGTCTAGAATATCAAAGATATCGATTTGATATTCATATACTGATATACCGAATACAAGATATAGATATATAGACGAATCTCATACTCATAATACCTGATACTCGTATATGAATATCAAACGATCTTTTGGGTTTTTCTTTTCCATAGACTGATAGTGGATTTTGATGGATCACAAAATGGGCCTTCTTGGGCAACATTAAATTTTTAGGATCTTGAGCTAACTTATTCAAATTGAAATTTACTCGGCTTATTAATTGGGCTAACGTTGGGCCCACAATTAGTCCAGTGGCCATTTTAATATTTCTTGTGCAGCTCTATTAATTAATAATATAAATACGTATTGTTTTAATAGATATTAGTATCTCCTTACAAATTAGAATCCCTCTTTAATTAAAATTCCTTGGATTTTTTTTAATTTCATTTTGAGTGCTACAATGAAAAGAAACACTCAAATCCAACAAACTAAAAGTACTATTTATAGTAATTCGTTGTGTGCATGGGCAAGAATGTTGTGCCACCTCACAATCCTACATCTTCCATTATAAAAATCAAGAACCGAAACCCAAAATTTTGGAACAAATTAATAAAATCTGAAAAACAAAAATATATAGATATATATAAACCAGAAGCCCCCCAAAAAGGCCATCTTCTTGTTTCTCTCAAGGAAGACCGCAACCACCGGTCTTTTCTTGAGGTTTGGAAAAAAGGTGAAGAACGTTACAATGTACGATAATCCGTGGGCCGACGCTGCCTTTGCACCGGTGCAGCCGCGGCGGTTGGGGCGGCCGCCGAAGTTGTCGGACCGACTTAAATACGCGGCGAAGGTAGCCAAGGAGAAGACGAAGGTGGCGGCCAAGAAGGTCAAGAAGGGGGCCTCAAAGAGTTGGAGCTGGATCAAGACAAAGTTCCACAAAAAGAAGGAAACTAGTCCATATGATTTTTAAATTAATTAAATTAATGTGGAATGTTATAATGATTAAAAATTCCGAGAATCTTGTTTAAGGGGGGCATGCACGTTAATTATTTGATGACGATTTAGAGCAGTAATTTGATTCTTGTTGTGTGACATTAGGTTATTTTTTGATTATTTTGAATCGAAAATAATATAGTTTGTCTACATTTTGTAACATATAGTTGTACATATTCCCTTTTATCACGAAAACTTGCTTTGTCAAATGTTTAATCTCATAATAAGATTCGTCAGTTTTTCCATTGATTTAATCTTTCTGCATAGATATTTACAAGTAATTGACACGTAGAGATCATTAATTAATGCAATAATACAAAGTTGTTAATTAGATGTAATCAAGGGTAGTAGAGGGGGAGACACATAACGAAAGAAATTGAATTAAACAGAAACATCTTCATTCTAAATAAAAGAGATTCATTGCCCTTGGATGTTCTCGAAAAGTAAATCAAGCACCTTCTTGATAATACGTTATAATTATACTCCCTCCACCCGTTTACGATATGATTGTCATATTGTGGACAATACGAGTTTTAAGAAAGTGGTGGGTAGTAGTTGATAATAATGATATTATTATTGTGAGTGAAGTAAAGGTCTTACTATAAAGGTGAATGGAGTAGTGAGAAATAAAATTAATTATAATGTATTATGTGGACCATATTACTATAAATAGAAGTGCATGTCAACCTCAACCATATCGTGGACAAACTTAAATGATAAAAGTAACAACGATATCGTAGACAAAGAGAGTAGTAGTTTATTTATCTTCGAAAAAACTTTATTTTATACCCAAAAAAGAAAATTAATATATTTACAGGAACCACAACCAACCCTTGGGAGCCTTGGCACCCCAAACTTTTTAATTTTGTGCTTTTACACACGAAAAAAATCACAATTTCTTGCAAACTTAGTAACATCAATTTGTCATAGTCCGAGTATGGAAAGGTGAATTTAAATGAAGGTGACCTCATTTCTTGAAAACGTATAAAAAAATTCGAATGTGATGTAAAATTTTGCACGCCCATAAAAAAATCAAAACGTCGCATAGTCTCACAATAGTTAGGCTCCTCCGGGAAAACAATTCTGGTTCCGCCCCTGTTTATGGCTTATAAACATACCGTTAATATTGATGGAATAAGCAAGCTCGATCACTATTACAGGCTACAGCAGCTGAAATATAGAACCTTAAACCCTAAACTTCCTCCAGCTAATTAATTAAGAGTTTAAAAATATGCACCACAATCAAAATTAGTACTTATGATCAGAACAACTCATAACCATATAATTTTATTACTATCCACCATTTTGGAAATAAATTAGCACTATGTATACCTTCCTACAAATAGTTTGATCGTGTTAATAATCAACTAACTTATAAAAGATGGCAAAGACAATTTGACTATACAAGAACTTTATTTTGATATATATAATTTCTTGAGTGCATGCATGCCTAATTCAACCGAATATATAACTCTGATATGGATGATAAAAAAAACGCAATTCTTGAAATTAACCCTACGAGAGAACAAATGAAAAGATTATAGTAATAAGGTTTTTATTGATGTAAATTAAAATCTACATATATACTACTATAGTAACAGTCTCTCACTTCATAAAAAACACAGTATCTCACTTCGATTGTATTGAAAAACACTGACATACATGTAGGCCTTTAAAATGCAGACGGTTAGGCTGCAGGCGCCACAAGAGTGGCGTCATCATCGTCGTCGTCATCTCCTTCTCTGCGTAAGCGAAAATCACAAGTTGCAGCTGCCCCAAATTCGAAATTAGGGTTTCCAACCTTGTTGAGAGCACTGATGACAATCACCATCTTGAGAGAGAGAGAGAGAGAGAGATTGAATTTTTGAAAGAAACTATGTATTTCAGATATGGATTAAATTTAATTTATGAAGATTGGAGAAAATCAATTGCCCTATTTATAGGGTTTTTTTTCCGGCATAGTATTCAGATCTCAACATCAGTATGGTATAATCCACTTTAGATTTGATTCAACATTGCCAGATGGCCTAGTGACGATGCCCTAACTCCACCCTTCAAAATAAGCATTCCAATATCGATCCTATTGCTTATGACCCACATCAAAAGCATAACTAAATCTTGATTCACCATTTTGATAAAAATCAAATATAATTTAATCTCACTTTAAAGTTCGAATTGTTAGAGAGGTGTGGAAAATCAATCCCGAACTCAGCTAAGACTTTGATAGCATGCAAGAATTTCAACTCATCTAAATATTCGAACTATTAGAGTGGTGTGTAATCAATATCCATTTATATTATTATTTCCCAATACACACTATTGAATCCATTTTCGTCTATGAACTTTTATATACTATTAAATTGTACTTTCATCATATCTTGCCCATTTTGCGTAAGATTTTCTCCAATTTTCTGCCATAATCAAGAAACAACGAACGATTCATAAAATAACAATGCTTAAGCACGAAACTCATTCCAAACATAATTTCCCTATACAAATTGACATCAAATAAGCTTATAAAGATGGGGAAAAAAATCCAACTTTATCAACGATTTTCCCGACGTCTAGCGCTAACGTTGGCAACCACCAGCGGAGAGAGGTCGGGGTTGGCTTAAGCCCATGGCTAATCAATTTTTTGAAATCGTCAAATTATTGATATTTTGTGAGAATAAAAGCCTCGTCGCCTAATCGAATCGCAGGAAAACTAGATATGTTTTGGAAATGTAGAATTAAAACTTTAGGCAAAGGCGGATTAAGAGTTGGAATTCGGAATCACTTTAGGGGTGGTAATATGTTGATTGGTAGGGCAGAGGAAGGGAAAAAGGAGAAGAATTTTGACGCGCAGAAGCTTCGTCTCCACACGAGCGAGGCTCATGCACAAGTTACTCCACCACGTGCTCTTCCACACACACTCCATGCAATTCGTGTGTGCAATTTTCCACCTCATTACACACTCCAGATTTTTTTTTTTTTTTTTTTTTTTACGAAATTAGGGTTTTCTGGTTGCAGGAAGTGAGGAAAATAAGGATGTGTTTGTGAATTTTTATGCATTTTATTAACCAAAGAAACTTATAAATTAAACGTATGTAAGTATTACTGGAATTTGGGTCGGCTTCATTTCTTTTTCTTTTAGTTTTCACAATATCATTCGCATTAGAATTTGGCACCGTGATTTATACTTTCTAAAACTAGCTCTCATTTTGAAACATGTCGTCGTAGAACTTATTTTGTGGGATTCAATCCATACTTTTATTTTTTTCTTAAATATATTGAAATAAAGTGGTAGAGTAAGAGTGAAGCGACACATAAATTGTAAATGAGATCCTCTATTCAATTTCTGTGTTTCATCTCTTATTGCATTAATTAGAGAATGATATGTGGCATGATGATTAATGGTTCAAATTTAGGGAATATATTTTCTTAATATATACCCTAACTCTTGAACTCTTAATCATGCCACATGTCCTCCTCTCATTATTGCAATAAAAGATGAAACACCGAAATACAATAGAGGATCTCATTTGCAAAAATTGAGAGCAATAGCAGTGAAAATTCAGATTAGCAATTTAAATACGATCATACTAATCTTTAATTTAGTTCAAAAAATGAAACCAACAAGAATAGTGGGACAATTCAAAAAAGAATAACATACAAGAATAACTGGCCGTGGGAATGTATAGATATATCGTGTTATACAAATTGATTAGCATATATATGGCTATAAGATTGGCGTCGTGATTTTAGATTTGACTATTCAATTAAAGAAAGGTTTTGGGACAAAAGGGTCGGTTAATTGGACTGTCAAAAATCATCATTCATCTCTTCCTAAACTAAAAAAATTAAAATTATGTTCGGTATTTTATCGAAAAGAAAAAAAGAAATCGTGTGCGAAAAACGGCATAACGCATCTACTATTTTTGGTATTTTTATTATTGAAATAATATTTAATTGATTTATACACCAATTTTTGGATAATTGAAATCACTACTTATGTATTATGCGAAAATAAAATTTCTTTCAATGCGCACCGAAAATAGCAGCTGCGGATTCCCACGACATAAAAAAAAGATGAAAAAAAAAGAAAATATAATTTCACCGTGCTTAATTAATATGACACCACCAGTATATATGTTGCATAATAAAATTATATTTGTACAAAATAATGTATAATTGAAAAGTAATGGGCCTTTGAGCTGGACTCTGACATTATTAATTCACTCATTGGTTATTTTAAAAGCTAGAAAATAAAATAGGCTTAGACGAGACGTTGTATTGGGCCTATAGCTGGAGTATTAATGGACCATGGCGCAGGCAGGATGAAGATTGATATGATGTCGGTTAATGATTCCGCATTTCCGATAGATTCTAAACTTGATGCTGTTTAAAGAAAAAAAAGGTTGATGCTGTTTCAAACGACGTCGTCCGTTGCATGTTCTTTCAATTATTTGAGAAATAAATGAGTAATGATATTCGGATATACTATGGCCAGCCACACGCACTAAAAATAGAAATATACCTTACTTGAAAAGCATATACCCTAGGGAGAAATATGATTATTTCAATTTTTACAGTCGACTTTCCTTTTTTTCACGCGTGTAGTTGGTGACAGTGTGTCGGAATATCATTACTCAAAAGAAATATAACAACTCAGAGGAATTATGATGCTTCATTTATCCCTAATAACTACCAAATATGAGCGATGATACGCTACTCGCTTCCCGTGAGCAACGTTCGTGAGCACCACTCCCGATTTATCCATATTAATATTAATTTATTTAATTTTTTATATTACATTTTAATATAATATCTTAAAAATGTTATTCAAATCATTAAATTGAAAAATTACATAAAAATCAATGCTCGATTTGTTTATTAATTCATTTCTTTGAAGTTAAAAGGAGAAAACATGTTAATATACCAATAACATAAGATCATGTTAATATACCATTGTATTGGTTATATTGTGTTTTTAATATACTAATTACTTATGCATAATAGTTAGTAATTGGATATGTAGGGAAAAATGTTAAAATAGAATTAAAAAAAAAAAAAAACGTCCCACACACTAAACAGTAAAAAGAATCCATGAAATATAATCTCCTCAGAAAGGAAATAAAGAAAAATAATGACTCATGAAATGTATAAAAGAGCAAGTGGTCTAATATAATAATTATTTAAACCTATTTTATTCCTATCACTAATTATTTGTCTGATTCTTTTTTGGAGTTCGAGTCTTGAGACAACAGACGTTACATAGAAACACCCAAAGAGTCTCAATAATCACCATACAAAAATGTTATTTCGAAAAATAAATTTAGCAAAATGTACAAAACCCTAACTTGGGAACTGGGAAACACGTGATGCCATTAAGACAAACCCACCCGACAAAGTGTTTTAATTAATAATTAACCCAAAATGTCTCAAGAAACTCAATCTGATTCTTTTAATCTTCAATTCCCCCCAAAAAAATTAGTACTAATTAATAGTAATCATTAACTATTTTTTGAGTTGATTATTATTCCTTTGTTTTTTTTCCCTTTCCTAACACAAGGGTGACCTATGAGGAACTCTTTTCCTTCTACTCATGCTAGTGGCCATGTCGTCTTCATTGATCTTATTAGCCAATCTTCCACATACGTAGAGCCCACTTCTCTTCTTCCTTACGAACTCGGTGCACGAGAAGCTCATGTTGTCGGACCCCGACGAGCCCGAGTACGAGCTCAAGGGCTCGTCGCTACTGTCCACCACCGTCGAACGAGGCGTCTCATTTGTCATTTCATCGTCTCCGATGTCTTGAGGGATGAAGAAGTCCGGACTAAGTTGAAGAGTCTTGCATACTCTCATAAATGGAGATAGGTCATTATAGTGTTTTAGCACAAAATCGACCTACAGATTTGATCACATCAGAATAATATTAATATAATCAAGATATTAATAGTTAAAGGAAAATTGAAATTTATTGGGCACCTTGTTCAAGAATAGGTAATTAAAAATTTAGAGCACGTACGATAATCTTGTGATTCGACTAGTCAAAATTTGTTTAGCTTAGAGTATTCATAATTACATCGGTCAAAACCCTAGCCTCAAAAGCACCCGAATTCATGCCTCTAGAATTATTACAAGTGGGAAGTTTTGAATTTTTTATATTTTCATCAAAATTTAGTTAAATTATTACTTCCAACTTGCACAAATTAATTAAAATCTTATCACCAATTCCAAAAGTTAACCGACTTATGCTAATTATGGAAACTAATTAAACTCCAAATTGAGTACTTCAACACTTAATCAAATCACTCTCACAAACTATAGAATTATCATAAAAATATGCAATTCAATTTGAAATCACATAATTAAGTAGCTATTTTTCACTAAAAAAATATAAAAATAAAATAAAAATACCTTGCAACCAAGAGAGCAATGGATGAAAGGCTCTTGAAGGCTCCTATCACAAGAAGTGCAGTAATTTCCAGACCCTTTAAACTGCCTATTTTGAGGTCTCTTCTTTATAAACAACACTTTTGCAGCATTGATCGTATAAGCCTGCACCCATACAATTATTGAATTACACTCAAAATCATCAAGAAAAAATTCAAAATTGTGCTAAATTCTCTAAATTCTCAAAAAAAAAAAAAAAAAATTAAAAAATGAAGAGCTTAATAACTACCTGGATATTGGAGCAATCCATGAGCTTCTCAAGATCCTCCAAGCGGACGACCTCATGATAGACGTAACGACGAATCTGCAGAAGGCGGTGAGATCGATGAGAGAGAACACAGTGAGGGCAGATGCTGGTGCAGCAATCCAAGCAGCATATATTCTTCTCATTTTTCTTTGCGTCGTGATGAATTGAGCACGGCGCGAAGAATTTCTGCAGGTACATGGCTTCCATCCATGCAGGTTTCTTACCTCCCTAAATTCAATCATTTCCAAATATACACAATTCAGATAGATCATAAAATTTCACATATATATAACTATTGTAACACAATAATTAATGATCATAGACTATATATAATCAAGAATAGGACAATTAAGTAAGATCGGATACGAACCATGATCGCGAAGTCGAGAATGATCAGAATTGAAGTAGAAAGGCGGTTTGAACTTTGAATTATGAAGCTAAGCTTGAAGAAGAGAGAGGGCTTAACGGTATGGTTGCTACGGTTATTTATGGACACTCTCAAGGGATGGTAGGAAATTTTGTTTATTTTTATGGATGAATAAAACAAATCATCAAATATAAATAAATCTTATATGTTGATGTTACAGTCATTATCATTTGTTATGCACTAATTATATAAACTCTTTTGGCTCGCACGTATGATTATGGAGGTAGCTACACAAACTTAAGTGAGGGGATACTAAAATAATTGTTTCATGGTCTAAATAAATATTTGAAAATCATTTATTAATTGGAGCTAAACACTCCTACCCCCTTAGATTAATGAATACTAGTACTATACAGTATTGGGAAAAATGCATAGAAATACATGAATTTAGCTACATCTTATATTTTGCGTATGATTTTTGAATTTTTTTTTCATAAAACACCAACTTATTCAATTTTTCCTAATTTTAAATTCCGCTAAAATTTAATCTTATTAATTTGAACTTATGTGGCAAGCGGACAAATGTCGATCTGGCAAATTAAACGAGAGTTTTTAGAAGTTTAGTACGGCATTGTTTCATACATAAACTACATTCTCTCAAAAAATTTCACTCATGCGAATTTGCGAAAACCTGTGATAATTTTATGGCGAAATAAAACAAAATTCTTCACGTTTACATTATGCTATCTTTCTCATCTTGATCGATAGAGTTCTGATTCAATACTACAAAAATATGGCCGAAAATTTTCATATTAGGGAAAAATTGAGCAAAACCGAAAAATGGTGATTTATGGGAATTTTTTTTAAAGTCGTGTGCAGAATGAAAGACAAAAATAAAGTTCATGCATTTCTAGCTGTGCATTTTTCTCTAATATATATACTAGACATGGCTAGTGATCAAATAAAAAAGTAGCTAGTAATATTGAAATGATCGACTAATTGAATTGATCATTTAGGATTTTCGTCAAGAATCCAATGAAGTCCAATTTAAGCTAATCTTATTTAAGAAGGCAAACGTGTATCATTGCATTGCCGTAACTAACTCTTGGATTAATCATCCATTTATGCCTCCCATTACTTTACAATTGCCACTTCCTAAGTAGCCATAAAAAGTAAATTGTTAGTGCATAAATATGTGTCACATATTAATTAGCCATATATTTGAAATGAATTTTTGATTTTAAAAGGTTGAAAAGGAGGAAGATATGAGGAGAACGTGGGCGCTGTTCCCGTGTCTCGTAATGGCCATATAAACAAATTTGTCATCTCCTAGTGTTAAGTGCTCTTAACCCTAAACTAAATTTAAATAAATACTAAATTAATTCACCTCTCCCTTCTTGAAACAGCTGCCATTCCTATTTTCTTTTTACATTTTATAAAATAATTAATTAATTTATAGTATATCCCAAATTTAATCTCTCTACACTCCATATATATCTAAACGTACATATACCAAGATGTGCTACTAGGCCTCCTCTTGTCCTTGTTACATTTGTCCAATTTTAAATATGCATAAAATCTGTACCCCTCTTTGTCGTAAATTCATATGTGAACCTAGTTATTCGTTCTTATTTTGGCTCATCCATGTTCTTGGCCGTCCCCTCCTTAAACTTTGCTCTCTCTCTCTCTCTCTCTCACTCTCATACACACACACACTATATATATATATATAAATTATAGTATTGGTCATGCCTAGTTGTTTGACTGGAAATCTTAGTAACAATAAATGTATAATAATTGATTTCATAATTAATATTTTGTGTGGGGTATAATTTTTTAGTATTAGTTTCTCGGAACATTTGTGCATAAAGTTTGCTACTAAAATATATGATGAAGAATTATCAGATCTTTTAACAAATTAATATATATATATGTGATGGGAATAATAATAATAATAATAATAATAATAATAATAATAATAAACTATAATTATTACAGAAAGGGAGGGAACGTATATAGTTTGTCATATCAGCGCACAATCTTGGTATTACAAAAACTCATTTATGTAAAGAAAAATACATTATATAAATCGTAAAAACAAAAGTTGGCTGTGAAAATAGAAACAATCACATTTCTCTTATATGATTTATGCTTTCCAATTAGGATTTATTTTTATTTTCAAATTTTATATTACTCCCTCCGTTCACCAAAACATATCCACTTTGTTCTGGATACGGAGTTTAAGAAAGCTGATAAAGTGAAAGTTAGTAGGGTAAAAATTAAAAAATAGGGGTAGTGAGATAATGATAAAAAAAAATGGTATTGACCAAAAAGTAAGAATAAAGTTATTGGGATAATAAAAAAGTAGAAATAAAGTTGATGTGAGGTGGAATCCTAAATGGCAAAGGATAGTAATTTGGTAAAGTAAAGAGGGTAGTATTGTACAAAAAGTAAAGTGGACATGTTGTGGTGAACATGGTTACTGTTCAAAAATGGACATGTTTTGATGAACGGAGAAAGTACCATTTTTAGCTTGTGGGTCTTCCATAATGTGTTCGAATATCATTACCCATATAAATAATAGTAAAAATGTACAAATTCGTAAAGTACAACATAAAAATTAAGCCCCCGAACTCCAACTATATATAATGCATAATTTAATAAATATATACAGGAGAATAAAAAAAACGAAAAGGGCAATATAGGAAATTCAAATAGATGTATTAAACTTGAGAAAATAAACATCTGTATCGATCTATTATTGTTAGAAAGTGATGAATTGAAGGGTAAATGAATGGTGAAGCAAAGACAAAACATGTACGAGGAAACTGGGTTTCTGGGATACTCAACATGACAACAAATCTACAACTACTCCACTAATTATAAATTTCTCTTTTAGCTAAATTAAAGCTTTGGCAGACAAATTCACAACTCATTTATAAGCGCACTAATTAGTCAATTAATGAGCTAATAGTTTTTTTTTTAATATTTTAATTCCTAATTTTGAGGATGCCTTGTTAGGGGAGGTGCCTCTAAGCTTTAATCAAGAGCTATAATTAATCTTGATTTTGCAGGCTATTATTATTAATAAACGACGCATGAAAAATAAAATATATCTTTATTGATCATAAATAAATATGAATAGTAAATAAAATGGATGAAAATAAATTCTCAATAATTCTTTGGTAAAATCAAGAATTTGGACGGAATTTTTTTTTTCAAAGATTCTTTGTTTTAAATTTTTAATATATTAATAAATATATAGATTAATTAAGATCTAAGATGGAAAATATCTAGGAAAATGCTTAGTCAATTTGAAACTTACAAATTTTAATTAATGTATTACCGAAATTGTAGACTTCTGTGACACTAATTTCGGTAAAGTGCATTATTGCACTCGTTAAATTTCTGAACTATTATTAATTAAAATTTAAAACTCCAATAATAAGCTTTATTTCTATTTATTTGGAGTTTTTAATCAACTTTCTTCTATAATATTTTTTGTTTTCGTTTATGATTTGGGTCGTTGCTAAGTAAAATGTTAGTTAGATCAATAATTCTATTCGGACATACTATGTCTGGACATACGTTCTTGAAATAGGAAAAAAATTGTCCGATTGCCTTCAAAATTTCTTTTCTACTCAGACCTCATTCTGAAATATCAATCTCACGCACACCGGCTCCCAAACTTTACTCTCATCCATACCAACTCCTAAACTTGTAAATTTAAATTTAGATGAAATTTCATAATTAAAATTTTAAAAGTGTATATTTATTAATAACCAACCTGTCGAAACTATGAAATTAAATTATTAGTTAAAAAATTTCGTCAAATTCCTATTTTTACTATTGTATGTCTGGACATAGTGAGTCCAAATAGCACTACCCTATTCTACTTAGATTAAGAAAAAAATCATATTGTAAAAACACAATTCACTTTGAAAAGTGCCAGTAGTCGAACTCTTTCTGTCAGAGAAAATATTCATTTTTAATCAATTTGTGCAATATTTTCAACTGCGAAGGAAAAGCATTCGAAAAGCGATTTTCTCGAATCCAAGGCAACGAAGATGCAGTATTGAGTTTCATTGGATTGCAGCATTTCAAAGTCGGTGATTCTCTTTCTCTTTATCTTGCCCTTTTTTTTAGACCCCAGCTTTTAATTATTTGTGTTATTTATTTATTTATTGAGAAATTAGAAGTCTACCTTGATCAAGGTTTATGGTTAATTAAAACTACTTAAAGGTTCATTTAGGAAATTTACTTCTTTTTATTTTTATTTTTTTTGTGGTGGGGGGGTTGTGTTGTGGCGGCGGCAACGGCAATCATTAGTGGCGGTTTGCAGTCGGGAGTGGTGGCCTTGCGATTATTAGTGGTGGTTGAAGAGAGGAGGGGAGAGAAAGCTAAGCCAAAAAAAAGAGGAGAAAAGTTAATTAATTCTTATTTAATTATTTAGACTCTTAAACTTGTTTCTGTATTCAATTAGTAATTCAGTATTTCTATTTTTTTTTTTTTTTTTTTTTGAATTTGTGGGAAACCGCAGCTGTTATTTTTTGTGCGCATTGGGTAAACTCCCGTTTTTGTGCAGTAACATGTAAACCACATAAGACAGGTAAATCACACCTTCCAAGTACAAGTGAGACAGGCTCGACCTATAGAGGCGTTAGTGGGAATTGAATTTGAGACTTTTCAGTCTCAAGCAGCCCACTCTACCATTAGGTCATTCCCAAAGGAACAATATTTCTATTTCAGTTACACATATGATAGGGTAACTTTTACCTTTTACCTTGAATTTTGGTATGATTTATATATGAATGATACAAAATAATCTAATTAGACTAAAATTGCTAAGAGCAGAATTCTTGAATTTTTTATCCTAAATTTGTTTTTAAAGTCTCGTTTTTAACTCATATACTACTATTTTATGAATGCATACAAGAGTTTTCTATTTTTTATAAAAAATTATGGGGTCCAATTCAATTTAGGAGATGCGTAAAGACTTAGAAAGATGTAAATTTGAGAAAAAATATAGGTAGGAGCAAATATTTCGTGGGACCTCCTAAATTTGATTTAAGAGATTCGTTCGATGAACTTTGAACGTATTTATTGTTATTTTAACTTAATTTTAGAGTTTAAATTAATTTTGATTGAACGGCTGTGAGTGCTATAAGAGCTTTATACCCAAATGTAAACCGGAGTGACTAAGTTACTATTCTATTAAATTTATCATTAGTATTAGATATGTATTTCTAGTTTTTTTTAGGTAATGTATTTCTAGTTATTATATTTATAATAAGGTTAATTTGTCTAAAATAAACCATATTTTCCGAATTTTGAATTTTAATATGATCTTTAATTAGTTTGCCTAAAATACATCACCTTTACACTCTTTTGAATTTTGACACGGAGAAAATTTTCGGCAGCAGACATGACAGTTTTTAGCCGACGTATCACAAAACGACATGAGATTTTTCATTTCATTCACCATCAAAGCAAGAGAAATTGGGGATCTAGGAGTCTTTAAGTGAAATTTTTCTTCTCTTTCTTCTTCGATTGCCATTTGCTCCCTCCAATTACCATTATGCTTCTGCATCAATCTTGCGCCCTCCAATGTAAATGGCAATTG
Organism: Schizonepeta tenuifolia; assembly: GCA_029490685.1. Taxonomy (NCBI): domain Eukaryota; kingdom Viridiplantae; phylum Streptophyta; class Magnoliopsida; order Lamiales; family Lamiaceae; genus Schizonepeta; species Schizonepeta tenuifolia. The sequence continues at coordinate 85,042,899 of CM055957.1, forward strand.
AAGAAGAACGAGAAGAAAAATCTCACGTAACAAACCCTTGATCACCAATTTCTCTTGTTTTGATGTTATTAATATAGACATGTCAAACGTTAAATTGCAACGTAGCTAATAACTGTCACGTTGACTAAAAACTGCCACGTCTGCTGCCCGAAATTTTCGCCGTGTCAAAATTCAAAAGGTTATAAAGGTAGTGTATTTTAGGCAAACTAATTAAAGGTCATATTAAAATTCAAAATTTGGAAAAGTTGGTGTATTTTAGGCAAATTAACCATTTATAACATTGTACTATCATTCGGGTATCCAGATAATTCTATCTTTTCCTCTAAATTTCATCGTAAATGAAAGACTCTAAATTTTCCGGTCCAAATTCGGAACCAAACTTGTACCGTATTATTTGTAAAAATATTTGGTCACCAAAATTTGGCAAAAATATTTGTAATTAACAGAAATTCATGAATTCAGGTGAGTTTGATAATGAAGAAGATGAAGTCAAAATATATATCTTCCCTTCCCATATATATACCATTAGCATGTGATGTGATGAAGCAGCAAGTAATGAAGCTCACGTGCAAATGATCCAATGCTTCTGACTCTGACTCTCACAAACGTGTGATTTTGCCTTGGACTTGCCAAATATTCCTACCCTTTTTATATCTTCAATTATTCTTTGCTTAAATCAAATTGCTTAGCTATTTCTCAACAAAAAACAACAAATGAAGATTTATATCTTTGTTTTGAGCTTTATATGTAAAGGTTTATATTGGTAAATCAAATTATTACATATATTATAATTCGTGGATGGTGTCTCACATTGCGCTAATATGTCAGTTTGTGGATTAGAAAATAAAAATCGTCTAACTTCATAGTCTCACCAAAAAATTGAGCATATCTCAATTGCAAAAAAATAAATAAATAATAATAATAATAATAATAATAATAATAATAATAATAATATGCGGCAGGTCACACCCCATGCGACCGCGCGTGGGGTGCACGCACCATATTTTTTTTCAAATTTTCTTTTTATTTTTAATTTTCCAGATTTGTTCCCTCGTTTTTTTGTTTGCCTCTTCGTTTTTTTGTTTGTCGCTTCTTCTTTAGTCAAGAGTCGAGCGAAGGGAACCGAAGGTCTCAGAGCGAGCCGAATAAATCCAAATTGTTATATTCCTTATATTAGTTATCGGCAAAAAATAAAATAAATAAATTATATGTAAATTTGCTGAACTTTGAAAGTGGAGTTCCAATTGTAAATTAAGATACATATGTGATGATTTGATTGACAATAATTCTGAATAAAATAGCTTTGTTATAACTCTGGCTATGTCGAAGTCGAACATACCCTATCAAGTTTCTGAAACTTAAGAGCTACGTATGAATAAATAATGTACTTATTAATAAGAAAATATATAACTCCATTTCCAGATATTAATGTCGTTACACTTTTCTAACTTAGAAAGATGACCCCTTTAAATGTGCTTGGCACTTTGTCATTAAATGATGACTTATATGAGTAAAAATGCTACTACAAGTGCAAATGTTGACCTATATTTTATAGATAGATACTACAATGTAATTTTAGAAAATCCCTTTAAATACTTTTCTTCGAGATGATAATATATATATATATATAATGTCATAACATAATTTAATAATCTAACAAATGTCAGCACTAATTATCAAACTAATCGAAACAAAAATATACTACTAGTAGACATGAGAAAACAACCAACATTTAGTGGGAATAGAAAGTCTATTAAAAAAATCTGATACTATTAGTCTTTCATATGAAAACAGCAAAGCTAACACGTTTTGAATTTTGATTAACCAACTCTGCAAATTTCTTTTCATGTTGACCTTTTGATTCGAGGTAAGTATGAGGTGATTGGTATGATGGAATGGACGATGGAACGGAATGGTCATTCTTACCTTTATTTCTTTTTTTTTGTTAGTTATGTTTTATGAACGAGAATTATCATTTCATCCAAAATTACCATGCCATATTTAATGGGATTAGCCATTCTTTTTTCAATCATGATATTAGTCATTGTTAATGCTCCTATTTTTGCATTTTGACTAGTTGTCCTCATTCGCTTTTGTTAATTTTTATTAAATAAAATCAAAGAATTATTTCCATCAATTCTGACTTTTATACACGCGTTGCGCGTGCACACACACATATACACACACTGGCATGTGCTCACGCACACACACCCACGTATATGCAATCTATTAAAGAATGTCTATTTTATTCCTTTACTTATTCCTTGTGCATATATACCAAGCATATGAATCAACTTACCCATTTCATTCAATTCCATTCCTAATCTCATTCAATTCCAAACCGATTCCATTTTTACCTCATTCCATTCTATCAAGCCAATCAACCCACTTAGTTCTACATCTGTACATTATTTATTTTGCTTGAGGATGATAGTTAAAATTCATAATTTTTGTGGTGTATAATATTTAAAATTCATAATTGTTGTGTACGTCACACTTTTAATTTAGTTAGTCTCTAGTATGTTATTGATCGGACCTACAAATCTTAACTCGTCAGACAGTTTTTATATTCATGGTTGAAATTAAATCGAACACCAACTGAATTACACCCAGTGTAAAAGGGCGAAAGAGTCAAATTAAGGTCAAAGATACACGAGGGAGGGAGGGAGGTGGAGAACAAACAGAATGGATCAGCGTTTGAGGCGCACGAGGGGGGATCTTTCATCTTTCTAATTTCTTTAATCTTTAATTCATTTATTATTACTACTGATTCAGACTAACAACACTTTGCTCACTTCCAAACTTTATAAGTTAACTATACTTGTACATATATATATATATATTTATTTATACTATTAATATGTGTTCATCCTCAGCCCACATGATGGTGCCCTCATTTTTTCTACATTCTATTACTTTACCAGAATTAATCATGTGCTTAGCTATATATAAACATATAATGTTGGGGTGGTGGATGCTGCTGATCTATTCTAGAACGTCAAATTTAGTAATTTCAACAATTATAATCTTTAACACGGAAATTGGTTCAATTTGATGATCACGAGGAATTTCAATTTTAGAAATATGTATATGGACATAATAGGAAATACAAACTTCCAAGTATTGACGTCGGTGAAATTGAATAGCTTGAATATGGGCATGATTTATAGTATTAAACTATTATTCCTTCCGTCCACGATATTGTTGTTACACTGTAGACGGTACGAGTTTTAAGAAATTAAGTAGTGGTAGTAGTAGATAATAGTGAGTATTGTTGTGAGTGGAGTAAAAATCATATAATACAGAGGAAGTGACAACCATATCGTTGACAAAGGGAGTATATATAGACGAATTAATATCCACCAACTTAGATACTCCCTCCGTTTACATTTTTGGGATGTCTCATTCATCTTGTAACATTTTCTTTTATGAAAATAATTAGAAAATCATTTTATTAACTTTAAAACTACTTTATATCACATCAACAACACTTTAATTAATTTAAAAACACTTTATATCCCTTTATTAATACACTAATCATACTATTAATACTCTTTTTCTTAATACTCGTGCGAAAAGAAATATTACATTATGGAACGGGACGGAGGGAGTATGTAATTATAAGTTAATATATTCTTAGCAAATTATATGTTTAATTTTCTTTAATAATAATGAATCCTAAACCAATAAAATACTGTATTATCGACATTGGTGAAGTTTATTAGTTAATTAATCGTAGAAGTATATACAAGTTTTTTCATAATTATTTAGCAATGGGCTGAAGACCCAAATTGTGAGCTCATTTTATTTTATGATTTTAAGATAGAGCCCAATTTAGTCAGATTTAAGAAGGGGGAATTTCTAAAATATAGCGTTTCATCATATTTATGCTTCTGGCCCATTTCTTCAAAGGTTTTATTCGAGAGTCCATTCAAGTTTGGGCTCCTTTTTTCAAATTAAACTATGACCTTTCCTTTCACAGTATAAAAATTTTACATAAACAAATCCACTTGATCTACTCCGACTTAAAATTAGACTCAGTCAATATAGCAAATAAAATAAAATAAAATGCAATGAGGAAAAATAAAATTAACCTTGAAAATGACTAATATGTTTATGTAGCTCGCTGTTAATTACATACACATTATGTAAATAGTATTTATTTAATAATTAGCACATGTAACATCCAATGATCGTAATTCCCATAATTTTATGTATCTAGACTTTTCCCCGGGGGAATGAGGTTCGTGCACGGCGAGAAGTCGGTAATTATTTTTTATTTTCACGATGTAATTGTCATTTTTGTCATTTATTTAAATTCATTTACAATATAGTTATCACTTTCATTTATAGTAATAGGATTCATATAATATATTTCTTCGTCTCGTTCAACTTATCCCTTTTTGTCATTTTAAGTGTCACATTCAACTTATCCCGTTTTATCATTTTAAGTGTCACATTCAACTTGTCCTATTTTCTTTTAAGGAAATAATTAAGAAATCACTTTATTTACTTTATATCACTACAAAAAAAATTTATATCATTTTATGTCACTTCAAAATACTTTATATCACTTTATTAATTCAAAAAGTACTTTATATCACTTTATTCACTATACTAAACCCACCTTTTATCATCTAATACTCTTTTTCTTAGTTTTCGTGCCGATCTCAAATAAGACAAGTTCAACGGGATGGATGAAGTATTATATTTAATCTTATTTTTCTCAAAACTCCACTAATATTTATAGTGAATTCTTACTCCACTTACAATATAACCATTATTATCGACCACTTTTTTAAAACTCATATCTTTCATAATGTGCTAACAATATTGTGAACGAAGGTACTGGTTAGTAATGATTATATGTTCATGATTTGAAAGTTTTAAATCACTTAGTGTGAGATTCTTGCTCAATTTTTCTCTAAAAAAAATCTTATTAATTTTTACTATATTGTGAATTATTTTCTGATTTTGTTTAATGAGTGGGAACCTGCAGCGGTTACTTTCGATGCGTATTGGGTAAGCCATCGTCCCTTGTGTAAATAGTCTGCAAATCATACAGGACATGTAAATCACACTTTTTAAGTACAAGTGTGGCAGGTTCGGCCTATATATAGAGGTACTTCATGAGATTCGAACCTAAGACTTCTCAATCTCGGCGCCCACTTTTACCACTAAGCCATCCCCAAGGGAACTATTTTCTGATTTTATAGATTTATGTTATAGTCGTCGATGAGGCCTACCTCAAGTGTTCATCCAATGTACCACAAGTCTCTCCTTAGTGATAGGTCTTGAGTTCAATTCGGTCTGCACGCAGTTTGTGTATTCTCATTATTATGGTAATATAGTGATCCCGCCTACGTGTGGTGTTGAGGTCATATATACTCCCTCCGTTCCTGAATAGTAGAGTTATCTTTCTTTTTTCGGTCGTCCCTAAATAATAGTCATTCTATTTTGGGATGACCCCACCACTATAATATTATTTTTATTTTCTTTTCCATTTATAAAGATGAATCTCTTTCTCCACTAACTTAACAATTACACTATTTTTATCATTTTCCACCCACAACTACCTAACATTTGTTGCCCTAAAAAATTTCTACTATTCAGGGACAAAAGAGTATTAGTAATTAGTTTGTACTTCTTCCGTCGACGAAATGATTGTCACATTATGGATGACACGAGTTTTAACATAATGGTAAGTAGTATTGAATTGAAGGTATTATTGTGAGTAGAGTAAAGATATCATAATAAATGTGAGTGGTGGTGTATGATTTTTTTTCTAAAGTATTTTATAAGCCTTCCATTTTTTCAATTTTTATTCATATTACTCCCTCTATTCCGTTGAACTTGTTCCATTTGAGATCGGCACAGAGATTAAGAACAAGAGTATTAAATAATAACTGGTGTGTTTAGTGTTGTGAATAAAGTAATATAAAGTATTTTTTATTGATAAAGTGATATAAAGTGTTTTTGAAGTGACATGAAGTAATATAAAATAGTTTTGAAGTAATATAAATTGAATAAAATGATTTATTAATTATTTCCTTCAAAGGAAATGGGATAAATTGAATGGAATACCTAAAATGACAAAATGAGATAAGTTGAACGAGACGGATGAAGTATTATTTATTTCGAGGATTGAAGATTTGAAGATTGTAATAATCTTTATAGAAAGATATGTACAACCCACCCACCGATTTTTAAAGTTAAATTTCACATCAATAAGTGTTAGCAGATGTGTCATGTGTGCGTATCTCGTTTAAGATTATTTATATATTATTCATCTATGGTTTTTGCCTAATTAAGCAATCCTATTAAAATAGTAAATTACTCTCTCCATCTCAATTGTAAGGTCTCGTTTTTTTTTTAGGATGTTCTAATAGCAAGATCTTATTTCAAAAATAGAAATAATTAACTTTTTAAAAGTTATAAAATCCACCACTTTTCATTCATTTACTCTTGTTGCTTAATACTCATGTCCAAAGAAGTGAAACCATGCTATAGCAGTACCCTATATTTCTATATAGTCAACTTGCAAAATTAAAAAAAGATTCTTTATTTTATTATCCATCTATAGTTTTTGCCTAATTAAGCAATCCTACTGAAATACCCTAAAAACCTGTAAATAGTCAACTCTAAGCGAAAATAGAAATTAAACTGAAACAATTAACAATTATTAGCTGCAATAGACGTGCCCAGCAAGTGCAATACTTGAGATATACTGGTATTTGATTTAATCACCGCTATAGAATTTTTATTTTTATATATTTATTTTCCACTCTTGAGCTTTGATTTCCTTTTCTAATTTTCTATAATAATCTAATAATTTGATTATTAACACTGTTCTAACTCGTCACAAGCTTTGCACATTACATACATTGTTAGTATGTTAATACAATTTCTAATCTCTCTATGGTTTATTTTTGTGAAGGCTACGGGTTCCAACGATATTAAAAAAACAAGTTCTGACTTTCAATATAAGTGGTGATTTGCATATTTTATGGCAGATTAGATCTTGAAATTAATCGGACGGCGGGAATCATTCAACACAAGTTAAAAAATAACACGAAATTAATGTTTTTTTTTTCTGGACTAATTAATTACATGAAAGTTTATTCTAAGTAGTGGTGGTCACACACGACGTCGTTGAATTTAAAAATAATGGTAGTAGTATTTTATTGGGCCGCAATAATATATGATGCACGTGTCGATATTTCCGATAATAACGTTTATAACAAATCCTTATCACTCTGCCGCTCATATTTCATTTCAATAAAACAATAATATATTAAAGCAATATTACTCAATTATGGGAAGGTGACAACTTTACAACTATTATTATCCTCTCCATGCGGTTGCGCCAATACTTTTCTAATAGAAATTTTCTTTCTTGCTGACATTAATTGTTTTTTTCTTTTTTTTTGTAATTTTACTTAAAAATAGAAAACAAACTATTTATTTCATAAGAGCATCAAGAAGTCTTGATGCTTTATAATAGAGTAGTTTCGTCTCCAGTCTTACTCTATAATCTTGCTTTATTATAAAGAAATTAATAGTGTTGCTCTACTAGTAAAGCAATACTATTCATTGCTCTATTGTTTTATGTTTTTTCTTTTGTTTCGTTACATTTAGTTAGTGTATTTGTTTAAACATTCATATTTAATTATACTTTACATATTAAATTTGTAACATATTAAAATTATATTATAAATATTTGACATATACAATTACTAATTTTTATAAATAGTAAAATAACTAAAAATATGAAAGATTGAAATTAAAAAGTTATTAGAAGTTAAACAATTACGTAATAAAATAATTAAAGATACGAAAATTAAAAGTATGGCAAATTCTTATCACTCCCGCTCATATTTTTATTTCAATAAAATAAAACAAACATTGTTAGACAATAATAGTACTCAATTATTGGAAGGTGACAACTTTAGAACTTATTATCATCTTCTCCATGCGGTTGCGCATGTACTTTTCTAATCGATTTTTTTTTTCTCGAGAAATTTTTTTTCTTGCTGAAATTAATTGTGTTTGGTTTTGTAACATTACTTAAAATAGAAAACAAACTATTTTATTATATAATTAGGGATACGTTGAGAATGGATTCAATTGTAGGGATTCAATTGTAGGAATAATAGTATATTTTAATACATTTTTATATAATATTATATATTATTAGAATGTATATAATAGTAATATACATATTTGAATGCGCATAATTTACAATAATTTAACACATTAACGTTATAATTCATATGCATTATATGCATTATTAAATCCGAGTCAATCGAAGTTCAAATATATTATCATTTTCAAATATATTCTCGCATCACATGATCGTCTTCCTTACTACATGTACATCATCTATAAAGCTAAAGAAGATCATCTCAAAGAAAGAAAAAAGAAAAAAGAAGAAGTTGTGAAATTAAACATATTATCCAAATCGAAAAATGGAGAAACGAGTAGCCATCATCGGCGGCGGAATCAGCGGCCTCCTCGCCTGCAAATACGCGGCGGCGAAGGGCTTTGCTCCGACCATTTTCGAGGAGCAAGATAACGTCGGCGGGCTGTGGAATCACACCTTGGAATCCACTCTTCTTCAAGTTCCGAAAGAGTTTTACCAGTTCTCCGATTTCCCATGGCCGGATTCCGTCGACATGTTTCCCCACAACACTCAACTCGCCGAATATCTTCAATCTTATGCCCAGAAATTCCAACTTCTGCAGTTTGTGAAGCTCAACTCCGAAGTTATAAATATCGATTATGTTGGAGAATCCAAAGAAGAGATGCAGTCTTGGGATTCATGGGCTGGAGTTGGAAAAGCCTTTGGATCTAAAGGGAAGTGGATTCTCAGAGTTCTCCATAAAGAAGATGACTCCATTAAGGTAAATTAAAAATATAAAATAAAAGTAAAAAAAAAAAATTAAAAAGAAAAGCAATTATTAATTTTTTTAATTTTTCTGAAATTAATAAAATATTAATGTTGCAGGAGTATGAAGTGGAATTTGTGGTTCTCTGCATTGGGAGATTCAGCGGTCTGCCAAATAAACCGGAGTTTGAACCGGGTTTCGGGCCGGAGGTATTTTCCGGCAAAGTGTTGCATTCGATGGATTTCGCCAACATGGAAAATGCAGCTGCTGCTGAATGCATTAAAGGGAAACGAGTCGTCGTTGTGGGCTCCGGCAAATCGGCAGTCGACGTTGCATTTGAATGCGCCAATGTTAATGGTAACCTTTACTTCTCGATTTAGTCACTAGAAGCTTCTAGATATGGTAGTGGGTCGAATTGGCTATAACTTAGATAGATAATAATGGCAATGTATGACGTGTCATGCTACTCATTTTATATAAAATTTTTTAATCTAATCTATCAGCCAAAGTAAATATCGTATCGATTGATTTGCAGGAAAAGATATTCCGTGCACGATGATCCAAAGGACGATTCATTGGATGCTGCCCCACGACGCGCAGCCGTGGGGGTTGAGTTTCGGTTTTCTCTGCTTCACTCGCTTTGCCGAGCTCATGGTTCATAAACCCGGTGAGGGATTCTTGCTCAGTGCCATCGCATCCTTGCTGGCGCCAATGGTACGTAACTACTAATACTAGAGTTTTATGTGAGATGGTCTCATGATGAAACCGGTCAAAAGATGAATTTGAATTTAGATTATTTATATATTTTTGTTATTGTTATGTTCTTGTATGAATAGTGAAAATAATTTATGATTTTTTTAAATGTATATATATGTATGTTTTAGCGATGGTTGGTGAACAAGCTCGTGGAAGTCTATGTTAAATGGCGACTTCCATTGAAAAAATATGATATGGTACCGACGGAAAGCTTCGTTGGGGAAGCATCATCTTGCCAGATAGTGTTCCTCCAGCCTCACTTCTACGACAAAGTCGAAGATGGGAGCATTGTTTTCAAGAAATCGAAGAATTTCATCTTTTGCAAGGAGGGTGTAATCCTCGATGGAGAAAGTACCCCGTTGCAAGCAGACGTTGTCATCCTTGCAACAGGGTATAAAGGCGACGAGAAGCTTAAGAATATGTTCGCTTGTCCCACCTTTCAAGAGTACATTGAAGGATCTTCATCTTCCATTCTCCCTCTCTATAGGTATTGATGATGGTTATTCTACTAGAAAGATCAAATATTTTCTTTCAATTAACGTGTTTTAACAATACTAGCAAAAAAAAAATGTGCAGGCAAATGGTCCATCCAAGAATCCCACAGCTTGTTGTGATAGGCTACTCGGAGTCGCTCTCAAATATTTTCACATTTGAAATGAGGTGCAAATGGTTGGCACATTTTCTTGATGAATCCTTCCAATTGCCAAGCATCGGAGCGATGGAGAAGGAGATCGGGATGTGGGAGAAGTACATGAAGAGGTATGCCGGCAACGGCAAGTTTAGGAGAGCTTGCGTTGGTGGTGTTCCTATATGGTACAATGATCAAATATGTAGAGATATTGGATCTACTCCGAAAAGAAAAAAAAGTTTCTTCTCGGAGTTGCTCGAGCCTTATGGTCCCGCGGACTACCACGAGTTATAACCTTCCAAGTCGTATTAGCATCTAGTGTTTTATTGTTATCAATGTATGAATGTGCATTGGTTGACGTCATATAATATATGTGACGTGGATTGATAAAACGAAACATGAGATGTAATACAAAAATATAACACATAAATCAGGTCATGTTTAATTCATTGTCAGTCTTTACTTCAAATTGAATGTATGTTTCTTTTGAATAAAATGTAATACCGCAATGTTGCTTTCAAATTAAGTAATTGATGTTGTGCTCAAGTTTCTATCTCAATCAGATTTGTTACAACGTGCTTAAAATAAATAAATAAATGAATGAATCAAATCATATTTATAACAACTTGAAAAACTCAATTTTTCTAAAATAGTTCATACTTTCAGGAACAATTATAGTTAAAAGCTATGTTTCTTCTTCGCATAACTATTGTTTCCCATTATCTATCGAGTAGTCTCCTCTGGAGACTTCCACAGTGGAGATGGGTCACCGCCCCGCCCCGCCCACGCGCTCCATTTGACCCGCGCGTGAGATCCACGCGCCACGCGTGGGTCTCACGCGCTACAGCGTTTTTTTTTTTTTTAATTTTCAGATTTTTTTTTTCTCGACGGAGCCTTCGGCTCCGATTTTACGGCTCCGCCTTCGCTCCGATTACTAAAATAAGGATAATCGGCGGGCAACATTTTAGGTTTTTACGACTCGCTCTGAGGCCTTCGGCTCCCCTCGCTCGCATCTTGACCATAGAAGAAGCGGAAAACAAAAAAAAATGGAAAAAAAAATTGGAAAAAAAAAAACTGGTCAAAGGAGGTTTGACCGAGTCAAACCCGGATCAAACGGGGCGGGTCGGGTCAAATGGATCGGGTGTTGCACGGTAGAGAATATGCACCCAAGTTTTTGTCTTATCTATATAAACGAAAATGGATTCAAGGCTTTTGTCTTCATTGAGGGATAGGAAATATTCTTCCCGTGTGAAGAGACTTGGTATTCTCTCGTTTTGGTATGATTTCACAAACAAAAATATGAACTAAAATTCACAAACAAAAAATATAACCTAAAAAAATTAAGGCAAATATTTGTTTACGGTAGGTCGCACTCCATGCGACCGCGCATGGGGTGCATGCGCCATTTTTTTTTTAATTCTTGTTTTCTTTCTTAACTTTTTTTTGACTTTTTTTTTAATTTTTAGCTTTTATTTCAATTTTTTTTAAAAAAAATTCTACTTTTTATCCACTTTTTTTTTTTGTTTGCCTCTTCATTTTTTTGTTTGCCGCTTCTTCTTTGGTCATGATTCGAGCGAGGGGAGCCGAAGGCCTCGGAGCGAGCCGAAATAGTCCAAATTATTGTTCACCAATCATCATTGAATTAGTAATCGGAGCGAAGGCGGAACAGTAAAATTGGAGCTGAAGGCAGAATCGAAACGAAAAAAAAAATACAAACTGTAATTAAAAAATAATTAAAAAATTTGACCGAGTCAATAGGTTAAAACCGATCCGAATCCGATCGCCCTAGGTGGCAGGTTGCACGTAAGTGCTTCTCAAAAATTAAACTACTTGTAGACTTTGGACCAATTTGATTTACAAAAATCTACTAGTAGACTTGAAATTTGAGGCCTGAGTCGGCCCTACAATTTTGAATTGAGGGCTACACCATTGCTAAATTTTTTTATTAGGTAATTAATTTAGGACATTTCTCAAAAAATTAATAAATTTAGGACTATAGGAAAATAATATTTAGTTTTATCAAGCTATATAGAATAAAATGGTGGAACGTGTAAAATTTGGGCCAAAGAAAATTAATATGGAATGAAATTGAAGTGTTGGGGCTTTTGAATTTCTATTGGGCTGTCTTTTTATCTGTAAATAAACTAATGAAAATCTTAAACACAGCATGATTCTTCATATTACCTGGATCAAGAGTCATTTGAAGTAGTAATAATAAACACATACGTACAAATATAACACGATAGCATGATCTTTATGTATATTTATTTTATTATAATTCAAGTTACTTGTATAAATTAAATTATCTTAATTGTAATAATTTAATTAGTATGTGAATCAGTTTAAAATGCGATGCAAATTGCTAGAAGGCTTTGTAGATCACAGATTTATATATAGTTATATACAGATCGACAAAGAGCTGACAACGACGTCGTTTACCGATGGATGCCTTAATTTATGTCAAATAGTATCTTGCTCAGTGTCATCGCGTACTTGCTGGCGCCAATGGTACGTAACTACTAATGCGAGATGAATTTATGTTAAAGATGAATCTTGAGTGAGATGATCTCATAGTGAGACCAGTCAAATGTGAATTTGAATTTTAGGTTATTTACGTATTTATGCTAGCATTGTTGTGTTTTTTTACTAATAGTGAATTGTTTTTAACGTTTATATGTATTTTTAGCGATGGTTGGTGAACAAGCTCGTGGAAGTTTATGTTAAATGGCGACTTCCTTTGAAAAAATATGATATGGTACCGACGGAAAGCTTCGTCAGAGAAGTCTCATCTTGCCAGATATTAATCCTGCAACCTCACTTCTACGACAAAGTCGAAGATGGGAGCATTGTTTTCAAGAAATCGAAGAATTTCACCTTCTGCAAGGAGGGTGTAATCCTCGATGGAGGAAATACCCCGTTGCAAGCAGACGTTGTCATCCTTGCAACAGGATATAAAGGTGACGAGAAGCTTAAGAAAATGTTCCCTTCTCTCACCTTTCAAGAGTACATTGAAGGATCTTCATCTTCCATTCTCCCTCTCTATAGGTATTGATGATGGTTATTCTACTTGAAAGATCAAATCTTTTCTTTCAATTAACGTGTTCTAACAATACTAGAAAAAAAAAAAGAATTAGCCAAATATAGCCACTCCTGAAAAGAAAAGTGCTAATATAGCCACATTTTAAAAAACGATCAAATATGGCCACGCATACACGACTTGCATACACGACTAGCATACACGACCTTGTACATTGGTCGTGTATGCTGATATGGTCGTGTATTCAGGTCGTGTATGCTGATATAGTCGTGTATGCTAGTCGTGTGTGCATTCTTGTGGATATTGCTATGGTCGTATATGCTAGTCGTGTATGCATGGTCATATTTGATCTTTTTAAAAAAAAAAGGCTATATTAGCACTTTTCTTTTCAGAGGTGGTTATATTTGCACTTGTCCCAAAAATAAATGTGCAGGCAAATGGTCCATCCAAGAATCCCACAGCTCGGTGTGATAGGCTACTCGAAGTCGCTCTCGAATATTTTCACATTTGAAATGAGGTGCAAATGGTTAGCACATTTTCTTGATGAATCCTTTCAATTACCAAGCATCAGAGCGATGGAGAAGGAGATCGAGATGTGGGAGAAGTACATGAAGAGGTATGCCGGCAACGACAAGTTTAGGAGAGCTTGCGTTGGTGGTGTTCCTATATGGTACAATGATCAAATATGCAGAGATATTGAATCTACTCTTAAAAGAAAGAAGGGTTTCTTCTTGGAGTTGCTCGAGCCTTACGGTCCCGCGGACTACCATGAGTTATAAGCTTCCAAGTCGTATGTGCATCTAGTGTTTTATTGTTATCAATGTATGAATGTGCATTGGTTAACGTCATATAATATATGTGATACCCCAATATTAAATATTGGACCTTAATTAAGATTCTACTAAAGAACTTCAATAAAATTTGGGCCAAGGAAAATTAATATGGACTGAAATTGAAGTGTTGGGGTTTTCTGAAATAGTGTTGGGGTTTTTGAATATCTATTGGGTTTGTCTTTTTATTTGTAAATAAACTAATGAAAATCTTAAAACGATAAAAAGACATACGTACAAAATATAAAACGATAGCATGATCTTTATATATATGTTTATTTTATTATAATTCAAGTTACTTGTATAAATTAAATTATTTTAATTATAATATTTTAATTAGTACTCCTTCTAATCTATATTGATAATATTCTCTTTCCTTTTCCGTCTGTCCCGTTGATAATGTCCTTTTGTCACAAGTGAAAATTACCCTTTAAAATGGATGGGGCTTACCATTTTCTCTCATTTTACTTTTAATCCTTAATAACCGTACCCATAAAATAAGAAACATTATCAATAGGTCGCATGCAGTGTATGAATCAGTTTAAAATACAATGCAAATTGCTAGCAGGTTTTGTATATCACAGATTTATATATACGGATCGACAAAGTGCTGGCAACGACATCGTTTACAGTTGGATTCCTTACTTTACGTCAAATCGTTTCAATTTCATACTCCATTAATCTTAAAATTCAACGCATACTGCATGTATAAATTTAGTGGTCCATTTTGAATCAAATTAACACATTGCGAAGCTAACTAATTTGATTATCGTTCGTGGAAGAAATGGATACTGATTTTGCACTTTCGTGTGAAGCTAACTAATTTGATATATACTCCTATCTATAGTCAATTGGGAAAATTGTGTTTTCTTTTAGATACTTTTCTTCTTCTTGATTTTGCTTTCTTATTTATGGCAATTAGGGATCTGAATGTAAGGTGATTGGGTAAAATGAAAATTTATCTATAATTTTGTTAGAGAAGCACTTGCATGCAACCGGTCTCTTCTCAAGAGATCGGATCCGGGTCGGGTTGACGCATTGATCGGTCAAAATTAATTGCTTTTTTTCGATTTTTTTTCGATTTCCAGATTTCTTTTTTCGATTCCCTTCGGCTCCATCTTCACTCTGATTACTAATATAAGGATAATCGTTGGATAACAATTTGAACTTTTTCGGCTCGCTCCGAGGTCTTCGGCTCCCCTCGCTCGAAGTTTGACCAAAGAAGAAATGTAAAACAAAAAAACGAAGAGGCAAACAAAAAAAATGTGGAATAAAATGTGGAATTTAAAAAAAAGTGAAAAAAACTCTGAAATTCAAATAAAAAAAAAACAGAAATTAAAAAAAAATTGGAAAAAAAAATTCAGAAAAAAAAATATTGGCGCGTACACAACACGCGCCGCACGAGGGAAGCGGACGCGTGTCGTGCACTCGCCACGTGCCGTCACATCCTATGCGACCGATCACATTCAAATTTGCTGATTTTGTTGTTTTTTAAAATTTGCAGGGAATTGGACATTTCTATTTTCTTCAAATTTGAGAGGTGGGATATTGAGATTAAAATTTATGGGCTTGATCAAGATGTTGTGGTTGATAACGGGAGCAAAGGTGCTTAAAAATCCGATGACGAGTGATAGCATAAATTTGCGATTTGTTTGTCGTGGTTCTTACTTTTCTTGTTCTTCTTCTTTAAAGTTTGGACTATGAGAATGAATGATTTTGTTTTTACCATTTAAAATGAGGGGCTACAGAGGAGAAGGTTGTACATAATATTTTAATTCTATTTTAAATTTAGAGGTTATAATGAATAAAATAGGGCCGCATTTAAAATTACCCTTGCTAAAACATAGCGCTTCATATTTAAGGTTTGGCCCAATTTCTTCAAAGGTTTTATTCGAGAGTCCATTCATGTTTGGGCTCCTTTTATCAAATTCAATTATGACCTTTCCTTTACACAGTATAAATTTTTTTGATAACTAATCCTCTTGATCTACTCCGACTTAAAATTAGACTCGGTCAATATAGTTCAAATAAAATAAAATAAAATGCAATGAGGAAAAATAAAGTTAACCTTGAACATGACTAATATGTTTATGTAGCTGGCTGTTAATTACATACACATTACGTAAATAGTATTTATTTAATAATTTGCACATGTAACATCCAATTATCGTAATTCCCATAATTTTATGTATGTATCTAGACTTTCCTCGGGGGAATGAGGTTTCGTGCACGGCGAGAAGTTGGTAATTATTTTATCCGATATAGTTATCATTTTTGCTTTTTAAGTACGTTCACGATATGATTGTCTCTTTTATTTATAGTAATAAAGTTTACACAATATATTATATATAATCTTATTCTTTTCACTATTCTACTCACATTTATAATGAGATTCTTACTCGACTCGCAATAATACTCACAACTACTTTTTTTTAAAAATCGTGTTGTCCACAATATACCAACAATAGTGGACGGAGGAAATACTAGTTAGTAATGATTATGTGTTCATGATTTGAAAGTTTTAAATCACTTAGTGTGAGATTCTTGTTATGTGTCTTTTATTTATAGTAATAAAGTTCACGCAATATATTATATTTAATCTTATTCTTCTCACTATTTTACTCATATTTATAGTGAGACTCTTACTCGACTCGCAATAATACTCATAACTACTTTTTAAAAAAATCGTGTTGTCCACAATATACCAACAATAGTGGACGGAGGAAATACTAGTTAGTAATGATTATGTGTTCATGATTTGAAAGTTTTAAATCACTTAGCGTGAGATTCTTGTTAAATTTTTCTCTAAAAAAAATCTTGGTAATTTATACTATAATGTGAATTATTTTCTGATTTTATAGATGTATGTTATAGTTGATGAGGCCTAACTCAAGTGTTCAATCAATGACCACAAGTCTCTCCTTAGTGATAGATCTTGAGTTCAATTTCGTTTGCGCGCAGTGTAATGTATTCTCATCTTGTATGGTGATATAGTGGACCTGTCTACGTGTGGTGTAGTGTTGTCACATTTGTGTGATGTAGAGATCATATATATATATCCCTCTGTCCCTGAATAGTAGAATCATCTTTTCTTTTTTCCATTCACAAAGATGAGTTCCATTTTTCACTAACTTAACAACTAAACTATTTTTATCATTTTTCCACCCACAATTACATAATATTTTTTAAAACTCATGTTGCCCTCAAAAAGCTCTACCATTCAGGGAGTATTGTTAGTTTGTAGAAATTTGATTAGCACTGCATTTTACATAGAGTTCTATGCAAAAATGATCTTATAGTTCCACTTAAACATATGGAGAAAGATAAAGGAATAAAAATCGAATAATAAGCTACCGTGGTGGTGTATGAATTTTTTTCTAAAGTATTTTATAAGCGTGTTTTCTTCCATTTTTAATTTTTTATTCATATTACTATTATTTATCATGAGGTGCAAAGAGAGTGTTACTGTTGCATAGGATTTCTCCTGATTCACGCTCTGTCGTTCCAGTGGTGACGTAAAAACTCTCTTGATCTGACTCATGAGCTCTTCGGCATAGCTCACGGTACCAGATCTGCCATTACCACCTTCCTCGATCTTCCTCTCTTTCCTCCCTACGCCATGTGTGCACGTTAAGCTTGTTCATGCTAACGGGCGCTAGGAGAGCAAGCTGAGAGATATTCACCAAAGTACTTTCTCCAACCATGCACCCATCATCATCACATCAATAAGTTTTAGCAGATGTGTGAGTATATTATATGGATAATGATATTAATTCGGTCACACGGTGGCCAGCCACACGCGTAAAAAGAAAAAGGAAAATTGACTGTAAAAATGGAAATAATCACATTTTCCCCTTATGATTTATGCTTCCTAATTAGAATATATTTTCATTTTCAAAACCTATATTACCATTTCCAAAACCTAATTAAGCTATCCTACTAAAATACCCTATATGCTTGTAAATAGTCAACTTATAGAATTAAAAAAGACTATTTATTTATTATTCATCTATAGTTTTTGCCTAATTAAACTATCCTACTAAAAACCCTATATACTTGTAAATAGTCAACTTACAGAATTAAAAAGAACGAAAATATAAGCGAAATGGAAATTAAACTAAAACAATTACAACAATTATTAGCTGCGGAGATGGTCTCTCATGAGACCGGTCTCTAGTAAGAGTTAATCCGGTCAAACCAGGGTCAATTTTTTTTTTCTGCCTTCGGCTCTGCCTTTACTCTGATTACTAATGTAAGGATAATCGTCGGACAATAGTTTGAATTTTTACGGCTCGCTCTGAGGCTTTCGACTCCCCTTGCTCGAATCTTGACCAAAGAAAAAGCGGCAAACAAAAAAATGAAGAGGCACAAACAAAAAAAAAGAGAATAGAAGAAAAAAATCTGAAAAAAAAAAGAAAAAAAAAATGGGGCGCGCCGCACATGTGCCCCACTCGCCGGACGCGCCAGTCTCTAGTTAGAGACCGGTCGCACAGGAGTTTTCGTCTTAGCTGCGATAGATGTTCCCAGCAAGTGCAATACTTGTACTAGTACTTTATTTAATCACCGCTATAGAATTTTTATTTTTATTTAATTATTTTCCACTCTTGAGCTTTGATTTTCTTTTCTAATTTTCTGTAATAATTGATTATTAACACACTGTTCTAACTCGTTACAAGTTTTGCACATTACATACATGTTGAGTATGTTAAAACAACTTCTGATCTGATTTTCGATATAAGTGGTGATTTGCATATTTTATGGGAGATTAGATCTTGATATAAATCGGACGGCGGGAATCACTCAACCCAAGTTAAAAAACATACAGAAATTAATGATTTTCTTTTCCTGGACCAATCAATCGTAGTAAAGTTTATTCTACAGTGGTCACACACGAAGTCGTTAAATTTTAAAAAAAGGTGGTACTTTATTTAAGTTTGTACTAGTAGTATTTTATTGGGCACGCAATAATATACGATACATGTCGATATTTCCGATAACAACGTTTCTAAGGCTATCTGTAACCCTTAGAGCACCTTTGGGGTGCTCTAATACTAGAGCACTTTTAGAGTACTCTACTCTTGCAGTTCAAGGATGCTCTAAGGGTGCTCTATCTTTAATATTAAATAATTTTTCATTTTCATTTATTAAATTAATTCATCTATTTATAAATAAATTAAAATATATTAATTAATAAATAATACGAATTTTCCATTAATATTTGAAAATTGGAAAATTTTACATAAATTAAAATACACTAATTAATAAAAATAACACTACATGCTGGAATAAAACTAAAAAATACGAAAAAAAATTACGTCCACCCCCGACGTTGCTTCACCTTCTCCACCATCTTCCTGTGAACAACTTGCTGCTCCGGCGTCATAAATCTCGTAGCTGGAGACAACTTCCAAGTCGGTGGCATCACGTCTCTGCTTAACATATTCGGCCCGGATGCGTGCATTTTCCAACTTCGCTCGAGCTGATTCACGCAACGCCACCGCGATCTCATGCTTGGCCTCGGCAAACTGGGTAAATCGGTCGCCATATCGATCCATGACGGATTCGAACTGGGACGAGCCCTCTACCGGCTTCTTTCCTTTGGACCTTGCCCTGGCCCTTGCCGCATCTCGACTCTCCGGTCGGGGAGACGCGTTCTCCTTCGGTGGACTGGGCCTCCTCCGCAGACGGCTGGGACTGAGAAGAAGTGGAGTTGCCCCTCGCCGTAGTCTTCGTCCTCTTCATGGATTGTACGTCTGGGAAATTGGCGAGGACGAACTTGGGGTTGTCTTTGAGAATGTCCCAAGCTATGAAATAGCCGAAAACAGGTCCCTGGGTATTTGACTGGTAGATGGCTTGGGCCTGGGCAATCACATACCCGTCATCGGCGAAGCTTGGCCGGCGAGATTGAGCTTTCTGGAAAGCGCTAATCCAAGCTTTAACGGTAGTCTGGATGCGGCCGAAGAAGCTCCTAACGGCTTTCTTGTTGAGCTCCAAGTTGAACTTCTTGTTGAAGTGCTCTTGGATAGCGTCGGAATATCTCTCGCCGGACTGGTCGCATCCGACGATGGAGTTGCAGGTCTCCTCCACCCAAATCTGTGCCATGTAGTTGGCTTGTTCGTCGGTGTAGTTGTGTCGCTTCGCCCGGACGGGTTCCGAGTCATCTTCGGCGGCAGCGGCGTCAGAGGTGGCGATGACTTTGCCCTTCCCCTTCTTTTTTCTTCCTCCGGCAGCGGGCTGGGACGGCGGCGGTGCCACAATGAGGCGATCATCTGTGTTTGTTGCCGGAATGTCGGCGTCGGGGGAGAACGACGGGTAGGATTCGGCGGAGGCCGGAGTGTTGAGGTTGATTGAATCAAGTCCCGCCCCCGTGAAATAGTTCATGTCGTTGGCATTATCGCCGAACCAGTTGTATGGATTGTTGGAATCCATAATTTTTTGTTGGGATGAATTTGTTGGAGAAATGAAGGAGATGAAAAAAAATTGAGAGATGAAAGGAATGAGAGGTGTGAAAATGAGGGAGATGAAATGGGTATTTATAGGTAAAATAAATAAAATAAAATAAAAAAGAAAAAAACCTGCAAAATTACCGTTGCCGGATAAATTGCCGTTGCATTTAAAAATTTTAACGTTGGCGCGTGTATCACACGCGCCGAACGTTTTTTATTTTATTTTTTTAAAATTTGTCGAGCGCGTGGCCACACGCGCCATGCTCGAGCATGGCTCGCGCGCTCGAGCTGTGCTCTAGCTCTTCCTCGAGCCCCCCCCCCCCCGCTCGATGCCGGCTCGAGCACCCTTGCTTGAGACCAGTTGCAGATAGTCTAATTCAATAAAACAATACTCCCTATTTACTATGTATCCATTCCATTAAGTACTTTATCTTATTTGAACGTATCATTTTATTAAGTTCATCTCCTAAAATAGAAATGTATCATATGATAAATATTTCATTATAACTCATAAATTTTCACTTAAAAAGCAATGAACTCAATTCTTTCCTTCTACTTGATGTGATAAAAATAAATAACTCATTTTCTTTACATGTGTGTCCAACTAAATGATTTTAAAGCAATAGTTCTCTCAATTATTGGGAGGGGACAACTTTGCTACTACTATTGTTTGGTATCTATCCTCTCCATGCGGTTAGGCCAATACTTTTTTAATCGAAAAAATCCTTTCTCGAGAAATTTTCTTTCTTGCCAGATTAATTTTTTTTTTGTCATATTACTTGAAATAGAAAACAAACTATTTCAAGCCAGCTTGCTACTTTATAATAGAGCAGTTTCGTCTCGAATCATATTCGATAATCCTGCTATACTATAGAGATATTGTAGTAAATAATATTGTTCTACGATAGAGTAATATTATTCGTTGTTTTATTGGCTTTTTGTTTTTCCTTTTCTTTTGTTTATTTAATTATACTTTACATATTCAATTTATAAAATATTAAAATTATATTACAAATATTTGACGTGTAAAATTACTAGTTTCTATAAGTAGTAAAGTGACTAAAAATATGAATTATTTAAATTAAAACGTTATTAGATTTGACAAAATTACATAATAAAATAATTAAAGATTTAAAAATTAAAAATATAATTAATCCAATTTTTTTTGAAAGACTGTCTTCACCGCTTCCATAGTCTTCATGAATTGAGATAAATTTTATTTAGCGTTTAAAATTATAATATAATTTTTTAAAAATAGAGCATGAAATAAAACAATGGTTAGAGAAGCAATGGTTAAAAAAGGTTGGAGATGCTCTAAGTAGGAATTTGTTGAGAATGGGTTCTACTTCTACAGTGAGAATGATAGTATATTTTAATAATTTTTTGTTATAATAATATACTTCCGTCGTCTCTTTGAACTTGTTATATTTGGGATCGACACGAAGATTAAGAATAAGAGTATTAAATAATAAAATGTATATTTAGTGTAGTGAATAAAAGTGATATAAAATATTTTTTAATTAATAAAGTGATATAAAATATTTTTGAAGTGACATCAAGTGATATAAAGTGATTTTGAAGTGATATATAAATAAAGTGATTTCTTAATTGTTTATTTAAAGGAAATGGAACAAGTTGAACGGGACACCCAAAATGATAAAATGAGACAAGTTAAACAGAACGGAGGGGGTATAATATATATAGGGATGGAATATAATATACATATTTGAATGCATAATTTACAATAATTTATCGCATTAATATTGTAATTTATAATGCAACAATAAATCTCATTAATGATCAACAATAATTAAAGTGTTAATATATTCTCATTTTCAAAAATATTCTCGCATCACATTATTATATCTATAAAAGATAAAGAAGATCATCTCAAAAAAAAAGAAAAAAAAAGAAAAAAGAAGTTGTGAAAATAAACATATTATCCAATCGAAGAATGGAGAAACGAGTAGCCATCGTCGGCGGTGGAATGAGCGGCCTCCTCGCCTGCAAATACGCGGCGGCGAAGGGCTTCGCTCCGACCGTTTTCGAGGAGCAAGATAACGTCGGCGGGCTGTGGAATCACACCTTGGAATCCACTCATCTTCAAGTTTCGAAAGAGTTTTACCAGTTCTCCGATTTCCCATGGCCGGATTCCGTCGACGTGTTTCCCCACAACACTCAACTCGCCGAATATCTTCAGTCTTATGCCCAGAAATTCCAACTTCTGCAGTTTGTGAAGCTCAACTCCAAAGTTATAAACATTGATTATGTTGGAGAATCCAAAGAAGAGATGCAGTCTTGGGATTCATGGGCTGGAGTTGGAAAAGCCTTTGGATCTAAAGGGAAGTGGATTCTCAGAGTTCTTCATAAAGAAGATGACTCCATGAAGGTAATTAAAAAATAACAAAAAAAAAGTTTATATTTTTATTATTTTATTTTATTTATGCATTTTTCAGAAATTAATAAAATATTAATGTTGCAGGAGTATGAAGTCGAATTTGTGGTTCTCTGCATTGGAAGATTCAGCGGTCTTCCAAATAAACCGGAGTTTGAACCGGGATTCGGACCGGAGGCATTTTCCGGCAAGGTGTTGCATTCGATGGACTTCGCCAACATGGAAAATGCAGCTGCTGCTGAATTCATTAAAGGGAAACGAGTCGTCGTTGTGGGCTCCAGCAAATCGGCAGTCGACGTTGCATTTGAATGCGCCAATATCAACGGTAGCCTTTAATACTAGAAGCTTCTAGATGTGGCAGTGAGTCGAGTTAGCTGATAGATTAGATAAATAATAATGATAATGTATGACGTGTCATGCTACTTAGTATAAATTTTTAATCTAATTTATCAGCCAACGTAAATGTCACATTGATTGATTTGCAGGAAAAGACAATCCGTGCACAATGATCCTAAGAACGGTTCATTGGATGCTGCCCCACGACGCGCAGCCGTGGGGGTTGAGTTTCAGTTTTCTCTGCTTCACTCGTTTTTTCGAGCTCATGGTTCACAAACCCGGCGAGGGATTTTTGCTCAGTATCATCGCGTACTTGTTGGCGCCAATGGTACGTTACTACTAGTGCGAGATGAATTTATGTTAAAGATGAATTTTGTGTGAGATGGTCTCGCAGTGAGACCAGTCAAAGGTGAATTTGAATTTTAGGTTATTTATGTATTTACGCTAGCATTGTTGTATATTTTTTTTTTCTAATAGCGAATTTTCTTTTAACGTTTATATGTATTTTTTAGCGATGGTTGGTGAACAAGCTCGTGGAAGTTTATGTTAAATGGCGACTTCCTTTGAAAAAATATGATATGGTACCGACGGAAAGCTTCGTCAGAGAAGTCTCATCTTGCCAGATATTAATCCTGCAACCTCACTTTTACGACAAAGTCGAAGATGGGAGCATTGTTTTCAAGAAATCGAAGAATTTCACCTTCTGCAAAGAGGGTGTAATCCTCGATGGAGAAAGTACCTCGTTGCAAGCGGACATTGTCATCCTTGCAACAGGGTATAAAGGTGACGAGAAGCTCAAGAATATGTTTGCTTCTCCCACTTTTCAAGAGTACATTGAAGGATCTCCATCTTCTATTCTTTCGCTCTATAGGTACTGATGATTTTTATTCTACTAGAGGATTAAATCTTTTCTTTCAATTAATGTGTTCTAATAATACTAGCAAAAAAAATGTGTAGGCAAATGGTCCATCCAAGAATCCCACAGCTCGTTGTGATAGGCTACTCGGAGGCTATTTCGAATATTTTGACATTTGAAATGAGGTGCAAATGGTTGGCACATTTTCTTGATGAATCCTTCCAATTGCCAAGTATAGGAGCGATGGAGAAGGAGATCAAGATGTGGGAAAAGTACATGAAGAGGTATGCCGGCAACGGCAAGTTTAGGAGAGCTTGCCTTGGTGGTGTTCCTATATGGTACAATGATCAAATATGCAGAGACATTGGATCTACTCCTAAAAGAAAGAAGGGTTTCTTTTCGGAGTTGCTCGAGCCTTATGGTCCCGCGGACTACCACGAGTTATAAGCTTCCAAGTCGTATGTGCATCTTATATTTTATTGTTATCAATGTATGCTCGTGCATTGGTTGACGTCATATTATATGTATGATGTGGATTGACAAAGTGAAACACGAGATGCAATATAAAAGTTGAGAAATTGTTGTGTGGGTGTACGTACACGAGATGCAATATAAAAGTGTAACATCGGATCAAAGTGAAGTTCACTCTGATTAGGTTGGCCACGTGTCATATTTAATTCATCGTCAGTTTTTACTTCGAATTGAATGTATGTTTCTTTTGAATAAATTGTACCTCAATGTTGCTTTCAAATTGATGTAATTGATTTTGTGCTCAAGTCTCTATCTTTTTTTTTTGTTTGTTTGAAAGTTACTCAAGTCTCTATCATAATCACATTTGTTACAAATATAAAACGATAGCATGATCTTTATAGTATATGTTTATTTTATTATAATTCAAGTTACTTGTATCAATTAAATTATTTTAATTAGTATGTAAATTAGTTTAAAATGCGATGCAAATTGCTAGCAGGCTTTGTAGATCACAGATTTATATATAAGGATCGACAAAGAGCTGGCAACGACGTCGTTTACCGTTGGATACCTTAATTTACGTCAAATCGTTTCATACTTTATTAATCTTAAAATTCAACTCATACTGCATGCATAGAATTATTGTAAATTTAATTAGTGGTCCATTTTAAATAAAATTAACACATTGCGAAGCTAACTAATTTGATTATCGTTTCGTGGAAGAAATGGAAACTGATTTTGTACTTCCTTGTGAAGCTAACTAATTTGATATACATAATATATAATCTTTTTTTTTTTGTTTTTGTTTTGCATGGACTTGTAACAGAGGACAATGTGTTGATGTTTTCTAACATTCCGCGTTATTAAAATTGCGATGAAATTCTTTAAAAAAAATGAAATGAAGTTTTCCCTTAAACAAAATGAAGCTGATTTATTTTTTCAATTTTCCATATTATAATTAATACACAATTTATACATGCGAGAATCATGATTCGTCACACATCATGCATGAAACTAATCCCCCACTTTTCTGCTCATACAATTAAATAGCCTAAATATACAGAATCGGTAACAATTCATATTAAGGGGGAAGAAATCACTAAAATTATATTCTTGAAAGCATATTTAAGTTTTTTTTCTTCATAATGTCAACTTTAAAGGGGAGCTCAATCAGACACACAACTCCTGCGGCAATAATATTTTTGTTAGCTTTGATATTAACGGCGGTAGGAGGGTGGACTTCACGCGCTCCACCGCCTTCCGCCCAAAATTTAGGTCTCCGGCCAGAGGCGGTGGCGGCTCAGCCAGCGGCGAAGGAAGAAAAGGAGGAGGAGGAGGATTATGCGATATGGAATCCGACCCCATATTTTGGTGGTGGAGGGTATGGAGCTCCTATACCTCATGCATAGAATGCTTGTTGTCATCGCCAACAATGTGATATTTAATTTTAAATTCTACTTAATTTTCATAAATAAATAGTAGTATTTGGTTTAATCTTGAATATATTAATGAGCATGTATATTGTGTTTGCTAGCTAGAGGAATAATTTACTTTATGAACTCATTTTCCGAACTTGTTGTGGTTGTACCGTATTTATGTTTAAGCATTTAATATGTAATATTTAAATAATAGAAAGTAAGCAATACTTATGCAATATATATGCCGGACGCATGTAGGTACTAGGTAAGTAAACTAATTCAATAAATACTTTACATTTGGCTTTATTTACAACTTTGCTATTTTCCTATTCAAACCATTATTTTTAGATTTTTGTGTAACATTTTCTCTATTTTTTGGTCTTTGCTCGTTAAGTACAAAAATTAAACATCATTAGTTATTGTTCATTGACTGTTAAAGTTTGAGTTGATTGTCCAACATGATTAGCTCATAATATTTCTATCTTAAACAAGCCAAATATTTGATATTAATGTCAGAATTTCAATTAGAAAAATATATTGATTTAAATATAAAATGAAATATACATATGATCAGTAAATGAATCTTCAACATATATATAAACAAGCCAAATGTGAAGATTATGATCAGTAGAAGCGCAAATTTGCGTTTTTACTGTTCACATACACTATCACTTTGTAAAATTTGTCATCTCAAAGAGTTACAAATCGTAAATAATATTGAAACTATTAGTCTGTTAATTCTAACATCTACTAAAATGTCATGTATAAAAATATATTTTCATAATATTTAAAATGTAATATATATATGTATTTGTTTATTGAAATTAGTCACTTTTATATGACAAATTAAATATATGTTTGTTTTAATTTCAACACATTTTAGTAAACGGAGACTTTAAGGGCCTTCAAAATCTTCTTGACATTTCTTCTTTGACAAATCATCTAAATTGTTTGACAAAATCTTCCTTTAAGGGCCTTCAAAATCATCTAATTTTTTTTTTTCGTTCAAAAAAATAAATAAATAATAAGCGAGCCTAAAATTATATATTTATAAGTTAATCGAAGAAATGTATATAGTTATATATATATGATATTATAGGATTAGAATTTACATTTTATTGTTTACATACATAATCATTAAAGTGGAACCCTTCCCCTATTTATTTTATGCATTTCATTCTCTATTTGGCCCACTTCAAACAAAATGAGAAAAAGGGGTCGGTCAATAGCATAGCTCTTTCTTTCCCCTATCTTCGAAAGGAGGAGAGGCCTTCGCATTCCTAATCTGGTAGGGTCGGACAGCTTTGTTTGCCCCAACTTGGCAAATTGCATCCGCGTCCCTTACCGTTCTCGCTTAGTGTTTCAACGGCTGGGAAGGCTTAAAAATTTGTCATCTCAAGAGTTACAAATCATAAGGGATATTGAAGCTATTAGTCTGTTAATGCAGCAACTACTAAAAATGTCTTGTATAAAGAAGTCTTCCATAATGTTAAAAATGTAAAATGTCGTATTTATTAATTTTATTGAGATCGAAGGCTTTTTTGAGGAAAAAAATATATACTAAATTTTAGTCTCCTTTAATATACTTAAGTCTTATGTTGGTTAAGCATTTAATATGTATTATTTATATAGAAAATAAGTAAAATACTTGTGCAAGTTTATACGGTTTGTAGTAAAATAATTGTAAATACTTATATTAGTAAACATTTTAATAATTTGAGAATTAAATAAGATTTTGATATGGTCAACAGAAGACAATCGAACTTGGAATTCTAACCACATTCTCTGATCTCAATTGGATCATCATCTTATCTCCTCACTCTCCATTTCATGTAATTGAAATTATTACGCATCATTTTAGATCGGTCCTGACAAAAATAAGGTCCGGCACAAAATGACAAAGAGGCACACTTGTGTGCAACCTAATGCAACTAAAAATGCGATCTGGTCGGGTCGGGTTGATCCGGTCATTTTCTTTTTTCAATTTTTTTTTCAATTTTTAGATTTTTTTTGGCTTCGTCTTCGGCTTCGATTTTACGGCTTTACCTTCGCTCCGATTTCTAATACTATATAGATTATTGTCGGGCAACAATTTGGACTTTTTCGGCTCGCTCCGAAGCTTTCATCTTTCCTCGCTCGAATCTTGACCAAAGAAAAACCGGCAAACAACAAAACAAAGAGGCAAACAAAAAAACAGGTGGAAAAAAATGTGGATTTTTTTTAAAAACAAGAATTGAAATAAAAAAAGAAAAAAAAAACAGAAAAAACAGAAATCAGAAAAATTAGTTTAAAGAAAACTGGAAATAAAAAAAATCGAAAAAAAATACTGGCGCGTGTAATACACGCGCCGCGCGTGGGCGACTGACGCATGTACTACACGCGCCACGCGCCGGTCACATTCAAGTTTAGGCGAATGACAAAAGTGGACTCAATGCATATACAAAAAAAGAAAATCTATTAATCATAAAAAATGATTAACTAAAATAATATTTTCAAAACATAAAACTAAAGTAATATCATCATCTATAATATCATTCATTTCAATATTAACTAAAATAATATTTTCAATATATAAAACTAAGACAATTGTTTCTGTACACCCGCCACATATATATTATACACCCACTTTTTATATTAGTGTATTTTGTCTTTTTGTGTCTTTTAGTGTTTTTTTCCTTTTTTTTTTTTTTAATTTTCCAGCTCTTTTTTTTTCCTTTTTTTCTTTTTTTTTTAAATTTTCAGATTTTTTTTCGCCTCTTCTTTTTTGTGTGCCTCTTCTTTTTTGTGTGTCTCTTCTTCTTTTGTCAAGATTCGAGTGAGGGGACCGAAAGCCTTGGAGCGAACCGGAGAATTTAAATTGTTGCCACTACAATTATGTTTATATTAGTAATTGAAGCGAAGACAAAGCTAAATGTGGAGGGAAAAAAAATCTGAAAAAGAAAAAACTGAAAATAATAATAAATAATGTGTATGCGCAACACGCATTGCGCGTGGGCATGGTATACACCCGTTGTACAGAATCACGCCTCTAAAACTAATTGTCAAACTGGTCAACCTCTCTTGCAACATTTACGATCTCAAATATGTATTCCAATGATTTTAAATTCGAGAAGCTCCTCTCAAGTCTCAACTCATTTCTATAACGCAACATGCAACATTTGACAATAGGTGGTCGATATTAAATTATTTATTAATCAGGTGTTTTTAGGAAAAATTAGGCGGGAGGCAAGCTCATTTGTTTTTGGCCCATACTACGTTTTCTTTTTAGCACTACTAGCACTGCCATGCACGTAAGCGGCACCTATTCAACATGCAATTTATGATAAATTTAAATGAAAACAATTATATAAAATGGCGCAAATATTATAGATGCTCTTCCCTGCGATTGGATCTGGGTTGACCCGATCCGGACAAAATTTAATTTTTTTTTATTTCAGTTTTTTTTTTTCCAATTCTGCCTTCGGCTCTGATTTCAATCTAAAGATAATCGAAGTGACAACAATTTAGATCGTTCGGTTCGCTACGAGGTCTTCTGCTTCCCTCATTTGATCTCTTAACAAAAGAAGAAGATGCAAACAAAAAAAATAAGAGGAAAAAAATTGAAAATTAAAAAATAATAATAATAAAAAAACGGAAAAAATTGAAAAAAATAAAAATTGGTAGGCGCGTGAAAACACGCACTGAAAAAAAGGAAGAAAAAATTCAGCGCATTCATCCCACACACCACGCGTGGGAGACTGATGCATATATTACACGCGCCACGCGCAGTCGCATGACATATGACCGGTCACATGCGAAAATTAAACTTTAGGATGCCATTTTCGTCATAAGTTGACAAAAAGTGGCTCTATAAATATTAACATTAATTCTTACTCATTACAATATTTAAAAAGCTGAAGATTAACCATTAATCAATCTCAGCCTCTATATATTTGAAGAAAAAAAAATATTTTTATCCATGGCGAGAAGGGTAGCCATCATCGGCGGCGGAATCAGCGGCCTCCTCGCCTGCAAATACGCGGCGGCGAAAGGCTTCTCTCCGACTGTCTTCGAAGAGCAAGATACCATCGGCGGGCTGTGGAATCACACCGTTGAGTTAACCAGACTTCAGAATACTCGAACTAGTTTCGAGTTTTCCGATTTTCCATGGCCTCCTTCCGTTGAAGATTTGTTCCCCACAAATTTTCAAGTTGTGGAATATCTTCAATCATATGCTCAAAATTTTGGATTATTACCTTACATCATGTTCAACTCTAGAGTCATCGACATCGATTACGTGGGAGAATCCGAAGCCGAGATCCGGTCGTCGGATTTGTGGGGCGGATCCGGAAAAGCTTTCGGATCCAAAGGAAAATGGATCCTCAAAGTTTTCCACACTCAACGCAACTTCACTGAGGTATGTTACATGAAAATATTTTAATAATATAAATTAAAATATTATTAAATTATTAAAATATTTTCATGTGAGAGGTGGATGTAGTCAGGGATACAGTCAGAAATTCCGTATAGGGGAACTTTCTCAAAATCCAAAATATAGAAAATTGATTTAATATTTAATATTAACTCATCAATAATATTATTTGCACAATATAATATATATATAGTAGTATATATTATACATGAACATTCAAAATAAAAATTTATAAAGATGAATTACCTGATTATAATTAATAAGAGCAACTAATTCAAATTTGACATTTCAAAAAAAAAAAAAAATCAAATTTGACCAATTACATAGAAATGGCGGGATAAACTCATATGTTTAATAATCTAGATTAGAGAGTTTTGCTACTAATTTTAAATTTGATAATATAATTTTAATAATCACGTATTTCTCGCTTAATCAATTCAACACCATGTCCACCATATTTAATCACACAAAGTTCCAAACAACATCTTTTTTCCTCCTACAAATTAAACCCCAATGTTGATTCTATCTATTCCATGATAAAGTGGGTTATTTTATTAAGTCTTAATATATATTTAAGTTGAAATTTTAATCATTTGACGTTGAGCTCGAATAATAAGCTTAAAATTGATTTTAATCAACTTTATAGTCTGATAATTAGTCTTATGATGTGTATATATATAAGACTAATCGTGCAATCCCTACAAAAACACACATAATAATCAAAAAGGATAACAAAGATGGGCCTTATATGCATATATATATATATGTATATATTTTAACTACATAAATTTATAATATTTATAATAAATAAATACATATATATAAATACGTTAAAAAATTTGAGGTGGGGCGGCCGCCACCAGCTGCCACCCCTAGCTCCGTCTCTGACTGTAGTACATGTACATCAATGTAAGAATTTCTCATGTTACATGTCACATAAACTTTAAAATTTTGTTTTTTGTTTTAGCATCGTTTTTGTTGCCCTATTTTATTTTGATTGTAGAATGCATGAATTTATGGATATGGTTTTGATGATACAAAGGAGTATGAAGCTGAATTTGTGATAATCTGCATCGGAAGATTCAGCGGTCTGCCAAATAAACCGGAGTTTGAACCGGGATTCGGGCCGGAGGTATTTTCTGGCGAAGTGTTGCATTCAATGGATTATTCCAACATGGAAAATGCGGCTGCTGCAGAGTTCATCAAAGGAAAACGAGTCGTCGTTGTAGGTTCCGGAAAATCAGCAGTGGACATTGCATTTGAATGCGCCACTGCAAATGGTAACCAGTTAATTAATTAAGCCATAATCTTAATCACACTATGAAATATGCCAAATTGGACTAGACGAACAGTCTAATCAAACTGTGATGTGCAGTACTTTCAGACTTCATACTCCAACAATTTCTTTCAAAATAAAATGTCTAAATTCTTGATTAAATAAAATCACGTTACGTACTTGATCAGGAATCGATAATCCTTGCACGATGATACAAAGAACCACACATTGGCCGCTTCCCGATTTTCATCCATGGGGAGTAAATTTCGGTTTCTTGTGCGCGAATCGTTTTTCTGAGCTGATGCTTCATAAGCCAGGCCAAGGATTTATGTCTAGCTTCTTGGCCACCTTGCTAAAACCTATGGTATAATCAATTTAATTATATATTCAAATACGTATTTTTGTACTAATTAATTTAAATTTTATATATAGAGATGGGGCATGTCGAAATTCGTGGAAAGCTACATAAGATGGAAGTTTCCATTGAAAAAATATGGAATGATTCCAAAAGAGAGCTTTTTTCAAGAAGTCTCTTCTTGCCAAATACTCATGATGCCTCAAACATTCTACGACAGAGTCGAAAATGGCAGCATTGTTTTGAACAAGTCCCAGAATCTTAGATTCTGCAGAGATGGTCTTATCATTGATGATATGAATAATAGTAATAATAATCAAGTAGTAAAAGCAGATTTGGTAATATTTGCGACGGGATACAAAGGCGACGAGAAGCTCAAAAACATCTTCGCGTCTCCATCTTTCAAGAACTACATTCTAGGAACTCCGACCTCCACAATTCCTCTCTACAGGTATGTCCAATTGTCTCTTTGATATTTTTTACGCGATTTTCAATTGATTTTTTGGCGCCACTAGTTTGAATTTTTACGCACTTTTTGAACCGATAAGTTTTTATGCATCACTAGTTTAAATTTTTACGCGAGTTTTGAACTGAAGATTTTTTAAGCCCCACTAATTTGAATTTTTACGCAATTTTTGAGATAACTTTTTCGCGCCACTAATTTGAATTCTTACACCATTCTTGAACTGATTTTTTGGCGCAATTAGTTTGAATTTTTATGCGATTTTTTAACTGAAGATTTTTTAAGCCCCACTAATTTGAATTTTTACACAATTTTTGAGATAACTTTTTCGCGCCACTAATTTGAATTCTTACACCATTCTTGAACTGATTTTTTTGGCGCAATTAGTTTGACTTTTTATGCGATTTTTGAACTGAAGATTTTTTAAGCCCCACTAATTTCAATTTTTTACGCGATTTTTGATATGATTTTTTCGCGCCACTTTTTAAAATTCTTACGCCATTAATGAATTTTGAATTTTTACGTGATTTTTGTATGGTGCCATAATTTTCAGACAGATGATCCATCCGAGAATCCCAAAAATGGCAGTGATAGGCTACTCGGAGTCGCTCTCGAATCTTTATACGTTTGAAATGAGGTGCAAATGGGTGTCATGCTTTCTTGATGAGGCCTTGAACTTGCCTAATATTAGAGAAATGGAGAAGGAAATGGAGACGTGGGATAAATATATGAAGAGATATGCAGGCAATGGTAGATTTAGGAATGCTTGCATTGCAGGATTGCATATATGGTATAATGATCAACTCTGCAAAGATATGGGATTTAATCCAAGAAGAAAAAAAGGTTTTTTCAATGACTTGTTTGAGCCCTACGGTTTGGCGGACTACAATGGATTAGGTTAATTAATTACTTCCTCTATCCCGTTATTATTGGTCTGTATTTCTTTTTGAGTTGTCCGTTATTCTTGTCATGTTTCCTTTTTTGGAAATAATTAGGAGATGATTAGGGTCGAATTAATTTGTTAAGCAATTAATTTTACACCTTTCATCTTACTTTTCCACCTCATTTTATTTGTCATTTTACTATTTCCCCTCTCTACACACTTTATTCTACTTTATTTCATAATTCACTCTCTTTCTATCCACTTTATTTCACTTTAAATACTCCACTAAATTTATCTTTTACTCTTAATTATTTTTTCCTTAAACCCCGTATCCCAAAGAAACAGGCCAAGCCTGGTGGGACGGATGGAGTAATTATACATATCCTAAAATAAACAATTTGGCCTCTTTCGTTATACTTTTGTATGTCATGTGTTTGATTACGATATGTTTGGTTAGATAATAGGGCTAATAAATTATTGGCACTTGAGTCGTAAACGAGATGATCAATTCTAAAATTATGTTTGTATTTTTGGTTTCTTTCGTTTTCAGATTTCTTTTATATGTTGTTTTGTGTTTGATAACGTGACAAATTGTAACAATATACATGTTTTGAGGAGATATTAGTGTGTTGGGTATAACTAATTAGTTTGATTGTATTAATTGTTGCAAGAATAAATTAAGATATAGTAGCATGTGAACTTGGGCATAGAAGCGTAAATTTCATATGCGGAATGAGTCGAGTGACTAAAGCAGTAGTGCGTTTTCATCTCTATTGTGCAAATTTGGTCTTTTATTTTTTTATTTTTTTTTATGATAGCTAAAAAAATATAGTTACTCCAACTAAAGAATTTTGTTTTGGAGGCGCTAGCTCGAAATGTTATTGATAATTGAATTGGAAATAGAAAACAGGTAAATTGGAAAGAGAGATCTCATGAGAGAGAAAATAGTTTTGTGATATACTACGTTACGATATAGTAGCTTTTAAGGAAGTGAGACCAAAAATTTGGTACTATGATGTTGTGAATCAAAGATGCAAAATGGTGGTGGGCAGCATTAGTAAATGTGGCGAGCCTTCCACCAATCAATTAAAGTAAAATATCACAATTCATGATATGCAAAACCTGATCACGAATAATAATGAAGAAACAAGAGAACCGATACAAGCTAGCGTTGTCAATCGGATCGGGTTGGGTCGTAATCGGGTCGACCTGATAATATCCGACCTGTTAAGGCCAATTCAAACACGACCTGTTAAGGATTTGTCAAATTCGAACACGAACTCGATATGAAAGGCTTAAACCCGAACCCCATTCGAACACGATATGAATCTGTATCTGATCCCAATTTTTCAGGTTGACACGATCCGAACTACCACCAAATTGATAAGTTGTACAAAATTAAAATATATATAAAATCACAAAATAATAACATAAATTCACAAAATTAAAACATAAATAAAATCACAAATATAATAATAATAATAATAATAATAATAATAATAATAATGAGTATTAAAAAATATAAATATATATTATATTTTTTTTAACAAGTCAACTCGAACCTAACCCGAAAACTTCGGCCTTATTAAGACCCGAACTCGACAAGACTAAACCCAAACCTTTTAATTTTGTGTCGGTTCGTATTGAGTTATCGTGTCGTGTCAAAAAATGTCAACCTAAATACAAGCAATCAAAAGTATTACTCCATCCGCTTCACTTGACAATTTAACATTCGATACACAGATTAAGAATAAAGGTAAAAGATATAGTAAAACTTAATAAGTTCCCCGACTTTTAAAGAATTTTAGAGAGTTACATTTTTTATTTTTTAATTTGAAAGTAAAAAAATGGGATTGAACATCTATTTAAACGAAATATAAATAGATTGAATGAAATGGGGAAATATCGTTGTAAAGTTAAAAGTCTTGAAAATGATCAATAATTACTAATTACTAGTTTATTTTACTTGAAGTTAAGATAAAAACGAACGAAAACGCAAAAATCCTAATTGAATCGAAGAATGGAGAACGAAGTGGAAGAACAAAGAGGTAAAGAGTGCAATTAAATAAATAAATTTTGAAATAAAAAATGAAAACATAGTATTTTACTTTGGCCACATAATTTGTTTGAGTAGCAATTCGAAGAAAGATGAAGAATCAGAAAAATCAGAAAATTCCTCCGCTTCTCCTCTCTCTCCTGAAATCACCAATATATATAGGTTTGTGTGTGTACGGATATACGTTACACAGAAACTCATCAAATCGGAAGAGAAACACCGTCGTCAGCCGTGACTGAGCTATGGCCGTCGCTGCTCAGCCGTCGCTCCGCCTCCACCAAAGTTATGCTTCCTTCCGCCTCGATCAACGCTTCCTTCGTAATTCCCCGCTCCATCCTTCCCCCCGTTTCTCTCCTGCGAGAATTCGAGCAACCTCTGCTGTTGCTCTGGAGCCCGTACTTCTCTTTCCTTTACTCATTTTTCGTGTTTACGTGCGTATCTTTGTGTGTGTGTGTGTGTGTGTGTGAAGGTGATGGCGGGAAGCGTAGATGCCGAAATTGATTAATAGACATGAGTTCTAATTTCTAATTAGGTTTATTGGAACTGTAGAAATTAAGAGAGAAAAACATAACGGATTGCGAATAGCTGTGCCAATTTGAGTTCAACGCTTTTCACACAATCAGAAGTTTGAAAATACTGTGATGAATCGCACCGGTGTGTTTGTGTTTGTGTGTGTGTGGTTTGTTGTATGTTATCATAGTAATAAAACATAAATTTGCATGAAAATGTATTGCGTAGTTGATTTGTGAACTGTGGATATCTCACTCCTAGTAAATTTAAGAAAACAAACTAGCTTTCGTCTTTGAAGAAGGAAAATGGTGATGAAACTAAAGATAGTGAAGATTGAAGAAGTCTCAATGGCTTTTCTTATTGAAGCACATGTTTGAGTTAAGCATATGTCGAACTGTCTGATCTTACATTATAGAAATAAAAGGTATGTTTCTCTGAGGTTGGTTAGTGTGGTTGTGCTAAATGTGTTGGGGCATCATGTGCTTGCCAGGAATCGACCAATGAAGTCCGAGCCTCAGATGTTGACTTGCTTGCTTGTCCGATTTGTTATGAGCCATTGATACGAAAAGGCCCTTCAGGATTCAACTTGTAAGCTCAATTTTGAATATAATCATGAAGCTTGTCAGCATAATATGGTGATTTATGAGTGTCCTAACACAAGTCTACGATAATGCAGACCAGCAATTTATAGGTCTGCTTTCAAGTGTAAGACGTGCAACAAGTCCTACTCGAGCAAAAACATGTATCTTGATCTAACTGTTATTTCTGGAACTAAGGAGTACAATGAGTTCCAACCAGCTGGGACCGAGCTTTTCAGGTGTGTTTTAGTTAGCCTCTTAACATCACTTCCTAATCAGTAACAAATCCATTATATGTGTGGAAGTTCTGAATCCTCATGTTTTCCAGGAGTCCGCTTATTTCATTTGTGTATGAGAGGGGCTGGCGCCAAAATTTTAGCCGCAGTGGTTTCCCTGGTCCTGATGAAGAGGTAAATTGTTATACCTCCCGTGCTTAAGGTGGCGCATTACTTAAATCTGTAAAATGGAATAGCTTTCATGAATTGCCTATGCTTTTGTTTTCAAAGAACACTATAATAAAGGAAAAGGGATGTGGAACAGTGATCTTGCTATCTTGGTAATTTGACTTCTCCTTATTGCATTTCTAACCACACTGTACTTGGCATGAATATGCTATCACAGTAACATTTTCTTTCTAGATCTTGTTGATTTTTTCGGAACTTTCTTCTTGAAATTATGTGCAGTTCACTATGGCTCAAGAATACTTTAAACCAGCTGAAGGTGGAGTCCTTGTAGATGTGAGTTGTGGCAGCGGTTTGTTTTCAAGGAAATTTGCCAAATCAGGGGCTTATTCAAGAGTCATTGCACTTGATTTTTCTGAAAATATGCTTCGCCAATGTTTTGATTTCATAAAAGATGATGATACTATCTTAAGCTCGTGAGTTACTTATGCAGTTACCCTTTTTATTTATACTGATTTAGAACATGGATATTTTGAACATTTCCGTTCACATCTCAATAGGCTTATTACTTTTAAAATGAAGTGAATATAATCAAGGTTAATTTGGAACTTGGCAGGGATCTTGCACTTGTGAGAGCTGATGTTTCAAGGCTTCCCTTTTCATCTGGTTCAGTTGATGCTGTTCATGCTGGTGCAGCCTTACATTGCTGGCCATCTCCTTCAAATGCTGTAAGTTATTTTCGACTGTCTCTGATTTCCAACCATTTCAGGCAAAAGAATTTGTTTTTGTGTTCTTATTCCTCGACTGGTTTTGGTTTATCTCTACTTAATAGTGGAGAAGACAGTGTGCTTCTGCATATATATTATCAATCTTTCGTTCTTTCTTTTTTTTCGGGAGAGGATGAGCAGAGACTGCACGGATTGAAACCGTGTACATGCCTGCAATTAGAACCATAGCGTCATACCTCATGTGATGAAAAACATGTTATTGATCAATGGAGTTACTAATGAAACTTATGAATAGCTATGAATTTTCTTGGGCTTGAGGAAATGAAATGTTCAATACCTTGTGTGTTATGATTTGGAAGTTTACCTTGCCTTCCAGTTTTCATCAAAATTCAAGATTTTGCTTGGAGATAACTATCCCTGTCATCAACTTAGACTACTTAGTCAAATAGCTAATTGAAGTAGAGTAGTTTCTCTAAATTTCACAAGGAGACTCTCTACTCTATTCAACTTCAGATTTGGCTAACTATAATTTGTTTAAGATGAAAGTGGCGTGTTCTGAACTTTATGTTTTGCCTTGTGTTGTTGTTATTGTGCTTCGCTAATAAATGCTCGTGAATATGGTTTGCCTGTCTTGAGTAAGTTTCTGTTTGATGTATGATTTGTACAATATTCTGGTATGGTATCAGATTGCTGAGATAAATCGGATACTGCGAAGCGGTGGTATTTTTGTTGGAACTACATTCCTTCGAGTCAGTTCATCAACTCCCGCCCTCTTAAGGCCTTTCAGTCTCAGACAGGTACTCTTCTTTACATTTTGTGACTCTTTTGTTATTTAGGCATATTTCCTTCTTGCTGAGGAAAAAATAAATTTATTTAAAATATATGGCTACTTTGTGGAGAAATTTCATGATAAGTTTGTGACAAATTGGATGTTGTATGCTGAAATATGCTACAAAAATTTTGTTTGGCAGAGAACTACAAGGAACTATAACTATTTGACAGAAGAGGAGATTGAGGACCTTTGCACCTCGTGTGGCCTTGTTAATTATTCTAAAAAAGTTGATCAATCTTTTATCATGTTTTCTGCACAGAAACCTTGATTTCTTACCTTTTGCTTTGCTAGTAAAATATATATGTATATGTATGTATATGTGTGAAAATTTACATGGATGCAGAATTGTACATTTAATACAATTTTAATTATGGAAAATGCAGAAAAATACATGAACTTTACTATGTCTTTCATTCATTTTTAGTGTAATTTTTGAAGTTTTGCTATAAAATCACCAACTTTCAATTTTGTTCATTTTTTACTACCAAATACCAATCTCATACACATACCTAGTATATGATACCTACCTACTGGTATATGAATATCAAACGGGCATGCAACGTTTCTGTATCGCGACTTGAAATGAATTTTGTTCTCAAAAAATGTCATATTTCAAAAATTCTATACAAAAATAATGTTTAAACTATCAAATGTATCCTTATATTTGAGGTATAGTTTTTGGTTGTTCAATCTTCCGTACAATAAATAGATGTAAAACAAAGCAAAATTGTTCACTATCTTTTAGTAATATAGAAATTTTGACGATAGAAATACTTATTAGGGGATGGATAAATATCTCTTTTTGAAGTTGAGGAAAGATAACGATAAATATATGTAAAACAAAGCAAAATTGTTCTTGTCCTTCGTTTTTCTTTCGTTTTGGGGCAAAATCATTTGAGAAAATAGTCGATCACACTTTAAATTATTTGTTTGTGATTCCACTTCCACTATCACCATATTGATACCAACGATATCAAACATATCAAATATATATCAATGATATCAACGAAGTAACAAAGCAGAGGAGAGGAGAGTTACATAATAGATTCAATTACAGGAGCATACAATCATCAAA
This sequence comes from Schizonepeta tenuifolia, assembly GCA_029490685.1. Lineage (NCBI taxonomy): Eukaryota > Viridiplantae > Streptophyta > Magnoliopsida > Lamiales > Lamiaceae > Schizonepeta > Schizonepeta tenuifolia. The sequence continues at coordinate 85,082,528 of CM055957.1, forward strand.
TTCGATTCAATTACAGTCAGCAAACTAGTTGAGCATACAATCAATCCTCAGATTCGTTTCAATTATAGTTATCAGCTATACAATCAATCAATGGCAGCCAATTTCATAGATTCTTTCCAGAGCTAGAAAATGGCACTGACCTAGCTGTCATTTTCTACCTCTGGAAGAAATCTGTGAAATTGGTTGTGCGCATCATTATGCGGGACGAGACGATAAAAATGTTTATGGAGAAATATTCATTTTGTTCGCCCAAACATCGTTCTTCAACATGAATGGCAAGATGAGTTTTTTGAATGACGTCGAGAAGGAGGAAAAACGTCAAGAGAGGCAACTGAAAAAACGAAAGACTTTGGGCGATGTTGCCGGTGGCCAAAGGTCCGATCCTCTCCAACGATGAACAGAGCACCAGGACGAATCACGTAGCCCCTAGGCAAATCAGTAGCAGTAGCTTGAGCTTTATAGAAGAAGAAGAGATGCAGACATTTTTTTAATACTAGTATTAGTAACGTGCATTCGCACGTAATCAAAATAATTGAAATAAATAAATTTTGATGAGTATATATTTAATTTTATTTTTTGAAACAAAATTTAGAATTTTTTAGTATGCATTTTGATTGAACTTTTTGAGAAGAATGGTCAAAATATTTTTCACTTTTACAAATAAAAATTTACAGTAGAACTGGATACATGCGAAATAAAATACTACCAACATGGAAGCATCTTATTTTATAAAATTTGATCTGTGTACTATATATATATATATATATATATATCTATCTATTATATATTGAATTCAAGAACAAATGTATGATAGATAAAAAAATTCAGTATCATAACAATGTATGACCCTGAAATTAAAAGAGCCTAAAATTCGTCGTCCGTGACGCCTAATTTAATAACTCTATTTCTAATAAAGATTAAAGACAATACAAAATTGCAGGTTTTAACTATTTCAATACTAATTTAAACATCTATTATTAACAATAAAAGATATATAATTAATTTGAGCTTAAGCTAAGGCACTAACCATTAGATATCATATACCGAATCGATAAAATTAGATTGAAAGATGCATTGATAAGGTAAGTTTGACTCTACCAATGAATTAATTTATTTCTTTTAACTAAAATATGTTTATTATATCACAATTCTTCATCTATCCTACGGTAAAAAGGACGTATCCGCGTGATGTGTTTTTTTCATCTCTTTTCTTTTTAATTTATATACTTTTGCACAATGTCAACTCATTTTTTAACTTCTTAACAACTTTTTTCTTTTGTACTCTCCGTCTACGATATGGTTGTCACATTGTGCAATCATACCTATATAACCAATATAATGAACCTGAAGGTTCTCAATTTCAGTTACATTTTATTAAAGTTTGGCGTTCTATTTTATTTGGTTTGATAACAACATTCAATCTAAATATATACCTATCTATACGTGTGCATGTGTGTGTAGAATGATTATAGATACTTAAACTAAACATATTTAAAAAAAAAAAGTAAATTATACTATTTTCGGTATATTCTTAAACCTTAAAAATGACAATGGATGAGTAACTATTCATTAATGATTTTTCAATTCTAAATTTATTCGAATTTTCCTACTCCTTCTCATTGATCAAAGTGTCTCTACTATACTCATCTCGAAACCTACTTACTGCAACATATCATATACAAACCGAACACTAGGAATGCTTCTCCATGAAAAGCTTCATTGTCTCATCCTTCACAATGATGCGCGGCAGACACCTTCACTTTTCTACCACATATACAAACCGAACACTAGGAATGCTTCTCCATGAGAAGCTTCATTGTCTCATCCTTCACAATGATGCACGCAGACACCTTCACACTTTTCTGCCACAGATAGAAAATGGCAGCTAGGTCGGTGCCATTTCGCATATGCAGTTGCTTTGTCTTTGACAACCTTGCGATTGACATTGTCTCTTCTGGATTTGGCTGCGACGGCGGAGTTTTAGTTACGTCGAACACGATGTTGTGTTTCTCGACATAACTGCCTATAGTAGTCAGATCGTCTTGCGCAACTTACCATCACGGACCAGGTAGCCTAGGGGCAAGACATTAGCAGCGGTAGCAACAGTTTTAGCAAAAGGAGAAGAAGAAGAAGCAGACATTTTTTAATATTTGATTTGATCGAATTGAATAGTAATTAATTCCATTTGAATTTATTGATTTTGAATTTCGCGCCATATTCCCGTCAATCTCATCTAACCATCCATTTCGTGCACATCCTACGGTCATGCGTGTCGATCCGTGTTAAATGTATCTCAGCTGTCCAATGCTTCACCTATCCTACTGTAAAAACGCCGAATTCACGCGATGTGCTTTTTCCCACTCTCCTTTTCTTTTTTATTTATTTAATATTCCCTTCAATCTCATCTAAACCATCCATTTCATGCACATCCTATGGTCATTCGTGTTAAATGTATCACAGCCGTCCAATGCTTCATCTATACTGGGGTAGAAACGCCAAATCCGCGCGATGTGCTTTTTCCCACTCTCCTTTTCTTTTTTATTTATTACCTTTTGTACAAAGTGAAAGCGGTTTTTTACTTATTAACAAACTTTTTTCTTTTGTATTAATCATATTTTCTAGTCTTTTAAACCTTTTTGATTTTCATATATACATACATTCTGGCCTTTTTCTTTTCACGTGACTTAAAGATGTGATACTTCTTCCCAAAAAAAAGATGTGATACTTACCGATAAATTTCTTTTACACTTTTTGACAATTTTATTATTGAAATTTTGATACGACAACATATAAATACAATTGTAAAATAGAGTGGTTAATTTCGAATTTAAGATATAGAATTCAATCTTATTGTGGTGCAATATTTAAATTTAATTGTAAATTTTTAATTAAAAAAATTACAACTACATCAACATTATTTTAGCTTTTTAGGGTGGAAATTACGGTAATTTTATTTTTAAATGTATATCATAAATGAGAATTAAGAATGATCCTACACCATAGATCTCATATCGATGGATGGTCAGATTTGATTCAAAATATTAATTCCGCAGAATATTAAAACGCGTGTCTATCTACACAGGGGTAGAAACGTAAAGCAAAATATATATTCCTCCGTACGGAAATCCACATCTTTTTTCATTGAATTCTCTCAATCCAATTCAACCACCAAAAAAATTTGAATCTGAGCAAGATTAATCGGTTCGGAACAAAATCGAAAAGCAATGGAGAAGCAAATAGAATTTTTGTGTGATTTTCGAGCATCAAATCGAGTTAGGGCTTGAAGCGGTGAAGAAAAAATTGAAGAAATTCAACTGAAGAACAATGTCAACATCACAATCAAACGAAGGTTAGCAATTTTTAGAATAAATTATTAGATTTCGTGTTAGTTATTTGAGAAATCTCTGGGCATGAGATTGAATCCAGTTGCACGAGAATCCATGTTTTTATTTTTGAATAATCTTGTATTCTGATTGATGAGGATTGTTGAACTAAAACTTCTCAAAGAACATTAATGGCATGCCATTCTTCTCTGTATTTTTTGTATTTTTTTTCTCCTAGAAAGTGTTCTTACGTTCTTCTTTTATTTTTATATTGAATTATCCGTGATTTTGACAATAAGAGTTTTGCTTATGGATACTAGAAAAAACCGTTCTTACTTTTCTAATTTGAATCGTATGGGCTTCTGATTGTCTAGACTCTAGAGTTCTTGATTAAATATATTGAAATAGTTTTCCAAATAATCATGTTAAGGAAATGTAGAGTTCTTTGAGGATTTTGTTGCACTTATTTATCAATTCATGATCTATAATTTTTTGTGTATACCTTGGAAAAATAAAAATATGAATTATGATATTGCAAAACCAGTAGATTGTCACATTATGACTCTGTAGTTGCATGTGAAAGTCTGGTGTACGAAAATTTGAGAATTTTCAGATCATTATAATCATCACTAGATATTTTTTAATGTAATTGCAATACGTGTGTGGTGCATCTAAAAAGCAAGTGTGATTGAACTAATATATGTTTAAAATGTTTAGAGTTGCTTAATGTAACTTGATTATTTGTGAAAATATGAAACTTTGGTCTTTTATATGTTGGTTTTGGATGCAAAAATAACATTTTCCCAGTTTAAATCATGTATCTCATAATTGTTGTACATTGTGCTTTGGAATGATAACATGCAATCTGTGAAAATGTTAATTTATTATGAAAGTGAAGTGTGGTGCATAAAACCATACACTATGGTGCATCTCGATAGGCAGTATGGTGCATTTAGGTATTCCATGGTGAGGGATTAAACATATTAATTCATGTATTGTGATACATCTAGGAAATCATTGTGATAAATAAGAGAAGCTCATAAATATATTTGATATTTTGGATGCTTGTATTTATCATATGTTGATTTAGTACAATTAAGCACTCATGCTAAATTTGATCCTAGTGCTTACAAATCAAAATGTATCGAGGCTGAGGTGAAAGAATGTGAATAATATCATTTAACTTGTCCACACCAATGTATCTATTCATATTGGTTTGCAATCACATTTGTCTATATGATTCAGAGAATGAAACCTTACAATACATTTCCTATTGAATTTGAATTATGGTTTGTTTATTTTTTATTTTTTACTTTATTTGAATGCATTATGATGCATCTGATTGTTGATTATAATGCATCTGATTAGTGATTGTGGTGCATCTGGTTATTTTTTTAATTCATCTGATTATTATTGATTGTGATGAATCTCGATAATGCGTGGTGCATGTGATTAGTGATTGTGGTGCATGTGTTTATGGATCGTGATGCATCTGGATCGTGGTTGTGGTGCATCTAATTAGTGACTGTGGTGCTTCTAATTATTAAGTGTGATGCATTTGAATAATTTATAACTTTTTATGTGGTACTTTGCAGAATATGTTTTCACTTCTTTCTTGATGGAACAAAAGAAAGAAAATGAGTTGTTGGATAATGCAAAATTAGCATAATATCGATGAAGTTAGGGACGAGCACAAGAAAGTCGACAATGCAGAAGTCACTTTTGGGAGAAGAAAACATTGCATGAGGCAGAGTTGGCACCAACGAAGTACTACTATAGTGAATCTTGTCAAGATCAAGATTCATTTGGTGTCGCTTGATTGGAGCGAATGTATGCTTTGAACTTGTTGAATAATAATAGAAATTGTGTATGACATGTGGCAGTTGAAAAACTATATGATTGTATACTTGTCTTTTGTACATAGTTGAATAAATTACGTTTGTAGAAATTGTAATTGTATATTGTTGTATACAATGCATCCCATATTATTAAGTTTTTTAATGTATTAGTCATTAAATGTGTTTAAAATTTATGATTAATTATTGAATCAAACAAACCGCAAACATAATAAAAAATAATGTACTGAAACACCAATAACACATGATATTTATAACCACGTAAGTGTCAATAATGATCGATGTGAAATAATAAAATAGTATTTTAAGAAAACAATCACAACATGTGTCATATATAATGCATAATTATTGAAGAGTAAGTCTCTTGTGCAACCAGTTGCACAGCGTGAGAAGGGCGCGAGCATTTTTTTTTTTTTTTGCAATAAGTTCATATGCACTTCACCATATATTCATATGCACTGCACTTTATGTTGATATGCACACCAAAGAGTATTGATATGCGCCGATTTTTTCCATTTTTTTCCAGTTTTTTTTTATTTACAGTTCTTTTTTTCTTTTCTTTTTTTTTTTTCCGGCGGAGCCTTCGACTCTAATTTTACGGCTCCGCCTTCACTCCAATTACTAATATAAGGATATTCGTCGGAAAACAATTTGGATTTTTCGGCTCCTTCCGAGGCCTTCGGCTCCCCTTGCTCGAATCTTGACCAAAAAAGAAGCGACAAACAAAACAACGAAGAGGCAAAAAAAAAAGTGCAAAATAAATTTGGAAATTTAAAAAACAAAAATCGAAAAAAAAACTGGAAAAAGTTGGTGAATATCAATACTCTTCGGTGTGCATATCAATATAAAGTGCAGTGCATATGAATATATGGAGAAATGCATATGGGCTTATTGCAAAAAAAATGGGGGGGGGGGGGGGGGGGTTCACAACACGCGTCGCGCGCGCGGTCTCACAGTGTGAGACGTGTCTCACTGGAAAATTTGCCATTATTGAATTTTATTTTAAGCATTTGTGATGCATCTGGTAATAAATATGTGATGCATTTTCAATGCTATGCGGTGCATCTCGTAATGATCAGTGGTGCATATTTATATATATGTGATGTATCTCGTAATGCGTTGTGGTGCATCTCTCAATATTATGTGATGAATCTCGTAATGCTATGTAATACATCACTAATGCTTGTGCAAAATGCTAATTAGTTAATATATGTAAATCGGTTTGACGATCACAAATTGCTCAAAAATGCTAATTAGTTAATATATGAAGTCAGTTCAATGATTCTTGATTGTTTGTCGAAACATACAAACAAACATATAATCAAATTACAAAATATCAAAACAAAAACAACAGAAAAATATCACAAATCCGTCCACCAAATCATAAATCAATATTTTTTACTACTATGACCAACACATCAAAGTAAGAGCCCTCTCTATATATAAAACATTCTAGCAGAGCACCTCCTTTGGTTCTTCTGTCGCATCGATGGTCGTCTCCGTGATGGAGTCCATACCGCCGAGAGATGTAGTTGTAATTCTCCAATCCGACATCCATTTTGCATATATAATCAAAGTTACTAAGATAGTTGCAACCCAACTGCCAACTTCTATAACTTTAATGCACAAATGATAATGATATTATCCCTTATAATAAGATAAAACTCTAGCAAGACTCTCATACTACATCCAGAATACTTATTACATCACAGAAGCTGCACAAATGAAACCTATATAACTCTCATATTCGATGGGAAAGAATATTGTATAATTAGAAGAACTACAAGTAAGTTCATAACTATACAAAATGAAAATCTAAACAAAATTAGTTTATTCTGATCAATAAAAGACCAAATAATATCCATAGATAAAAAATATGCTTCAAAGTCAAAGAACTTGTTCTCTCCTATCAACAATATAGAAAATCAAAACAAATTTTCTTTGTTGAATTACAACATATGAGCTAGCCTCGATCGGCCAACAACAATTGAATCTGTATGACTCAGACCTCCATCTAAAAACATTGAACACATGAAGTCATCAGTTATCAATACCATCGTGTTCATGCCATGGGTCCTCCACTTCACCAGCTCGCTTAGCAAAACAAGATCAATGGTTGGAACATTTGGATCAATCCTTTGATTCTCCACATGTTTTGAACTGAAAAAAATAATTCAAATAGAGCCGTATGTTCCACTAATGAAATTGATTCATATTCTTAGCTTGTTAGAGTATCCTCATCAGCATAAACTAATAACACTGCCAATCAATCTTATCAATTGAAAGTTAGAATTTTTGTAACATAGAAAATAAGGTAAAATTGAGGAAACACCTAAATCTAACATATAAAGTCATCATCATAATTCCGTGAATCTATAAAGTGTTAATCAACAAATAATTGAGCAAATGCAAATTGGGGAAAATAGGAAAAAGGAGAAGCCAAATAAAAAATTCACGATATCTGCAAAACATAAGAAGCTAATCAAGCTAGGATGCAATTACCCATGGTGTTCAGAATCGAATCTAAAACGAGCAAAATTTTCATAAAATTAAGAGAGAAAACAAAATTTACAAAATTAAGAGATAAAATTAAAAATTATCTATGAGATTCAGCATACTTTCTACTACCGAGCAAACTAGCAACAAATCAAAGGCAAAATCATCATCCGGACCAAAAAATAATTCAAAATCAAAATCAGAATTGTAACTCATAGTAAAATTTAGACAAAAATGCATAAAAATACCTGACTATTATCCAAATTCTGAATAAATGACAAATCTTTTAATTTTAGCAAAATAAATAGTAAGCTCTAATTTTTCTCAATGTCTATCCGGATACATTTTCTGGCGTAATTATTGCTGAGTTGGACAATTTATATGCATACGTGTCTAATTTCTCTCTCTCTCTCTCTCTCTCTCGCCCCCAACCCCCTCCTCAGCCTCTACCCACTCTCTCTCTCTCTCTCTCTCCCTATCTCTCTCGATCTCTATCTCTATCCCTCGCCACGCCGCCCTCCTCAATGATGAGGCTGCCGTAGAGGTCATTGTCACGGGCGAGGAAGACGACGGAGGCGGCGGCGGCGGCGCGCTCCTCGACTCCGCCGCCGAAGCAGAGGATGGCGATCTGCTCCCAAATTAGGCATAGGATCGGCTCGTTGGCGGCGATCGGGGGCAGGCCTGAATAAATGACAAATCTTTTAATTTTAGCAAAATAAATAGTAAGCTTCTAATTTTTCTCAATGTCTATCCGGATACATTTTCTGGCGTAATTATTGCTGAGTTGGACAATTTATATGCACACGTGTCTAATTTCTCTCTCTCTCTCTCTCTCTCCCCCAACCCCCTCCTCAGCCTCTACCCACTCTCTCTCTCTCTCTCTCTCTCTCTCCCTCCCTATCTCTCTCGATCTCTATCTCTATCTCTATCCCTCGCCACGCCGCCCTCCTCAATGATGAGGCTGCCGTAGAGGTCATTGTCACGGGCGAGGAAGACGACGGAGGCGGCGGCGTCGGCGCGCTCCTCGACTCCGCCGCCGAAGCAGAGGATGGCGATATGCTCCCAAATTAGGCATAGGATCGGCTCGTTGGCGGCGATCGGGGGCAGGCCGAGGTACTCATCGTCGCGGTCGTCGGCGGGGGCAGAGTTTCTATCCTAGTGTGGGGCGGCAAGTCGTCCAAATTGCACGAGCGGGATGAGGTGGCCGAGGCTGGGAGAGGGGAAGACGGCGATGGCCATGGTGGAGAAGGATGGATGGATGACTGACTATGGAAATGGTGTATGCGGCGGAGGAGAGGAGGCAAAGGGTTGGGTGAGAGAGAGAGAGAGGCAAAGGCGGAGCCGAATAATCTGTCGAAGAAAAAAAAAATTGGGGCACATGGATCTCACGTGCGGGTCGGGTCGGGTCGAGCGGGTTATGCACCATACATAAGTATGCACACAAGTGCAACTCATGAGAAAGTAAGCAAAATGATACACTGAATACAATGATACAATTACAGAGAAACTAAAAAATGAAATTGAAGTATTGAACAATCAATCCTAATATAAATTGGCTGTAATTAGAAATAAATAATTTCACAAAGTCCAGATTTGAATCACAAATGGATGTATGGGGAAGTTGCAAGGTTGGGAAGTCTACAATATTAGAATACCACCTAATGAATTGTATAGGAAATTGAATGGAAAGTGTTAAGGAAAAAAAATGTATAAAAAAAATTGGAAAATAATAATAAAATGAATGAAAATTAATTAATAAAACATTAAATTTTGAGTAGAATTTAGGTGGGAAAAAATTTCGAAGCTCTTGTGTTTAAGAAGTATATTAACTCCTTCCATGCAGTTGAATATAACATATTTTTTTTCAGCATAGAAACTAAGAAAAATAGAATTAAATATAATAAAGTACCTTTTAATCAATAAAATGCAAATTCAGCTAAAAGTCCTAATTCTTTACATAAAAGGAAATAAGCCTCTTTTTAGCCAGGTTTTCTAACAATCTCGATAAAATCTTTCCGACAATTCTATAATCAAAATATGGGACGGAGGAGTAGATATAAAGATTACACATTAAAAAAATCAATATATACTAATAAGCGTGATTCATTTTTATCAAACTCATACCTATAATATCAAATTTTGTCGCTCTATTTTTTTTTTCTTTCATAACAAGATTCAATCAAAATATGTACCTATCTATACGTCTGTGTGTGTAGAATGATCATAGATACTTAAATCAAACAAATTTTTAAAAATAAAAGTAGAATTATACTATTTCCATCTAGAATGCATGTACTGGTGTACGTATATTCTTAAACCTTAGAAATGACAATTGATGAGTAACTAATCATTAATGATTTTCAATTCTAAATTTATTCGAATTTCCTACTCGTTCTCGTTGATTAAAGTGTCTTTACCATTCATACTCATTTAGAAATCTACTGCGACATATCAGATACAATCCGAATACTAAAAAAAAAATATAAATAGTAGAAATAATTACTTGTTCTTTACTTCACATATATATATGTGTTTATATGCATGAAAATTTTAGATGGATGCAGCAGAATGTAGCCAACGTTGTTGTAATTATGATTGATTTTATTTATTTTTTATTTTTTTGAGGGACTATATTGTTGTGGGAGGTAATAAACTCTCTCTCTCTCTTGAATCGGTCGTCTTTGACCCTTTCAATGTATTTATTTTGACCCTTCAAATGTTTTGTTTTTTTCATATTGGATTGGATTTACCTTCAACCATTTGTTGTAAAATTTAGTAATATCCTTGTTGTTATAGTGGACTATGATATCACCAAAAGAGATTGACGTATGATTATGTAGTTATCGTATCTTAATCTGTGATTAAATAATGAAATGGTATCGATCAACTCATGATCACTTAAATGCTGAAAAAGCTGGTCAGCACACAAATGTTGGACTCAATGTTCCATGAATATTCAAGAGTAGTGGATATGATTTAGATTAATTTAACTAAATTATTGTTAATTTCACATAGCAACAAAAGTGTGGCATGCACGACAATTTGAGTAATGTTTATCTTTTCAAATAAATAAATAAATAAATAAATAAATTCAGCATAAAAATGTTGTGTTAGTGCATGATGTATGTTGATTAATTAACATGTGTCCTTGGCTTTTTGTGCCGCCTAGAGTAATTAGGGACCAAGTCTATTTTACATATACATCAACATAATGTAATAATAACAATAGTCATTATCATAATTCATCATGCAATTGGCCGGCTAAATAAAACTAAACTTGAGATTAAAAAAAATAGTAATAAAAAAAAATAATCTAACTTTTTTCTTCTTATCTCAAACAATATTAACCAAATTTATCCAAGAAACTTCACGCAAAAAAAAAGAGAAAGTTGATAAAATAGTTCATCATATTTACTATTAATACATTAAATCTGAAAAATTATACACTACATGGCAAATTTACAAGATTTTTCACCAGCTTCATCACCTTTAGAATTTGACAAGAATGGCTCAAGCAAGAAACCTATTTTAGGTGGGATTTTGATTGCAATTGTGCTAGTATTTGTTGCAGGCTGGTTATATTTCTGTTTTAGTAGGAAGCTGTATGCCAATTTCAGAAAGCAAAAAGGTTTGTTTTTTTTTTTTTTTTTTTTTTTATTTCTTTCTCCACTCTCTAATACTATCATCAGAAAATGTATACACCTTTCAACTTTGCAGAAATTCATCAAAATAATCGAGCTCGAGCTCGACTCAACTTGATCAAAGTAGCTCATTGTAGTTCTTGTGAGCAAGCAGGAAAACTCGAGGCGAATAAAATGAAAATAAGGCGATTTCGTCTGGAAGAAATCGAGAAAGCAACGAACAATTTCAGCCGGAGTTGCTTGATTGGTTCGGGATCATTTGCTAACGTTTATCGCGGTACATTTCCTGTGGAGGGAGCTCTAGCAATCAAGAAGCCTCATTCTGAGACATACACTAGCATTGAAGAATTCAGAAATGGTAACAATTTATTTATTTAGTCTTAGAAAATCAGCTTAGTTAAGTTATTGAGTAATTCTTGATTAATTTCTTGGAAGCAGAAGTAAGGCTGCTATCAAAAGTGAAGCATGACAATCTTGTTGCACTAGTGGGATTCTGTGAAGAAACAGGCAAGAAATTTATGAAGATGGACTTAATTTGAACTGAATATATTAAGATGATTATATTTATGATTCATGCAGGGCCAAAGGCAGCAAAAATCTTGGTTTATGAATATGTAACTAATGGCTCATTACTAGACTACATCATTGGTAAGTGGTAAAACATAATATATTACCTTTAATCATCATTCATATATAATTTACCATTTTATCTTTGAAATTTTTTTATGGTTAGGTTGGGGAGGAAGGAGCTTGACATGGAGGGAGAGAGTGAAAATAGCCACAGGAGTAGCAAAAGGTAGGCCTCACACGACTCTCCTACAACGACAACCTCAACATTTTCTCTGCAACGAATCTCAACATCTTCCTTGTTGGTGATGGCAGGAATGGGCCATCTGCACCAAGGGATTAGCCCCGGCATCATCCACCGTGACTTGAAGCCGAGCAACATCCTAGTCGGAGAAGGATTTGAGGCCAAAGTGTCTGATTTCGGGCTCGTTAGAACAGGGCCAGTTGGTGATCAGTCACATGTTATAAGTCAAGTTAAAGGGACACTAGGCTACCTTGATCCTGCTTATTGTTCAAGCTTTCATCTCACTCCATTTACTGATGTTTATAGCTTTGGAGTCATACTTTTGCAGCTTGTTACTGCTAGACCTGCACTTGATCAGTCTAGTGGCACCTCTGATTCTACTTCTCACATCATTGATTGGGTAAGTCACAATGTGAAAATCTTTTTTCAATCAAGTATGAAAGTATATATAGAACTTCATTTACTTATAAATTTATCATTTATAAGTGTGTGTTTGCTTTTAATACCTCCATTTAGAGGTAAATGGTCCACTTAGAGGTAAATGGAGGGATAAAGAAAAATCTCACCCTATAAATTATTGCTTCAATTCTCTCTTAAATCTCTCCGTTCCACCATTATAAGGAGGAGGAAAATATTACCCCCCGAGTGATAATATTTTCCTCGTGATGATGGAAATGAGAGATTTAAGAAAGAAGAAACGATTTAAAATGTGAGATTTTTGTTTATTCTTTCATTTACCTTTAAATGAATGTATAAAAAGCAAACGCAACCTAATGATATTTGGGTGGATATGGTTTGTGGTAAATTTGTTCCTTTTAATGGAGGTTAAAAAAAAATATTCCTTTAAATTTTTTTCTTTCTTATCCATCCTTTCTTAAAATTCCTCACTTTCACCATTTCTTATTACTCATTTTCACTCGCGATGAGAGAAAAGTATTATCCCTCCAATTTAGAGGAATAAATTTACCAAAAATTACGCACCACTTTTTATTGTTTAGAAATTTGTAATAAAGGGATGTTCATGATTTATATCATAAATTTGGTGATTTATATCTATAAATTTCTTGAAAGATCGAAATTGTTCTAAATCAAGACTATAATTATCTCCCTTCATTGCAAAATGCAGGCAAGGTCGAGCATTGAGCAAGGCAATATTGGAGAAATCTTGGACACTAATCTTCTAGTGCAAGATTGCAACATGAAAATGATGCTAAAAATGGGAGAGATTGCTCTAAGATGTGTGGTGAAAGTGCCCAAGGAAAGGCCTACTATGAGTCAACTCGGGCAAGAACTCGAAGCAGCGTTGAAGGCGGCCGATGACGACGACGACTCGTTGCCGGAGCAATCTCCACCACACAATTCTGCATCTAATGATGAATGGAAGAGTGGTAGGATTTATGACTCTCATAGCATTGTGAGTGTTGATGGAATTGGGCTTGAAAGGTTTCATGTAGATATTGATAGTGTCTCATTTCAAAGTGCAAGTTTGAGGTGTTTAGAAACAAGTATTAGTATGGACTAGGATTTTATTAGCATCATTACATAATTTCTAGATGTTTTGGAACTCTTTTATATGTTTCTTGTCACGTTCACTTTAGTAAAGTGTGTATGTTATGACTTTGAGGTGGTTTCTGGTGCGGTTGGTGCGGTCAACCCCAATTTTTATTTTACTTAAAAATTAATTGGTTATTGAATAATTAATTTTAATTGAGAATTAATAAATCTTAATAAAAGATTACTACACTCACTCAAAATTAATTTTGACTCTAAATTTAGATTAAAATGAACAGATCTCCTAAATTGGATTGGTACCCAAAAATATTTACGCTTCATTATATTTTTCCTCAAATTTACATCTTTCTAAATCTTATATTATATCACAAATTGAGTTGGATCAACAATTTTATAAACAACCAATGGAAAAATAAGAATTTGTAGTATACAATTGTAAAATAGGAGTTAGAAATAATACGGTGAAAAACCTTAAAAGCATATTTAGGAGAGAAATTTTAATAATTTTGAATTTCTGCAAAATTGTTTACCTTTTTTTTGTTCTTAATTTTGTGAACCAATAAATTCTGGAAATTAAATAAGATTTGGTTGAGAAATATGAATTTAATCACATGTTAGTATCAATTTTGTCCGTCTTAATTTATTTCATATGCGACTGATATTTTTTTCTATTTGTTACTATGTTTAAAATTCACATGACTTCATTTATCAAATTGCAACTAAATGTGAAACTAAAATACTACAAGTTGAAGTGGAGAAGGCTATCTCGACAAGAACAAATTGAAGTCGTAAAGCCAACACAAAGAAATTAAAATTGACGTTTGTTTGTGGAAAATTAGAAATTAATTGTTTGGTCTGAGCCAGACATAATAAAACAAACACATGCATTAATATCGTCAACCACACACACCCATATCACTTTTTCTTTTGGTTTGTTATTTCTTAGAATCAAGTAAAATCAGAACGGGAGATGCGAAAATAATAAGGTGGCTCACAAGTTTGCTAGAATATCAATAAATTTTTTTAATTCGTGTATTTAGAATGAACCTCCATCTAATATGAAGGGTCTTCTTTATTTATCATGTGATGATGAGCAATAAATTGGTTCCTAGTTCTTAAAAAAAGTAGTATAAATTTGAGAGCAAAAAAAATGCAACTAAAATAGTACTTCAAATACAATTTCAAATTGGAATCGTTTCGATTGAAATACACGGTATCCAATTTGTATTATTTTAAATTGTAAAATAATTCTCCACAATTTTTTCAAATTCTGATTTAATCCTTTTATTTTTACGTCCAATTCAACTTCAATTTGAGGAAAAAATTGAAAGCAGAAGAACATTAAGAAAACTTAAGATGTGGAGATTTTTTAGTGAAAATCAAAATATTTGATTTTAAACTAAAATTTGAAAAAATGTGTGAAATTATTTTGCAATTTGCACTTTCTTTTTAACATTGTTTAAAAGAGCAAACTCCTCTTAAAAATTAAATTTCTCGTATAATAAAAGCGTAAACCCAAACAACTGTTGTAATAACGAACTGTAGATGATAGCTGCTAAAATAAAAATATTGTATTAGTGTGATTCATTATTTGAATAATAAGTTCATTAATTAATGATGAATTTGCATGTAGAAATGAACAATTTTGATAGAACAGTACGTTGACAAGGTGAGGTACAATGTGTTTTCATGCTCCCCAGCCCCAGAGCAAGTAGATGTTATGGGTAGTGGGCCCACCCACGCCACATGTGCAGCTGTGGGCCCGAGACGTGGACGTCCACGTGGAAGATGGGACGTCAAGCGCAACACGTCATCTTCGCATTTACTACGCTGTCGCTCCTCCTCCTCCTTTATTATTCTTCACCTCTCACAACGCCTTCAACCAACGTCTCTCTCTCTCTCTCTCTCTCAAACAATATATTTATAGGCAGTTAATTACAGTATATTAAAAAAATAATGGATTTAGTATGTAATAGTTATTTGTGTATCTTATAGTACCAAAACAATTGTTCACAATATTATGCGCTATATATGAATTCATTTATCTCGTAAATTTCATAACATGAAACACTATGAAGTTAGATTATCCTCCCTCAGTCCCTCAATATAGTATGATTTGTTTTTCTGTTGTCTTCAATAGTATTCCCTTCGTCCATGATATATCTTCTTAGGAGGGAGTGAGACAGGGATTAAGAAAAAATATTGTTGAGTTGATTTTGAGTGGATAAAAGGTGGTTGGATTTGTTATGAGTGGAGAAATGGTTTCACATTAAATGAGTAATATATTAATTAATTGAGATAGTGGTGGACCATGTGTGGTATGTTAGGTAAATAAGTTGATAAAGTAAAGGTAATGACTAATAATTTGTTATGGGATAATGTCCAAAAGTAGCTAAAAATATATATGGGGGACACCCAAAAAGGAAAGATAGGAAGATATAATAGGGACGGTGGGAGTATAACTCAGGGGCGGAACCAGAAAGTTTGCTTCAGGGGGGCTTACTTTGTACGCAATGTGAAGCTTACTTTTTTTATAAACATATTGGCTCGAACTCATTTTTTTTTTGTATATAATCCTTTAGAAACGAAGTCATTTTCCCTTAAAATACTTCTCCATACTCTAAGTACAACAGGGTCGATAGTATAAATTTTACGACGAATCACGAATCACATGAGCGTGTACTATTTATTTATATGTCACAAGTGATTCTAAGCCTATAAAGAGGAATTACCAAAGTCACCCAATTTAGATGTTTGACCTTAAATAACTTTTTAATTTTTTGTGGTAGTTTTTGTTTTTGTTTTTTTACCTAACCTTATTTTCATTTATGCACCATACATCACGACCTAGGAAATTGTAATCATTAATAAGGAATAAACGTTTTCCGCAATAGCTAAGAAGGAAATACAAATTTGGCTTCTCCTTAGAATTTAATTAGATTCAACATTTTGTGTGGAATAATACTCAGTGCCCATTCCTGTTTACTAGCTACGTCGAACACACATGCAAATTACCGTGTGTGCCCTAGGTGATGAGAGAGAGAGAGAGAAGGTAGATGCCAATTAAATCTTTTTACTTGATGGTGGCTTGTGTCGGATGGTCTAATTCAAATTTGGTTGTGACTGAACCCGATTTGATCATGTTTTGACAACACAATATTCCGCGTTAACAACATTTTTAAGTATTAGTGAGAGAATATACATGTAGATATTTTTTTCATTCAGAAAGAGTACTCTCTCGTGTTATCGTATGATGGGAGACGTGAATCCGATTGCACGAACCATTTATCGGATATGGTATTGAGGCAAATTTAAGGCATTATTGGCTTGTAACATCTTTTCATTTCGTTGTTGCAATTTTTCTTGAATATATATATATTCCACATTGAAGAGAATGGAGCCCTCAATCTCTGTTTTGTCCCAATTGGACAATGACTTGAAAAGCAACATTAAGTCGTTAACTACACCTCATCAAGAATTCCAAGTCATTAAACTATTGTCACTTTTCATAAATGGGCATCAATTAAATAATCTAAAGAGAAAATCAAGAGAGAGAGAGAGAGAGATGTCCAAATAGCATTAAAACCATGTCACATTCTTCATGAACTAATAATGAACTATAATGGGACCATTGTGCTTCCTACATGATTTTTATTTTTATTTTTATTTTTTTGTAAATTTTATGATGTAATTTGTTTGTATGTAATATAAAATAAACAAAAAGGCCTCAGCCTCCTTGTTGTATATATAGGCATAATATTGAAGGTGTAAAGATATATCCTCCACATTGATTTCCAATTCTTGATTCATTTAAGATTTCTAGTTCTAAATCAGACTACTGTCCCATAAAATTCTTCAGCAATTCTCTCCATCATTATGAAGTACTACTCTGCCATGCTTGTATCTCTGCTACTTCTCTCACTTCTCTCTCATCAAGCTCAAGGTATGTTTCTCTCTTCAGTCGTGAGATCGTCTACTCTGATTAAATTTCGATTTTCTTTTTTTCTAAAATAAATTTATGTCTATTTTGAAGGTATGGTAATGATCAGAAAAGAGGTTAGCAGCTTGTGGAAAAGCAAGCACTTCTTAGGTAATTACCAAAACAATTTATTTGAAATTGTTATCAAGATTCTGAATTTTAATGAAACACCAAGACAACAAAAACCTTTGTTTTATTTTATTTTTATGTCATTGATATGATATTAATCATTTGCAGGAAGAGCCAGAAAATTACTGATCACATCTCCAATTCCAACGACTGCAACCATTGCTAAGGTTGGTTAGTTTAATTTCTCATATATGTTACCAACTTAATTACATGTCTATGCTAAATTCAAATACACATGATATAAAATATATATGAACCAATCCCTATATATATTTGATTCGATAATTTGAAACAGTGTCCGTTACAAATCTTGCTTATTATTATTTTTATAATTATGACGAGGGAAATATGCGGCCAGTAGTACTCGAGAGTGTTTTGTGGTTAATATATCCCGTTTTTGTGTATTTTTTGTTTTTCTTACGTGATTTTTGGTGGTTGATTTACAGAACGAGAACAACAAGAAAAAAGAGAAACCAACGACGAAAGAGGAGAACCTCTCAGTGAATTCATCGTCCACGGCTGAGAAACGGCCGGCGGCGGCCGACGAGACATATCCGGGCGTATTAGATTTAGCGGGAATGGATTATTCTCAGGCGAGAAGAAAACCTCCCATTCACAACTAAGCTTAATGTTATGGATCAAGTCTATATATATGTTTGTGTTATAAATAGGCAAATTAGGCAGCAATCCCTATGTGTGGAAATGTGCTGTCTTTTTTTGTTTTCTTTTGTTTTGTTTTGTATTAGAAAGTAGCTAGAAACTAAGATTAATTAGCTAGTAAACAAAATTAAATGTGGTTTATGATTCTTAGATCGTCCGAGATGATCTAATCTAACTAGCTCCTTGTAGTTCAAAACATATATCGTGCTATATATGCAAAATTTACATTTTATGCCAACATTAATGGAAGATTTTGTTTGTTTATATATTGTAATATTCTAATTATAGTATGTATGTTGACTCGTAATTAGTTATCTCATTCTCTACAAAAGTTAGTGAGGGATCGTACTCTGAATTGAAATTAATAAAGTTTAGAGTAATAATATTCGGACACACTGTGGCCAGTCACATACGTGAAAAAAAGGAAAGTTGACTGTAAAAATGGAAATAATCACATTTTCCCCCCTAGAGTTTATGCTTCCCAATTAGGGTATATTTCTATTTTCAAAACCTATATTACCATTTATAGCGCATGTGGTTGGCCACAGTGTGTCCGAATATCATTACTCTAAAGTTTAATTGAGATTAATTGTGTCAAGAAATGAAATAATACATTCTAATTACAAAATTACTCTTTAATTATCCCTAATTGTCTCTAATCTCCTTAATTATTATCGCATATTTCTTGTAATTATTCCTAATTAACCAAACCCTTGTTACCCAAGTTTTTTTTTGCCTTTTATAAATTGCATGTTTAATTTCTACTTCTTTTTCCTTCTTTTGCATCTCTAACTTAAATACATAGTTTTAATTTCGATCATTTTGTGTTTTCTTTCACTCTCCTTAGCCTATCGCACATTATTGTTATTCTCTTCCCTGTAAGTGTCCTTTTCAACTCCCATTCCAATATCAAGACAACTAAATAATTTTTTTTCTTATTTAGAAATTTCTGATTTCTTGGAATTAATATAAAATAATACTACAACATAATATTGATCTACATGTGTTGAGTTCGTCGGCTATACATGTGTGTGAAGTAAAGCATAAGATACTCAAATTTTTTTTTTAATTTTAATTTAGTTAACTCGTAACATATTAGGGCTAATTGCGCTGGTTGTGGTGGTATTTCCCATTAATTGCTCTATTATAATCTCTAGTATCTATATATAAGAGTTTCTTTCTTTGAAGTAGCTTCACTTTTAAAATAATAATGGACACGATGAAGTTTTTAAAAATAGTAATATTAGTAGTACGATATATATTTTGGTACATTACCTTAAAAAAAGTCATGGTAGAAATCCCGCAGTCGATACCTTCATTACACGTTGGAAAACTACACAACTAGACTCACTCGACCTATAGAGTCGATGGTATAGTTCGAATCCAAGAGTACCTCTCGTACAAACAAATGGAGTGTATCTAAATTGATACAAGAATCAAAATTAATTGGTGTCCTCACATATATCCATCCCTACGTAGACATACATTTAAAGTTGCTAGACAAATGCACCCATTTCTATGATATATTATGATAGTATATGATTACTGCATTAAATAAGGATCATCTTTAAGCATCACCTGCGCATAAGCATATATACATACATATAGCAAATCAATATATATGATCATGTAGAACACATGACAAGTTATAAAAATGATAGATGTGTATGTAATGTGCCATTAATATATAGATATACTACACTGCTTCTTCTGCACATGATATTCAATGCAAGAGGGGACACACACAGTCACACACACATACACAAATTCATATTAATTATGTAAATGCTATGATATTTAGGGTAGAGATCTGGTGAGAATAAAGAACGTGAAAATGATACATTTTAATAATTTTAGTCACATCGGTAATCCATATAATGCATGAAGTACATTCTAATGCATAAATTTCAATAGCGTTGTAATGCGTATATTATTACAATAACTTAATCAGTCGTTCAATCCGAGTCATTGACAAACAAAGATCAAAGGTTCAGATTTATTCTCGTTTCTCAGCTAAAAAAGTATTCTTAGCTTATCCTCTTCCTACGTATGTATATATATGAATGAATATGAATATGCATGCATGTGTTGTCCTTTTATTAGATGATAAGGAGCATGTTGTAGACATTAAATGCATATGCATTGCCTCTGAAGCTTCATTTCTCTCTGTTGGGTGGATTTGAGAAGTTAACCAGACAACTTCAAATGCGCTGCACCACCAATTTAATTAATTTCAGATATACTATTATGTAATCATGGTATGGACATATACATATATGTTATTTTTAATTTATTCAAAATGGGGTAGCTAGACTTTTCTTCACGTTTTACTTTCTAGAGTTGTTAGTAATTCATTACAGTTAACCATTGATAAAAAAATAATATGATCTCAAAAAAGATATGGTATTAATTATATAACAATAGTCATTTTGGATAACAAAAAATGTTACTATAAAGCTAGCCATTCTGATAGAAACACAATTTTTTAGCCATTAATGTTTGGTATCAAATGTAAAAGGCAATGCTTTTGTGAAGAAACTGCCTAATCTTAAACTACCGTGGGTCCATCATACAAAATTCATAAACACAGGAGTTGGCAACTCCTGTGCAACAATTTCCACCATTTGCACAGTACCCGATCCGCTCCGACCCGCCCACACGCCAACTCCGACCCGCGCGTCCACGCGCCGAGCATGGGTCTTTTCTTTTTTTTTCTTTTTTTTTTTAATTTTAAGAATTTTTTTTTCCACCGGAGCTTTCGGTTCCGATTATTAAAATAAGAATAATCGATGAGCAACGATTTGAATATTTTCGGCTCGCTCTGAAGCCTTCGGCTCCCCTCGCTCGAATCATGACCAAAGAAGAAGCGGCTAACAAAAAAGGATAAAATTTAAAAAAAAAACTGGAAATTAAAAAAAAAAAATAGAAAAATGGGTCGGGTCGGGAAGAGGCGGGGCATGTATTGCACGGTGGAACAGTTCCACCCAAGTTTTTGTCTAAACACAGTATGTTAATAGGTTTAGCTTTTAGTTGTTTTGGACTCCAAACATATTGATACATTAACATTTAATATAATATAGTATGTAATAAAACTAAGAAAACATAATACTAATTGATATATCACAAAAAAAAAAAAAACAATTACTGTACATAAAAGCTCATGAAAAGGTATTTTTGTAAGTGTAATAACAAGGTTTTTATTTTACGGTGGTAAGAAACATATTCACAGTTTAACGGCTAACTTTGTCTCGAGGAAATCGAGCGATCTAAATTCTAGCAATTGGCCTACACACCACGTTACTAGTATTCCAAAAGTCAAATTTTGGGACATAATATCAACTTGAATTCCAAAATCTATTTGACTACATTAGAAAAAACAAAAATTATTTGACTAAAAAATGTTGAGTCTGTGACCATTTATTAATGTCTCAATTTTTGAATTGCCTTTAAAATTTTGTACAGTGGAACTCCCATACATTAATTTGTCGTATCGAGATAGTCATCTAACTTTCTTTCTATGATGGCGCTTTAGGGGGAGAATACAAAATGGGAATATTATCCCAAAATAGAAATTTTAATAGAAAATTTAATGCATTCCACAATAAATCATTTGGTTTTTGGTAAAAATGATTGACAAAAAGTAATTAGATCAAACAATATGAAAATCTATTATTAATTATTATGCTAAAACATCTTATTTGAACTACGTTGCTATATACTAGTACTAGTAATTAGAAACATCTTATTATAATTGGCCAATTATCATTATTAAAAATGCCAATTATCATTGCTATATACTAGTAATTAGAAACATCTTATTATAAGCATTATAGAAAAATGCACATTTCTCCCTCATCAGAAGGGATTTGGGCCTGATTTTAAAAATAAAGATGATTTGGGCCTGAATTTTTTGAAAAACGATGGCGTTTGGGCCATAAAGCCCATTTGCTCTCAATTGATGGGCTTTTCATTTGTCGAAGAGCGAAAAATTCAGATAAGTATTGGGTAATAACTACACTTATTTCTCTCAATTCTCTTATTTGACCATACATTCATTCATTCTTATCAAAATATTCACAAACATTAGTGTGCACACATTGCCACATTGGTACCTTCGAAATGATAATTAGCTATAATTATTAGTAAGGGTGGAAACTATATACTACTCCCTCCGTATCATTAATAATATCTTCAACTTTCTTTTGGTATGGTTATTAAGATGCAATGATAAAATAAAAAAAATGGTAGCCCTATAATTTTTGAAAGGTTATATATTTTTAGAGTAATGATATTCGAACACATTATGGTCAGTCACACGCGTCAAAAAAGGAAAGTTGGCTGTAAAGATAGAAATAATCATTTCCTCCCTAGGGTTTATGCTTCTCAATTAGGGTATATTTCCATATTCAAAACCTATATTACCATTTTAGCGTCTGTGGCTGACCACAATATGTCCGAATATCATTACTCATATTTTTATTTATGAAAATAAGACATTATAAATGGAACAGATAAAAAAGAAAAAAAATGAACATTGTCAGCAAGACGGAGATGTACTATAACACTAATTTTGATTGCTTGTTTATATACATATTTAGTGGTAGATACAAGTATGTCATTGAATATTTCCTAAATTTGAAAAGTGCAGATTAGTTTATATTAAATTAAAAAAAAAAAAATAGAGATCCTTTCCAAATTAAAAAAAAAAAAAATAGGGAAGGTGGACAAGGAATAAAGGGAGAACGAGAAAATCTGCGTAAAAGTGGCATATTAAGGATGCAGCAAATGTAGGAAAAAGAAGAAAAAAAGCGAGGAAAAAAGTAAAGTTTTGGAACGTGCATTTTGCTATAATTTGTTGTGTATAGATTTATATTAGCAAGAAACTTTTCCCATAGAAAAAAGCACACGAGAATTCTTAAAGGGATTGGACTATTTTATAGCCATTCAAGATTGGGACGACTACATTAAAAGTCGAAAAGTAGAAAACATTTTGTTGAAAGTTAGAGATAAACACAATAATATATGGAGTGATCAAGTGCGATCAATCTTATCGTAAAATTATAATGAAGTTCGTCATACTCGTTACAATATGAGCCTAACATCATCATAATTGATAGTTCGAACACCAACAAGGCAACAACCCAATTGACTTGTAATTCGTGTTGAATTGAGCCTCATCCATACGCATAGCTCAATGAATGTGACGATCGATCCGAACACTTTGACAGCTCTATAAAAGTCATTTGTCCATCTTTATAGATAGGCTAAGCATTTTTCATGTTTATTTATCTGAAATCTCCTCGCTTAAATAATTGTCAATAATCGTTTTTGTAAATTTCTTATGGATGTCAAATAATTGATCGGTTATTAGAAATAGATTTAGTATTGTTCATACTATAATTGTTTCTTGTTTAATTAAAAAATTTATTTAAAGTAAATTTTTGTAGGTTTATGTTATATTATAACTGTTGCTCGTTAAGTTATAGAAGTTCCAATAACAGCTACGCACCAGAACAGAACAGTGATTTGCTTCATTTTGGCACTTTTTTTTTCTTGCCATAGTTATTAAGATGATGATTAAAAATCGGTTAAAGTGGTATGACCCACAACTTTTGAAGAGATAATTTTTCATATTTGGAAACGAGTCACTTGTTACGAGACACTCTGATATGAAAAACAAGTCACTTGTTCAGGGACTGAGAAAGTATAAAATTAATTTAATTATATTACTAAATATTTCACATTCAAATGATATTTGAGAATTGGTATGTATATATTTAAATATTTTTCCAAAATAATAATAATAATAATAATAATAACAATAATAATAATAATAATAATAATAATAAATACATAGCTCAAGAAAAAGAAAAAGGACAATATAACTATAATGTGCATAAATTACTGTATAAGATTTAAAAAACTTGAAATTAAGTCCACACAGACCTCTCACCTCATTACACACACACACACAGAGACCTCCATTATTGCGATTATCATCATCACCATTTTTCTTCTTTCCTTTCCTTTCCTTTCCTTTCCTCGCCATTCCCACAAAAGCATCGATATATGTAGCCCCTTTAACAATCTCCTGCACTTTCTCTCTCTTCCCCCCTCTCTCTCTCTCTTACCTTTCTTTTTTTTGGCCGGAGAGGAAGAGAAACGTAGAAGAATCGTCAATCAACAGATGGGATCCGGCATCAGCCGAACAGGCTCGGGCTCGGGCTCCGCCTCCTATTCTCGGGCCGGGCCCCAGCAACTCCCCCGCCCCTCCATGAGGCGCTCTATCTCCTCCGTTCTCATCTGCGGCGCCTCCTCCTCCTCCTCATCTACCGAGGTAGGAACTGTGTATTCAAACGGGAGCTAATTGAATATAGAATTACGCTTTTGTTTGTGTTTTCATTTACTGTCGTTTTTGCTATGCATTAGAATAGGTCTAATTTTTTGATTGAGCGGATCATTTTGTTTTTCTTTAATCTGCATTGGCTCTTGCGCTGTGAAACCAGAAATCATGGTCAGCCAATTTTTATTTTTTTTGGAATATTAGTCGGAAATAGGGTTGTGGATTCCAGGTTTCTGAAATTGTGTAGAACTTATCTGGTGGATGATGAGCATTTCGAGGTTTAGATACGTGAAATTCGAAGAAGATTGATAACCGACGCCATTAATGTTTTCTGTCTGAACTGCTGAATGTGCAATATCACAAATATGTCCAAGTACTAGTTTCCAATAAAAGCCCCAATGGTTGAATTGGAGGTGGTTGGAGCAGTTAAAAAATCATTGAATTGATTACAGCACTAGAAATCAATCCACTTTTAAGTGTTTGGACTTGTAGGTTTTTGAGGATCATTATATTTTACTATCGGGATGATTCATCCAATCCAACCATAGTGCGCATTATGATAATTCCTTTCGAGCTTCAGTTAATTTTTAAAGTACCTTCTGATTGTGTAATCACATTCACATTATGACCTTTAGCTAGAGCAGGGCATCAGTATTGTGGATAACATAGCACGTCATTTTGTCTTTACAAGTATTTGGTTGTGATCATCTCAGGATTGATTCTTTATACGTGATTGGATGACCAGTATATATAGCTGGTCATTTTCACTGGAAATCTTGTTTTCGTGCATTTATTAACATGGATAGGTTATTTAGGTGTTAATTCTATGGCTTGCCATTTTTTTTTTCTGTAGATGGAAGATTATCCAGCTGAATTACTGGTAAATTCTGCAGAACAGGGTCATAGAAAGAAGTTGAAATTCCCGAAAAGAAATTCTAATTTGTCAGTGGGAAATGGAGAGGATCTGATCAGCATCAAAAGTAACAATGTGGTCTCATCTAGAAGACTTTCGGGTGTATATGACAACCCTATTCTTGAAGTTGGTTCAAGCCATGATGATCCTAGTGATAGAGGTAAATGGTTGTCTGAAAGCAGGGAGTTGGTTCCTTCTCGTCAATGCGTTGACATTTCAAGATGTAATGGAACTGCTAGTAGTTCCAATGGAGGTCAACCATCTCCTTATACTGAGTCTGAAACTGAAATGCTCAGTACGGATGGTATGGATAACATAAACAACATGAAAGGTGACACGTCTCGAATTGGTCAAGGGTTCAATAACTCAAGTGTTGTATGCTGTAATGCTCTTGGAGATTCTTTGTTAGATGAAGTTTCAGTTGAAAATAACGTCTCTGAGGAAGTCGATTACTCTAGTTCCGATTTTGGTTCTTCGTTTGTTTCTGATTCACCTTTGGACTTCCAATTATTGAGAGATGATATTGCTCAGGAGGTAACACCTCCAGATGAGAATCTACTTCATGCCGACATAATTAGTATATCAAATCCGTTACCTGCTAGTTCTGCTGAAATAAACAGTCGTGAGGCCAGAAGGAATAGTAGAAGATTATTTTGGGATGCCTTCTCAAGGCGTAGATCTAGGAGGCATGCAGCTTCCAGAACATTTGTGTTTTCACCTGTTAGTTCTGATCATTTGAGATCTCCTGACAGACAGCTCCTTGATTTTAGTAGTGGTTTTATTGATGACGAGTTTGGAGAAGATTTAAGTTCTCGGGGAATTAGAATTCCAGGCAGTAATGATCAGCGGATGTATCCCAGATATGAGGTACAACTCTTTCCAAAATTTGCATTTCAGAATAATTATAAAATATACAGATAAATGGTTTGTTCTACTTTTTTCTCTCCAAAGTTCTTCTGCCCTTGGGCTGCCTCACTGGAATTTTACGTTCTACAATTGGACTGTATGTTTTCTAAGTTTGTCTACTACGCGTACTGCATACGCATAAATGAGGAATATACATGTATGTACTTATGCTGGAAAACTATTAGGCTTTGTTTCTTGTTATCTATTTTGTTTCCGGTTCTTAGCATTCTTTAGGGATCAATGTGTGGATCCTGTTCCTGTGGGACCTCTAGACATAATGCTTTCTGTCTGATGCTGTATTTGAGTAGGATTATAATTTAGTTTTTTTTGTACAGCTCTGGGATAATCTCGGTGGTACTCTTGATTCAACCGATTATCCACCTCCAGCTTGTCCTCGAGGGGTACATGCTGATGGGTCATGCTTGTGCCAATCAAGTTCATTAGCTGAGGAATCTGGTCCACGCACCGGAATTTCTCGGATAGTGATGCTGGCAGAAGCATTGTTTGAGGTATTCTTCTCTATCCTAGTTCAAATAGTATAACCTTATGGCAAAGTTGTGTAAGTAGAGTTCAACATTCATTAGAAATTTAGTCACTGGCATAAAGGGTGAGGAACATGTGATGCTTCTTGTTATTTATGTAAGAAGTTCATAGGCACGAACAAATTACACCAGGGATCTTTTTTAGCTTTGTGTATTTGGATTGTTAATTTATGTCAATATAAACCCTCTAATTGAGTTCATATGTTTATGATGAAATGAAAATGAGAGTAATTAATTGCCTAAAACCCATGGGAAACCACAAATTAATTCTCAAAGGCCGGGCCTTGTTGAAACCACTTACATTAAAGCTTGCCTTTGGTGGAAGGATCTGATCCATTGCCCTTGAAAATAGGCTTACTATCTCAAAAGGACCTATAAAATTTTCTGGGAATCTTTGATGTTTCTTTTTAGGAGAATTCATTCATTAAGTTTCACCTCCTTATGAGATCTAGGGTATTGGAACTGAACCATACAAACAGGGGATTTGCTGATTATGTGACATTAGCTAGATGGAGTAGGAAGCCATGTGAAATGTTGGATAAATACAGCATTTCTATTGCACATCTAATGAACTATCCATTCTCTGCATCGTTGTTTCTAATTAATATCAGGCATTAGGCTTTAGGGGTCTGAATACATCCTAAATAGATGTGCATATTTCCCAAGTTTTTCTGGACTCTTATTTTGTAATCCACAAAACATGAATGAAATAGTTATGTTCAAGATCCTACTAAAAACAACAGTAGTTAATTGATGTTCGGTGCCTCTTATGTTCAGTTGACATCATTCTGATTAATCATAATTATTGACACAATGGTCACTTTGCCTAACAGGTACTTGATCAAATTCATCAACAGCCGATGTCGCTTTCCTTGTCTGTGGTCTCACTTCCTGCTCCAGAATCAGTTGTTGATTCTTTTCCGGTGAAGACACATGGAAAGTCAGAAAAATTGGAATCCACCGATGACGTATCACAGTATGTTTTCTCCCACCTTTTGCAATGTGATATGTAGAAAAGGGAATTTTTCGATTACTGTGCAATGTGTTTCTTTCTTTTTCACTTTGTATCATATGTGTTTCTCCTGCCTTTTGCAATGTGATGTAATGTAGAAAAGGGAATTTTTCGAGTACTGGGCAATGTGTTTCTTTCATTTTCGCTTTGTATCATAATGTAAGGCAGACCAATAGAGATATATAGTTGGAAAACTGAGACTGAAAAACCTGGCCTTCATTTTTTTTTTTAGAAACCTTAGTATGAAAATATATTTGGTTTTTAATCCCAACAAACACGTCTCAACCCCATTGATTATATACTACTGCTCCTAAATATAACAAAAGGACATTGATTATATATCTATAGTTGAGAATGTTAAATCTGTAACAAAACATCCAAATACATTCTTGTTCTCCATTTATGTGTTTCAGTTTTAGCTGAGCTTTGTTTCTTACAGTACATGTGTATCATGAAATTGTTTGTAATGCAGGTGTTATATATGCCTGGCTGAGTACGAGGAAGGAGATAGAATACGAGTTCTTCCATGCCATCATGAGTATCACGTGACCTGTGTGGACAAATGGCTCAAAGAAATACACGGGTATGTAATCATTACACAAGTGTTTTTTTCAATTTACCCTGCTGTTTCCGGTATGTGCCGGGATATGTGTGTGTTTTCAAGTGTAATGCCTGATTCCTCTCTGGTGCACCAGTGTTTGCCCACTCTGCAGGGGAGATGTTCGTCTGGGTTCTACAGAGGGCTAACATTCTTTTGAGCCAGTTAGTTTTGTACATAAATATTTGTGAAGATTGATCTTCAAGACTTGTACCTTGATGAAACAGTTCTCCTGTTCACACTGTAGAATGATTGTTGATCGAATAGCAAAATCTCGGTTGGTAGCAAAATTAGTTAATGATTTGTACATCAGAGCAAGGACAAACAATTGCAACACTTTGGATGCTTGTATTGTGAAAATCTGAAGTGTAATGGCTTTCTAGTCTCTTTTGCTCAAATCCTTGTGTTGTTATGATGCCTTAGATTAGGGCAGCAGCATACACCGGAATTCTGTGTCTCGGTTAGCCAATACGCCTAATTAGATGTGTCGTGGTGAATCGTACGTGTTCTACTTTGCAATTGTGACTCATTTTCAAGTGTTAATTCTGTACTTTTCCTTATGACTGTTTTGATTTACAGCATCCTTGTATCAATAATTTATATTCCAGAAAATGGAGAATGTTTGTAGAGTGATGAAGCATTCTACAACAGATGACTGGCATACAAGAACCATGCCTGAATTCTTTTAACTTATATAGCCGATTAAGGTCTTTCGGCCATGTCTACACATCGAAAAAGGGGTTATATTTGAAGCCCTTGTCGATGCTTCTGCTATTAACGGGCAAATGAGCTCGACCGGGGATGAACGTGTTCGCTCTCTTCTTAACGCTTACTGCTTGCTGTTGGGCAGAAATATGATTTGGATGTGAATTCTCATCCTCGAATTTGTTGTTTCTCTCTCCTCCTCGTTGGTTTCCCATCTCTCTCATGTGCTCTTTGAACTCTTTCCTCACTACGTCGAGCACCACGTCGCCATATCGATCACACCATGATCTGAATTACCCAGAAAAGAATTAACAAGTAGCTGTTAAGACCAATTCTCAGTAGCAGAAAACCAGCAAACTGAAATAGCCCTTACTTGGGAAATAGCTTGTTCAAGTCTGCCTTGTCGACTGGAAGCCTCGTGGAGACGGCTTCGATTTCATCATCTCTGCGCGTAAGAACACCACATGACAAATGCTCAAACATTTGTTAAGAAGACGCCATATGGTTATCGATTCTGAGAGGGAAGCCTTACGTTAGATTAGCGTCGGGATTTCTTGCTCCGATTCTCGAGAGCTGCTTCTTTATGTTCTCTGCTACAACCTGCAATGAAGATCAAGTTGAAGCTTATTTATGCTGTGTCTAATTTCAGTTGAAATGGTATAAATCTCAAACCTTATCCACAAAGAAATCAGTTGGCCCCCCATTTGGATGCAACGTCCTCTTGATCTGCCTCGTGTCCGGTCCCTCTCCAACAGGATTCGAAACGAGTTTCCCGCCATAACTTGCTTCATCCGATTCAACACACGACGATTGAGCTGCTATTTCTTCTTCGTCCTTAGATTCATTCTTCCTCCATTTCTTGAATCCGTCAAACGCCCACACCCTCTTTCCCAACTTCACTTTCTCTCTCTCTTTCTCCTCAGCCTTATGTAGGCCACTGCCGCCGCCTCCCTCTTCCTCTCTCCTCAACGCCACCTTCTTCTCCGTGCCACCAACACTCTTCTTCTCATCTGATGGCAAGCTCTCCTCCATCAAAATAGATTTGAATCCATTTTCTCTCTCATCTGATCTACCATTCCAAATGGGATTTTCTGTGCTGTATCTTGCATTATTTACGTCATTCTCCTTCGACTTTCCATTTTTATCCGATGATACAAAACCGAAAACAGATGCAGCTCCTTTCATTCTTTTCATTTTCGAGCTTCCTTTGGAGTTACTCTTTGAGGTTGAGATATTCTCCGAGCATTTGTCGTGATCCTTGAGGTCTATTTCAGACCATTCGTCGTTTGAAGTCTCCTTCTTCGCCCCGACTACCACGTTCCTCACGTCGATCTCAGCTCCTTGAACTGCAAGCCTCTGCAGCAAAGGCCTCTTTGATGCATGGTACTCTTCTTCTGATATGCACTTTGCATAGAGTAACTCCTAATTGCAGAAATACACATCAACAATATGATTTCTCTCCACTTTTACAAGTAGCAAAATTTCTTTTTTTGCAGCTATGAAATCACAAATTTACTCAAATCCATACCAAGAATTTAGTCATAATATGCAAAAATGAAGATACTCATGCAGAAGATCAAGCTTAATGACCAAATTCTTTCATTATCATTGATCAGACAATCAAATTGCAGAGAGAGAGAGAGAGAGAGAGAGAGAGAGAGAGAGAGAGAGAGAGAGGATCATAAAGCTAGAAAAACTGATGAGCAAAATCAACACAATTCTGAGAAAGCAGCTAAAGACTGACCTGCAAAAAGACCAACTTATCCCTCAAGATCAACGGCGGCTCGTGATCAGGCGGCGCCGCGATGAGGGTTTCGAGAAGGTGTATTCTGAAAGCAGAGACATCAGTAAGAGGAACAATCCCCTCTTTACAGAGTCCGATCAGATTAAGAATCTGGTGGAATGAATCCTGCTGCCATTTCAGATTATCCGACTGCTGCTTCGACAGGTGTTGCTCGGCCGCTGCGATTGCCGGAAACCGCCTCTTCTTGAAGGAGAATGGGACGATCTTCTTGCAAATTGAAGTGATGGAGTCTTGCAGTGAAGTGTAGTGTGTGAGTGTGGGTGTGTGTGTGTAAACCATTTTTCCTGCAAAAAATTTGTGGGATTTTCGTCTAACTGTTTGAAATTGATCAAGCTCAGATTTATGGGATTTTCACAATGTGATTCACTTCCTTTTATTGTGTATGAGGAAAAATAAAATTTATTTCTTGAATTGCTCTGTAATTTTTAGCTGAAATAAAGCTTTTAAATTATGGGTGTAAACGGTTAGATGGGAGCCGGACTAGCCGTTGGGAATTTAAACTTTTGATTTGAGCTGAACGACACCGTTTGAAGGATTTTATTTTGTTGGGCCGCGTTAAGTAAAGTTAGCTGCTCATTTCACGGGCCCAACTGAATAATAAAACTTAAGGCTGTATTTATTTACTTTAGATGCAAATTTATTACTGAAATGGAAAATTATATTGTTGGCCGGCCACACGCGTGAAGAAAAGAAAAATTAATTATAAAAATAAAAATAATTATATTTTTTTTTAGAATTTAGATTCTTCGATTAGAATATATTTTCTTTTTCAAATCTATAATATTTTATTTAGTTAATGTGACTGGTCACAGTATCTCCAATAAAAAAAAATCATTTACGTTTATTAGAATTTTTTTGAGAGAATTATCACATCATCCATCACAACCCCTCCCCCACCCCACCCCACCTCGCCATTTTTATTCTTATTTTTATGCTTGAAAAATTTATCACACCACTACTCATGGAAAAGAGGTTGTCTAAGAAAATTATACAAATCTTGATTTTAACATATATATATAGAGATATAGGAAAGAGATTAAATAGAAATAGATTGTTATGTGTTAAATAAAAATAAATCTCATACGATTATTTAATAGTGAAGGGTGTGGATTAATAGAATATTTGTAATGTAATTAAATCCTGTTAGAACCGAAACTTTCAATCACTACAAATAATATGGGCAGCTCAGTAATTATCTCCAAATTGTTAGTAGTTATTGTCCACCTTATGACCTTATTTTGTGGGACCGTATTTCCTACCGATTAACAAATAAATTATTCCTTCTTTTTTGGGCCAGTAATTTGTTTGAGATAGTATCATTCAATTTTTTTAGGCACTCTCCATCAAATTAATATTATAGAGCATCGACTATTTTCATTTTTATTCATATCATATGCATTAAAAGAGAATAAATAAGAAGCATTATAAAGTATTAATAAACGTAATATGCAATAAAAAATTATTAAAATGCAATAAGTAAGGGTAAAATTTTTTCTTATTTATATTGTCATATTACTGTTCGGCACGAAGATTAAAAATAAGGAAAAAAAGATAGAAAGTAGGCAGGTCTCATTACTTTTGAATAATTTTGAAGAGTTAAAACTTTCCTTATTTAAGAGATGACAATATGAGTGGGAAATCTAAATAAGAAAATGATGACAATATGAGTGGGTTAGAGGGAGTAAAAAAAAATACAATAATATAACATGCTGCAAAAAATATAAAAATATATTAAAAAACTTGCCACAAATAATTAAGAAGCATTATAAAACAATAATAAACATAATATACAATAACAAATTTATTAAAAAGCAATAAGTAATACAAAAAAAGAACAATTACATAATGTGTAGTAAAAAATAAAAAAAGAAGGCAAATAGATTTGTTAAAAATAAATAAGAAGCATCATAAAGTAATAATAAATGTAATATGCAATGTAAAGATTGTTAAATTGCAATAAGTAATACATAAAAAAACGATTACATAATATGCAGTAAAAAATTATCTAAAAAAAATGCAGTGAAAAACAAAATTGAATAAATAAATTTGCTATAAATAAATAAGAACCATTATAAAAATCAAAATAAAATATAATAGCTAATGCAATTAAAAAATAATAAAATATAAAAAGAAAGGGTTAATTTCATGAAAATAAATAAACTTTGGATCAACTTTAAATTTTCCCACAAACTTTTAATTTTTTGACAATACACGAACTTTTAGTTAACTTTCAATTTCCTACGAACTTTCAATTTTTTGTGACAATACACGAACTTTGAGTCAACTTTTAGTATTCTCACGAACTTAAACTTTGGTCCAATTTCGATTTTCTCCACGATCATTTTTTCGCAAAAATTGTGGCGATCGAGAGTAAGTCTTTTTGTCAGTCAACTAAATTAAACTACCATATTTATAAATCTTCATACTTTGTTGTTTAATCTTAAAACTAACAAACCTATTTTATTATATTGCTAGAGTTTTGGTGATATATATTCAAACGAAAATTTGTCCATATTTCTCCTATAAAGACAAGACTGTGTCATCTTCTTCAAAATTTCTCCATATTTCTTCTTAATTTTTCAATTTTGCCATTAATCTTCTTACCAAAATCAAATCCGCTAAATTTTTTTTTTCCTTCCTTAATAATTGGATTAATAGGAGAAATTTTATCACAAAAATCCTATTAAGACAACTAAATAGGTAAGTTAATTACTCCATGTATCACTGAAATGGTTGTCACTTTTATCATTTAAGTTAGTTCATAAAATGATTGTCACTTCTATTTATAGTAGTAGGAACCACATAATACATTATATTTAACTTATATTTCTCACTACTTTACTCACATTTATTGTGGACCTTTTACTCCACCCACAACAATACCACTATTATCCACTACTACCTATCATTTTCTTAAAGTTCATGTCGTCCAAAATGTGGCAACCATTTTGTAGACGGAAGGAGTATGAGATTAAATGATGGCGTACGAGATTAAAAGAAGAGATCGTTTAATTTAGTCGTCGGACAAAAAGACTGCACACTCTCGATTGTCACTAAGCTGACTCAAAGTTGGACCAAATTTGAAGTTTCTGGGAATAATGAAAGTTGACACAAAATTCGTGTATTGTCATAAAAAATTGAAAGTTCGTGGGAAAAATGAGAGTTGATCCAAAGTTTGTGTATTTTCCTGGAAAAAATGCTATACAATCTCTCTCATAAATCTTGAATAGTTGTATATTTAGATTCTTGAACATACACATCAGCTTGAAAGATATATTTTTAGAGTAGTGATAATGAGACATAACGTCCTAACATAATCGGTTTATTTTACTCATATAATTTAAAAAATGGTTTTTAGGAAACCGGTTCCATATATCCCGGTTTTTGACTTTATCATTTTTTTTTAATTTACCCTTATGTTTATTTTGGAAGGATTTAATTATTAGGAACCAAATAATCTTCCAAAACTGACATAATCTCTTTCCATTTTTTTTTCTTCAAATTAATTATTAATAATAAACTTTCATTATTCCCAATCGTATTCTGTAGTCTCTTTTCTTTCTTATGTTAATCAATATTTTTTAAAATGAAAAAATTACAGTTTAATATATGTAGTACACTATATTTTATTTAAAATAACACTATAAAGTCAAAATATATCTACATTTAATAATCATACAATTATTGAAGGTTTGGGTGAGAATGAGGGGGCAGCTATTGTTGCAGTGCCAAGCTAATGAGTTGTTTTAAGGAATGAGTTTTTTTTTTCCTTTTCCTGAGAGAGAGTCCGGCAAGCCAAAGGATTTGTAGAAAAAATATTGTCTTATAGTTTTGAGTTTAGACGAATTAATTTATGAATCTATAATTTATTTAGTCATTTGTACCACTCTTCATCAAACTTTATGATTTTTTTTTTTCATATTTATAATATATACGATTTTATTCTTATCAATTTTTTGGATTTTTTTATAAAATAGTTAGATTTGACTGATTTTGGAAATCTCAAAGCAAACAATATAATCATTTCCCTAATTAATGCTAAGGATAAAAGGGTAATCTTTAAAATTTGATTAAATTAATTAATTAATTCAAAATTAAAAAAATATATAATTTGACTAAATTTAACCCTATTATGTCCTAAAATTATTTTGCATGTTTTTATTTGTTTTTTTTACCATAAAACCCTTTTTAATTTTAATTAAAATAAATTGTTTATTTATCTTGGATCAATCACAACCATCTAAATCTTTTAAGTCTATGGTATATATTTATTTTTACTTAACACAAGGGGAACTATTTCTAGTATTTCTACGGATACATATTTATTATCCTTATAAATTTGAGGTGGTCTCTCATGAGACCGGTCTCTTACTAAAGACCGGATTGACCCAATCAAACCCATTTACCCATTTTTTTTTCTTTTTCTTTTCAATCTGTCTTCGGCTCCGATTTTACAGCTCCGTCTTCGCTCCAATTATTAATATAAGGATCATCGTCGGACAATACTTTGGATTTTTACGGCTCGCTCCGAGGCCTTCGGCTCGCCTCGCCTCGTATTTTGACCAAAGAAGAAGCGGCAAACAAAAAAACGAAGAGACAAAAAAAAGGAGAAGAAAAAAATCTGAAAAAAAAATAGAAAAAAAAAACAGGGGCGCGTGGGGCGCACGCGCCGGACACGTCGGTCTCTAGTTAGAAACGGTCTTTCGGGAGACTTTGAGGGTGTTTGGCTAAGCTTTTAAGTTCCTTAAAGAAGTTTATAAGTTATTCATTACTAAGGATTTAGAAACTTATAAGCTATTTTAATGAGCTTTTAAGCTCATCCAAACACCCTCTTTGTCTATAAATTTTGATCTTAACAGATATTCACGACGGATAGATAGTTTTCTAGGATTCTTGAATAATTGAGATAAGGATTAATTGATATTTATACATAAATACATACCCATCCATTACTCTCACGTACGTACCATTATATATATCCTTGAAAAACATAAATTAATCGGTTTAAGATTATTGTTGAATATCAATGGATAATCGTTACTTCTCAGAGAAACAAGACCCCGAGATTTGGTATGGCGCCGTTGGGACGATGATGTTAATCTTCATCCTTAGCGTATATTTAACGGTATATACATACAAGATTTGTACGTGCCAGCCCTAGACCTCAACAAAACGACGACGTTCAACACTTCCGTTTCATCGACCTCAAATTCGAGAGGCAGGCGGTCCGCACCAGCCCCCACTACGCAGATTTTCAGATGACTTTGTTCTACGGCAAGGAGCGGGGGCGGGGGTTACTGGCGGGGCACCACGTGGTTAAGGGGTTCAGCATGGGCGAGAGGACGAGGGTCGACGTCAAGGTGGCCATGCAGGCGCCAGGGCTGCCGTGGGAGGAGGCATCTTGGGCGGTTTCCGGCGGCTGTATGGAAAGGTTGATGGTCGAGTTGATGGTGATTGATATGGAGGCCGGTTGGTCGTCGGAGATGAGGCCGGAGGTTTTTGCGACGGATTATGTGGCGGTGGACGACTCCGGTCACAATGTTGCTAAAGTTACTACCAAATTCAAGTCCATTGGGCATTTGCAATATTAACTAGTATTGTACCCCGTCTTGTAGTTTATGACATAAATAGTATATATTTCAAGTAATTACAGTAAAAAATATTAAGATTTAAATGTTATTTACCCATAAAGTTATATACATTGTAAACTACTCTCGTAGTGAAAAAAAGTCATACATGCATGTAGGTCTACATACAAATAATTGAATACATAACAATGCAAATTTTGGATTCTCATTAATAGTCGAACATAATATAATGCATTGGAATATGGATAGACAATCTAAAATAGAGGGGAAAATAGTTAATATAATTATGTAGTGATTGCATGTACATATGCATTGGAATATGGATAGACAATATAAATAGGAAATGAATGAGGAACTACAGTTTGTAATAAACTTCCCAAGTGTGGAAAAATTTAAGAAGTTAAAAGGGCTAGCTCAAAGTTTGAGCTGGAAAATTTGGGATGAAAACTTAAATTTTAGGTATATTAAGTATAGATTAGAAATATTCAACAACCTTATTTTAATGGTCAACCGTAGCTGCTTCAAACAATGAAATAAATGAAAAATATTAATCATATGGACGTGTCCAAAAATAATTAGAAAGTTAATTGACTTTGTTTATTCAGTTTTAACGAAACTATTATACTAACTTATTGCTAATTGCAATGAAGAAGGGCTGATATGTCGATCTTTATTTGTTGTTGACAAACTATTGTTGCGGCATATTGAATCTCGACAATGCAGCGTACTAAATATTTTTTTTCTTCTTTCTTTAAAAAAATATTTTTTTAATTACTTCAAAATGTTGTCATTTTTTGCTAAGAATTGACTCGGTCGGGCCCATCAGAATCCCAAATCTTGAATGCAAAAGGCAAAGTATGCCGAGAAAAATTAACAATCATAATATATATGTGAAAAAATGAAAGAAAGACGAAAATTGACATGTTCTAATATTATAAGTAGCTGAAAACAATAAAACCACCATAATAAATGTGGGGACGGTCGTATTGTATGCGCTAGGTTGTATATAAGTTTTTGTGCAAAAAAAAAAAGAACCTACAATACATTATAAGTTTAAATTAGGTTCCTTTCACAACTTCGAATTCTTGACTTCTCCTTTCGTTCAGTTCCACCGTAAGTTCATACATTTCGATTCCTTTACTGGCGACCTGTACAATAAAATTTGATTAAAAAAACTAAACTAGTTATAAATATCAAAATTATGAATTACTAACTCATAATCATAGATCGCTAAAATCTATTTTAAACGTATTTACAACAATTTAAGGTGGTCGCATCGTGCGGTGATTAATTATACCAACACACAGATGATTTGATATTATTAATTAACTCGACAAATTATAGGTCGATATCGTCGTTGTTTTCGCTGACGGAATAACAGATTGATCCGTCGTAGTTGTTTTCGCTGTCGGACATAAAATCTAGCGTTAGTTTGTACGACGACCAACAAAATAAATCTATCGTTAGTTTGAATGACGATCAACAAAATAACGACGGATCATATCCGTCAGGATTTATGAACGACGAAATTTCAATCTACGGTGACGGAAATTTCTGTTGTCAAATTTTGCTTTTTTAGTGGATATTATGCACGTACCCATTAGTAGTATGCGATTTTGGTAGTGGGTGCAACTTCTGATCCAACTTCTTCTTCGCCTCATCAAATTGGCTCTCATCACACAACGCCTGCTGCTTGCTAAATATTATTGGAGCTATCTTCTGCAATCGATCATCAAATAAATAAATACATAATTTCTCCTTAAAAATTCTTTATACACAAAATCAAAATATGTAATTATACATATATTTTGAAACTACACAAACCGTAGAAGAATTTGATTGAAATTGATGGCCTCTGTGGTCGGAAGATCTCCTTCTTGCACTTACAATGGCGGCTACCAACATGCTACTCATTTTGACAAATAATTAATGGCTTTTTTTTTTAACAATTTATATCTAATCAATCAAATTATATAAATGGCTCAATATATATGGCTCCACCACGTTATTCAATGAATAATTCTTCTTTATATCATCTTAATCCTGAATTGTGTGCATCAAAAGTGGGAGTATCAATCTCGAAACGGTTAAGATAAGGACAGATATGTCTAGATTTCAGCAATAGTGTGTTGTGGGTCGATTATTACGAGTTTTGATTTATCTATTATATTTTTATTACACAATTAATTTAAAGAGTTTAATTCAACATGCGATTAGAAGTGCTAGTAGCACATGAATAGCTCAATATGCTCCTAATTTGTCGGATACAAGTAGTATGGAGATTTAATATTTTATTTCTATAATTTTTATTTTTTTTTTGGAGTTTTTAGACCCCATGTCTATGCTTGGGAAGGTGTTTTTGATGGATTTTCAATGATGGGATAAACTCAGGTAGAAAATTTGATAATGGGGTTGATATATAAACTTCAAGTTGATAATGGGATTGAAAAATTTAATTGTCAGGAAAAGAAAATTAATGGGACGAATGAGGACACGCCGCGTATCCCCGAAATTAAAAGAAGTAAGGTCGAGAGCAGTGTCGAAAAACCGACACCATTCTCGACACCGGTGCTCCATCCCGGTAGGTTGATGCCTCAACATTGGTGATCGACACCATGGGGTCAAGGAAGTGGAGTCTAGCGGGAGATCGACACCACCGATCAACCCCCCACTGTGCATGGCCTTATTGAATGTGGTCTAATATAAAATAAAATAATGTGATACAACTCTATTATCCTTGTAAATTTTGAATTCATTTTAGTAAAACTTCTATTATGTAAGCTAAACATAACGCTAAAAAAAATTAATTTTTTAATACTCTCTCCGTTCACGATATAAAATTGTCACTTTAAATTTCTCTAATGATTATAATTTAGTCTTAAGTATTTATCATCTTTAGATTTCAGAATTTGTCTATAGTTGTAATTTTGTAACCTCTCTTCAATTATTATACTCACTTAATTTTCGGATCTTGTTTTAATTTTATTTCCACTATTATCATATGAAAATTTTAATAGAGTTATGCAAATTCTGTGACATTTACATTCGTGTCAATAATCATCATTACAATTGAAGATTTATAAAAAATGAAATATGGATTAAAGAAATAAATCAATAATAGTTGCCATAAAATCACAAATCGATAAGATCGAAAGCGCAAACACGGATAGCCCGCAGTTTCCTCTTCCCTAAAACCGTGTCCTTTTCCGTCATTTCACATTTTCAATACCTCCAGTATAAATTCAACCGCCCTCACTTCGCACTCTCTCTATCTCCAATCCATCTTCTCTCTCCTAAAATCTCAACTGAAAATGGAGGACGATAGCTCTCAGTCGCCCCCTTCCTTCAAAAACAAGCTCAAGGAATCTCTCTGTTTCTCCTGCTGCTTCCGCCGCCGCAGCGGCGGCCATTTCTCCCTCCACCATTCTCCGCCGTCGCCGTCCGACGACAACCCCACGGTAGTCTGGATCAAACCTAAAGGATCGCACGACCACTCGCTATTGGATGTGAAGGAAAAGTGTCGCACGATGCTAGGGTTTCCTGGAGCCAAGCACAAGCGACACTCGTCGGTGGAATTCCGGTACGATCCGCTGAGTTACGCGATGAATTTCGAGGACGGATTCGATTGTGATGATGAAGCGCCGCTGCGGAATTTTTCCGCCCGGTTGCCGCCGTCTCCGCCGGTGCCTGCCGCCGTTAGTTGAATCCGTTTGACGTTAGTGTTCTAGAGAGAGAAAGTGCTCGCTGTTACGGTTTTGATTTATACATACTGATTTTGATCTGTAATTGTAAATACAGTTTTTCATTAATTTAGTAATTTTATTTATATTTAAGAATGCAAATGATTTTGGCGAATTTCTTGTCCCGTGCCTGTGGATTTTTCACAAATTGTACGGCGATCGATTTTGAAAAGGCGAGTTTAATGGATATGGAAATAGAAGGGTTTAAGTATAAAGACGACCTTAACAATAAAAATTTAATGATTATCAA
The DNA here is from genome assembly GCA_029490685.1 of Schizonepeta tenuifolia. Lineage (NCBI taxonomy): Eukaryota > Viridiplantae > Streptophyta > Magnoliopsida > Lamiales > Lamiaceae > Schizonepeta > Schizonepeta tenuifolia. The sequence goes on from CM055957.1 coordinate 85,123,336, forward strand.
TTTCAAACAAAAAAAAGATGAAAGTAAATTATTAATCTTTATTATGTATAGACTAGTGGAGTCCATAATTTTTTTTTATTCTTTTTGATAGGAAAGGGGAAGTTATGGTATTTGAATTCGAGACCTTTTAGATTCAATGATTAATAGTTTTAGGATGAAAATATCATTACGGTAAAACTACCATTTCTAGAGCTATCTAATGATTATTTTGTATTTTTTTAATTTTATTTTGTATTTTAAAATAGCAATAAAAATAATAAATTATAAAATTGTATTGAAATATTAGAAAATTCTAATACAATTGATACAAATTAAACACGACGGAATATTGTCTGTGAATAATTGTCGTGAGGGAATTGGATTGGGAAGAGGGACGAGAGTTTTGTTGATAATTTTAGGAGTACCACTCGTTGAATTCATATCCTCTATTTTTTAAGAACAAATAAAATTACAAGAGAATTTGTTTGGAATGTAGAAATGAGAATAATGAAATAGAGAAGGTATGGACGTTAAAGGATGAATGAGGTGTATTTATAAGGAAAAAATATTATTGTTTCCTGACGTTGAGGTTTTTGAATTATTTATTTATTCTTTTTATTTCAGAATTAAAGAAAAAAAAAATTTGGACAAAGGGAGGAGGCGACGCGTGTCCCTCCCCTCATCTTCCGCCTCGCACCCGGGCTTCTTCAGCCGCCCCTGCCCGCTGCTTCTCCGACGTCGGCGCCCTTGCTGCGGGCGGGCAGGCGTTCTCCTCCTTCACCTGCACGTTCTCCACTGTTGGAGATGCTATAAGTTGTTTCCTGATCAAAATTGTACCGTTTGAATGTCCATTGCTTAACGACCAAGTTGCACTGTTTGGATGTTTATGGCGACTGTAGCCCATTATTTTAAATAGTAAGTACTCCAACAATTGTATGTCATTCCATAATAACCTTGATAATTCACAAATATATAAATATAAAATCCTAAAATATTTTGAGTCAAATACAAATGCATATGTTCATTTCGCTCAAAAGGCCACAGCCCGCACTCGATTAAATTAATAGCTTTATTTGGGCCTTTAGTTTAATATTTTAAAGGGAGGCCCATAAAAAGAAAAGAATGTCGGCCTACAACTGGTTATCATTCTCAATTAAATTTGAACGACGTTTGCATTTCACACTATGTTTGAATGATCTATGGTTTTAGCAATTTTCTTCTTCTAAAAAATTGGGATAGTTATAACTTCTGGCCCAAACTTTCTACGATTTTTCATTTGCAGCCTCAACTTTAGTTTCTTCCCAAAAAACTTTTAACTTCTGACCAAATAAGCCTGCATGTTATTTCCGGCAAGAAAATAGTCAGCACGCCGGTGCCATAAACTGCATTGTTATTGGATTATTAGGTTCGTGCTCCAATCATTAAGTGAGTGGTAACTTATCATCTCAAATTTGAGTTGATTATTAATCTTCATCTAATTCATAATGTAAAATTTCAAAAATAACCTCACAAGAAACACGCACACACAAGAAACACTGCACTCCACCCCCTCCCCTCCCCCCACACACTACACATAGTAGCACACGCACACACTGACATAGTCCTTCAATTATCCCACACTATAATCAACCAATCCAAACACATGACTAATAAAGCCCAATACGTTATATTTGTTTTTTTTTTTTATGATATAAGGTGAGGAGCGGTGAAGTTTGAATTTGAAACCTTATTGCTTATACACTGAAGTGGCTCATAGTTAGTGCATATTTTTCGTGACAGGGTATGGGAATCAAATCCAGCAAAAAATTGTCGGGGAAATCTTCATAATTATAGCTAGTATTATTCTTGAAAGGCGTGGAAGGATGTTTTTCTAATAGAATTATTAGAGTTGTCTTTCAAGACAATACGAATCTTTATAGAAAATAATTCAGAGTCAGAACATATAAAATATGAAACGAGGAAGAACGGTTGTAAAGCATATTTTTTAGCTCATGTATATTCAATAAAAATATAGAAATAAATATAATGTTACATCATGATTCATGAATTTTGATATTATACTTATCTAGTACATACTAAATGTCCATAAAGAATTATATCACCCTACAATCGCAATGATTCATTATAACTAAAATCACATTTAGTTCACATTATAAACAAATTTATTCAATAAGCACTAAAAGTAACGTTTCGAAAAATTCTCATATCATAAAAGAAAATGGTTGTACTAAATATTTGAGGAAACTCAATTGTTAACCTACTGGTTTCGTCCATTTATATATAGTTCTATTTGTAATGTGCCAATTGGTTGTATACCAAAAATTCTTGCCCAAATTTATTAAACATGTTACTACTTATTTATCACCTAACTCACCTATGGAAAGGTCCACATGCACACACATAATAATTGATTTTGACTTGAAAATGGGACCCTGCAAATGACAAAGATTGTTAAACCGATAAAACTGAATCCTACCCCATTTCAAGAATCCTTCGTAGATAAGTTTTGCCCATGCTCTCCCTCAAAACAAAAAATAACTAATAAAATAACAATAAATAAATAAATAAGCCCCCTGCAGCCCTGCTCATATCTTATCCCTCGATTTTTTTAAGTTTTGAAATTTATAAAGGCCACGTCTCCGTAATATGGTCCAACCAATGATTCTTTTACTAAACTAGTTTGAATTAAAGGATACTTCGTTGAGAAATTGTATGGATGCGTTAAAATTAAATACTATTCCATATAATATGTTGAGATTTTGATTTTTTTTTTTGGATATTTTGTTGAGAAATTGTATGGATGCGTTAAAATTAAATACTACTCGATATAATTTGTTGAGATGTTAATTTTTTTTTCCCCATATTAAAAAGGAGAGCGATAAAATTTAAACTAAAATTTTTTTTTTCACAGACAAGATCATCTATTACTATTTAGATATTTCCGAACAGAGAATTGTGGAGTCGGTTCCTATTATCATGAACAAAATCGAACCAAACATTTTGATTGAGTTTCCAAAAGGAAAAAAAAAAATTCAGATTTTATAATTTAAATTAGATATTGGATTCGAAATAACCGAACATACCTCGTACACATAATCCAATCTATCACTGATTCACTCCTCCTACACGTGCCATCTCTCTCTCTCTCTCACACACACACACACACACACACACACAAGAAAGCTTATGCCATATACTCTTCTTTCAATTCACCCTCAATAGAAAGCGACCCTTGCTCCCCTTTCTTCCCTTTTGGGCTTTTGCTGTTTCCTTGGCCCCCCAAAATCTTACATGAAAGAATTAATTAATCGTACAATTCATAAACACTTAATTCTTCGTATATATTGACAAGAAATTAGTGAGGCGAGGAGATTATGATAGATAAAAATGGAGGAGGGGTTTTAGATTTTCCCACCGCTTCAAAGACTGCCCCTTTCAATCCTCTCACCTCGCATTCTCACGACCGCTTCCAATTAAAGATCAGGTTTTTCATCGTTTCTCCACTCATATTTACTATTTTTCTTGTTGCCCATGTAATTGTTTGAGTATTAATTTGCGTATGCTGCGTTTATTGTCGTTGTCGGAGTTATGATTTTCTGTTTTAACCACAGATTGAATTTTAAAGACTGTTGTTTTGAATTTTTGTTAGGGATTTAGTGGGAAAATCAAATCTTTATGTCTCTGTAAGAGTAAATTATGGCCTTCGATCAGAACTCAATTCCCAAAGATTTGCGCCCACTAAATGTAATTAGAAGTGTGCCTGAGGATCCTAGGATTTCACCGGCAACTTCCTCCGGCTCCGGCAGGCCGGTCGAAGGCTATTACACTAGCCCACCTACTGATGGTAGCCCCGGCACTATCCCTGCAGTTTATTACCCTCCCACTATTCCAGAATCTGGTTTTGTACCTGTTAAATTTAACAATGCCGTCCCCGGCGTTGCTGGATGGGTGCAGCAAATTGTGCAGCCTCAAGTCCAACAGGGTGTTGTGAGTGCTGCTGCTGTAGTTAATCCGACGGGTGTGTATATGACTAGTCCGAATTATGGGACACGTAGTGCTTCCGCGTATGCTAGTGATGAGGGTGGTGATGATTCTGTGTCGGGCCGGAAGGTCAAGTTCTTATGTAGTTTTGGTGGGAAGATACTGCCACGGTTGAGTGACGGGGCGTTGAGGTATGTAGGAGGGCAGACTAGGATAATTAGTGTTGGTAGGGATGTGTTGTTTGGTGATTTTATCCAGAAAATGGCGGACACGTATGTACAGAATGTGGTGATTAAATATCAGTTGCCGGATGAGGATCTTGATGCGCTTGTCACCGTTTCGTGTGCTGATGATCTTGAGAACATGATGGATGAGTATGAGAAGTTGATTGAGAGGTGTTCCGATGGGTCTGCGAAGCTGAGGATATTTTTGTTTTCACCTTCTGATCTCGAGTCTGCTGGGAGTATTGGGGATCTGCAGGATGGTGGGCAGAAGTATGTTGAAGCGGTGAACGGGGTAGGGGATGCATTCGCTGTCGGTGATTGTATTGTTAGAAAAGAGAGCATCGAAAGTACTGTTTCTGCACAGAACTCTGATTTGAGTGGTACTGAAGGGGGTGAGAGCTTTAACCATGGTCTTGGGGAAGTAATCAGTCTGCCTTCTACGGGTGGATTGTTGCCTAACGGAAATGTTGTTCCTTTCGATACAGCACCAAGAATGGTTTACGTAGATCCTAATCCGGTGGCATATGCTGACTCTTGCGCTGCTCCGTTAAGCATTCCAATAGGGAAAACTAGCCCTACAACAATTTTGGGTGATGTCGTTGAGCAAGAGGAAGAGAGATGTGTGCCCCTATCTGTTCCACAGGCGGCAGCTGTTATGAGTTATCCAGCATCTTCACCGTACACGCAAGCTTATGCGGATCCTCGTCAAGAAACTTTGAGTCCCACTAACTATGTGCAGATTCCTCCCCAGATGGGATTTCCTACTCAAATTATGAGGCCGGTTTTCACGCCGCAGCCCGTGGCTGCAGGAGCTTCTCCTCGACCGTTCAATCCTGGGGTCCATATGACGATGAATCCCTCTTTTATTAACATGAGGCCTAATGTAGTTCCAGGTGTTGTTCGACCACAACAAGTTCGAGTCGAGAATTATCCAGCAGAAAGCATGATGCCGCAGAGGGTTGTTCAACTTCCTGCTACACAAGGATACAATGTTAATCAAGCTCCGGTTTCTGCAGCAGCACAAGTGGGAATGTATAATTGGCAACAAATTCAAGAAAGGGGTTTCACTCCTCGACCAGCTGTTGTTCCGGAAAGGATTGCCATAATAGAGGACTGCCACATGTGTCAAAAAGCATTGCCTCATGCGCATTCGGATATGGCAGTTCAGGAGCAAAAGGGAAGCCCTTCTAGCACTATCAGTGACGTGAGGCCAAATTTTTGTAGTCTCCCAGTGGATGGTCGAGCGCAGCCATTAATTAGGCCTGTTGTGACTGGAACGAGGGTAGAGGGAAGTATGGAACATCTCGCTGAATCTGGCATGATTCAAACAGAGGCAATTGGTGTCCCACAAAATGTTGAGGGACAAAGTATTTACAATGGAGCAATTCTGCGTAAGGCGGAGAATCCGGAACCTTCCAAGGTGACAGTACCCCAGGGTGTCGTAAGTGGGGTCCAGCTTCCATATAGTATGTTTATGGCTAATTCTCCTTCATCTTCCCAAACCAGTCCCGTCCAGAATATAGTTCAGCCTCAACTCCAAGTTATACCAGAAACATCGTATAACAGACCGTTAAACAATGACGTTTCTCCTGTTGGCATGCATTTGCAGAAGGACTATGCTGGTCGTGAATCGCCAAAAGATTTCTCACCTAAAATTGCTACGGGATGTCCCGTAGATGATTCTACTGCATTGGCATACGATAATCTGAGACAAATTGATGGAAGGTTGGATAATCTCCGGATAAACCCTTCGGAAGTTTTATATAGTAATGAACGTAATAGGGCTATTGCAGATCTTCGAAAAGATGACACACAAGATAGCAATTGGCCATACCAGATTCCCGTGGGGGAAGCTGTCAGCACGCAGAATTTCGCATCCACAGAACCCTTTGAAGTTATGCCGACTGCTCCGGTAGGCAATCCTAATGTATACCCTTATTCAGCAGCTGGGGCAAATCATCCGTTCTCCGATGATGTGGCTGGAAGCCCTGTATATTCAGGTGTTGAGTCCACTTGTGCAGCAGTCCTCCCGATTAATGAATGGAATGATAATCGTTTATGGTCGCAACCCAGAATAGGTGGTGATAGAGACGCCGTTGCTCATGAGGGGTCATCTGTATCACCATCCCATGGAGTTGGAGATGCCCTTGATAATTCACCACAGTTTATCAACCAGGATCCATGGAATATGCGTTCGGATACTCATTACCCCCCGCCCAGACCAAGCAAGATACAAATGAAGAGGGATAATGCAGGACGAGATCCTCTTAACGACGATCATCTATTGAATAGTGGCGAAACACCAACAGGTAATCGTAGGGATTCAGCGTTAGAGACTCCACTGGATGATGGAGCGAACCACCTTCCTAACAATCTGAATTGGGATCTGAGTCCAAATCAGAGTATGTCGAATGCAGGTATGATTTATTTTTTTTTAAGCTTTTTTTAACTATAGTACTAATTGTGTTTTCTCACTGCTCGTATAGGTTCAGCTGAGGAACAGATAAAGAGAGACCTTCAAGCCGTTGCTGAGGGTGTTGTAGCATCTGTGTTTCATTCATTTACCCCTTCAAATCCCGACCCACCAGTACATGTGAGGAGCGATTCTCCACCTATTTCCCAGCAGAATCACGACGGCCAGCTTGCTAATGTAGAAACAAAGCAGCAGGATAAATTCGAGGTTTGTGATCTCTCCAATTTCTCACAGCTCATTCACCTATCAGCAATTTGTTTGATTTTTTGATTCAGTTTTTGTGGGACTTGACTTGTCATATCTCATCATTCAGGAAATCACGACCAAAATGTCTGACAGAATAAATCTTGGATTCCCTAAATCAGGCATTGGCCGATTACAGGTTTTCTTTCCGTACTAAGACAAACTACTTTCTGATTTTCAAGAAAGACATCAATTACAAATCTTGTTATTTCTTTCTTTCTCTCTCTCCAGATTATTAAGAATAGTGACCTGGAGGAGCTACGAGAATTGGGTTCCGGTACTTTTGGTACTGTTTATCATGGAAAGTGGAGAGGCACCGATGTTGCAATTAAACGCATCAATGATAGATGTTTCTCCGGGAAGCCTTCAGAACAAGAACGCATGGTCTGTACTTTTTTTTTTTTTTTTTTTTCTTTTGTTTTTTATTTAATGTGGCCTTTAATATAGATAATATAAAGAGGGGCGATTTATTGAATGAGGCAACACTAGCTGACTTTTTTTTTTGTGGAGTTGTTCAGTTTTAGTCAGATTGAATATGTCGTATAATTTATCTTACTGTGTTCTCTAATATATATTTAATCAGAGGGATGATTTTTGGAATGAGGCTATCAAGCTAGCCGACTTACACCATCCTAATGTGGTTGCTTTTTATGGAGTCGTGCTCGATGGTCCCGACGGTTCAGTTGCAACTGTCACTGAATACATGGTGAATGGTTCCTTAAGAAATGCTTTGCAGAGGAATGATAGGTATGGATTCGAACCTTCTCAGCCGTGAACATTAATACTCAGCCATGCCCGATCTTTACACCGAATTAGTGTTACCAGGATTCTTGATAAGCGCAAGCGCCTTCTGATTGGCATGGATGTCGCCTTTGGAATGGAGTACTTGCATGGCAAAAATATAGTACATTTCGACTTGAAAAGTGATAACTTATTAGTCAATCTACGTGACCCACATCGACCTATATGCAAGGTTAGTGATTGATTGTTGTAAATTATTGCTTCATTTAGTTGTTGAAGTTTGTCGCCCAAGTTCTCTCTGTTTACATGGCTAATACTCGTGTTGTTTTTGTTCATGTGTAAAAATTACTACTTGTCATGATGATTGGGAACTCAATAGTGTCCTCATAATGTTGATTCTTGTTTCTGAGTGAGCATGAATGTGGTGAATAGGAATTTTTGTTATCTTGATTAAATTTGATTTTCGACAATCATGTATAGGTTGGTGATTTGGGGCTGTCGAAGGTGAAATGTCAAACTCTAATTTCCGGAGGTGTGAGAGGAACCCTTCCATGGATGGCCCCGGAGCTTCTCAATGGCAGCAGTAGCCTCGTCTCTGAGAAGGTTTGCTCTTCGTTTTTCTTTCATCTGTGTCCGTCTCTCCCTACTTAGTTTCTTATTTATATCTTCCTAAAATCGGACCATCTTCAATTTGGTCGACTGTAGGTGGATGTGTTTTCATTTGGAATCGTGATGTGGGAACTTCTCACTGGAGAAGAACCGTATGCAGATCTTCATTACGGGGCCATCATCGGTATGCCTTCATCTCAGGTCACTACAAATTCCTAAATATATAATTTCTGGTAATCTTATGCTCGACGTTATCAAACACTGTAGGCGGTATTGTTAGCAACACGTTGCGGCCTCCCGTGCCAGAACCGTGCGACTCCGATTGGAGAGCTCTGATGGAGAGGTGTTGGTCATCTGAACCATCAGAAAGGCCGAACTTCACTGAAATTGCGGATGAGTTGAGGGCTATGGCGAATAAGCTTCCATCGAAAGGTGCCAATCCTCAACCGAAAAGCTGATGTCTCTCGTGTTTTACAGTTCCGTTTGCTCGAATCCGATTCACACTTGCTGGAATTTTGGCAGTGCAGCTCAAGAAACTATGAATAGGAAGGGTCTGATTAGTTTACAAAATGTTGGTGTGTAAATCTATCAAAGCTCTATTAGGGTACCATGGTCAAAATGGTAAATTTTGGATGAGTTATATAAATTATAATATTAATTTTGTTCAGAGTTTTGATGTTACTGCTCTCATTAGTTTGTGTTGTTTAATTCACCATTTGTACATCGTAAACAACTATAAATACTTGGCTTTAGTTGAATTTTTGAATTTACTCAGAAAATAATTGATCTTTGTCAAGTTTTGGATGAGTCATATATTCAATTTTAAAATGCACTTCAAAAGTATTTTCAACCCAATTTGATGATTTTATAAAATTAAAGGGATAACACACATTATTTATCACAATAATGGGGCCTGGTGTTACCGAACTCGATGCAGCTAAAATATTTTCAATTTGGTTTCGATAATATTTACCGGCGCCAAGAAACACTTGGCAATCATAATTGTGAATTAAAAAGTTCGAGCAAGTGGTCCATACATTGGAAGTTAATAGTTGAAAAACGTCTATCAAATCGATATCGATCATATTATGTGTAGTCATGTAAAAGAATATCGTTTTACAAAATTTGAATCAATTATTATGTCCTTATTTTGTAGTATTTAATTTTAGGGGCAATAATGTAATATAATATCTTATAACTTTTATAAAAAAATAGTGTATACAAATTAATTAGAAATTTATTTGCGTTATATAAAATTTATATTTTTTGATCGCATACTATTTATGTCGTCCCATCATACATAGTAACATTAAAATGACAAAATAAGTTACCAAGAACAAACTCAAGTTTTAGAAATTATATTTAGATTACTCTTATGAATTTGTCTATATATATATCTAGAATATTGAAACAATATATATACATTTATGGAACTTTATGGTTAACTAATTATTGTTATTCGATCAATTATGTATTCGAAAGATCTTAATCATTTATTTAAGTAGTCCTTTAAGTATAAATAGTGGTGCATGTTTGACCTCATTAATTTAATCCTTATACAAAAAATTGATTTGACAGACTTGTATTTTTCTGCAAACAAGAAAACTTAACTCAAATAGTCGGATTTGTCACATGTGTCGATCGTTGTTGTATTCAAATCTAAAGTTAGGATGTGATATGTATGTATAGAGCGTGATTGGCATCCTGGCATCGGCCAATTCCAAAGTTGTGATTCCAAAGCAAAACATGTCATATTAGGGACCATCACCAAAGTGTTGCTTATTGCACAAAAAATCACCACTGCCATATTGTTCTTGAGATAACGTGCAAAACATTCACAAATGAAAATGGTAATCTTCAGAATCACTATGAGCTACATCTCCAAGTTTAAAACGATTCTATAAATTATTTATTTAAGGGAAAACTGCATAGAAATATCCACAAACCTTTTTCCAAATTCCGGTTATGTAACAAACTTTTTAAAATTCGCAAACAAAGTAGTTAGCTCTCAATTTGATGTAATGTCGGTCCAAATTTAATTTGGGAAAAAAAATTGACAATGACGTGTCCAATTTGTAATGACGTGGCATTCAAAACGATGTCGTTTTAGCTAAAATGACGTTGTTTTGATTAAGAATTAAAAAATAAAATAAAAATAAAAATTACACATCACTTAAAAATACCCACATGCTTGAAATTGATCAAATACCCGAGTTTTCGTAGAGTTCCGACTCGAATGCATGTTAACAAGACTTAATCAACAAGTAAATGCTAAATCGGATTTATTGGCTAGTAGGATCCTTCATTAACCATGGAAAGATAACCCTTACCACTTGCTTCATCCTAACTGCTTAAGGTGTGTCATTCTATATACTCTCTCCGTTCACCAAAACATGTCCATTTTCTAACAGTAATCATGTTCACCAAAACATATCCATTTTACCTTTTTGTACAACACTACCCTCAATACTTTCTAAATATTACCACCCTTTGCCATTTAGGACCCCACTTCACATCAACTTTATTTCTACCTTTTTATCATCCCAACAACTTTATTCTTACTTTTTGATCAATACCACCTCTTTTTTGTCATTACCACTATTTTTTTGTCATTATCTCACTACCCCTATTTTCTAATTTTTACCCTACTAACTTTCACTTTATCAGCTTTCTTAAACTCCGTGCCCAGAACAAAGTGAACATGTTTTGGTGAATGGAGGGAGTAATATTACATAGTATATTATGAAAGAATAAAATTGATACTTCCTCTTTTCACAAAATGATTGTCTACTTAAGTTTGTCCACAAAATGGTTGCCACTTTTGCTACTCCACTCACATTTATTTTGGTATCCTTACTCCACTCACAACAATACTCACTATAATTCACTACTACCTACCATTTTCTTAAAATCCGTGTGTCCACAATGTGGCAATCATTTCGTGTACGGAGGGAGTATATGATGCCATAATGCAATGCACGTGTCGTAAGTTAATAATCTATAATTTAAAAGTAGCTATAGCATTATAATATTTTATATATTTAAGCGCACATTTTTTAAAATTTGAAAATTAATAAAAGAATTAGGGGCAAAAAAGTTTTAAAAATGCTATTTTTTTGTATGTTTTAAAATGAGGCAAATGGTGATATGTCATTACCCTACATGGTAATAACAAATTTTGTCAAAAGTACATTTTTGACAAAATTTGGGTAAAATTGTACCCAATTTGACAGAAATACCCTTATAGGGTAGTGGGTGAGTGTACGGTTATTATTCAAAATAGATTTATAGAACTTCTCTCTCTCTCTTCCCTCTCATTCTCTCTCCCCGTTTTCTCTCTCCCCCGTTTTCTCTCTCTCTGCGACGATACATCTCCCCCTCAAACCCTACCGCCGCCGTCAACCACACCGCCACACTCCTCCATCACACCGCCACACTCCTCCATCTAAATGGCGCCGCGAAGAAGAAGCAGAGCAAAGAAGAAGCAGAGCAGAGCAGACGCCGCCGGAGACGCGCGAAGAAGAAGGTGAAAAGACATCGCCGCCGCGGGCAGAGGAAGAAGCACAGCCGTCGCCGCCGCGAGAAGAGGAAGAAGACCAGGCTACGCTGCCGGACGAGGAGGATGAAGCCGAGGAAGAAGATGCTTTCGAGCATTTGCCGGTAAGATTTCCAGATCTGAAATTTACGGTGGTTGCATGTTTGATTATCACTTGATTTCTCCGATTTCGCGGGTTTATTATGTTTTGAATATCAATTTCGTACCTAGTTTGTTGAGTAGAATGGAAATTAGGGTACGATTTGCAGATCTGTGATTTTGGGGGAAAACTCTACTGGTACACCGGGTACGATTTGTGAAATACGTACCGGTAATACCAGATATGTCATTACTGGATAGTATATGCTAGGGATTAACTATGTATATTTTTTAATGTCAATTCTGGTACGCTCAGTACGCAAAAGTAATTTCTTTACAGTTTTTCTAGTACACAAAGTAAGCAATTATACAAAACGTACCAAGATTTACTCGAACAATTGGTACGCATTGAGTAATGCGTACCCAGCGTACCAAGTTCTGATAAACAAACTTGGTACGAAATTGTAAATGTGTACCAGGTTTACCGCATCCGAACTTGGTAGTCCGGTACGTTTTTTGTCCAATTCATAACAGTTTTTCTAGTACGCAAGGTAATCAATTAAACAAAACGTACCAAGATTTACTTAAAAAGGTACAAACACTACACAGCTAATATTTGACACAATATTGATTAAAACGTAAAAAACTTCAAACGAAAAAACATGACAAACCCTACACAGCTAATAGAATTAAATAAATATCCACTTATCAACCAAATCTATGTGGATCTTGACATGTTTGGCGAGTATGACCCGCAACACCACAAATACCAAGTTTCTTCGTTTTGCGGGTTCTCGTTTTGATGCTTGGTTGGTTGCTACTCCCTTCTTCTTCTGGATTAATCAAGTGGCATCTTAGAGGACATATACTCATATAATGACCTTTCTCATGACACCACAAACAACCCCGACTGCGTTTGGTATGAGATCCAGTTGGAATCCTCTTTGTACGCGGTCGTCCAGCTTGCTTAGGTTCCTTAGGTGTAAGAACAATTCTTGAAGCAACATGTGGCAGCACAATCCATGAATCTTTATCCAGAATAGGCATCACATCATCGGCATAAATCTCACGCCACGTCGTAGTAGAATAATATTCATGAACATATGATAGTGGGGATTCCTTCTTAAACCTAAAAATGTGTAAAAAATAAAATCTTCACCGAAGGAAAACATGGTACGTATATATAAAAACGTACCAGGTGTACCAAGTTCTGATAAGCAAACTTGGTACGAACTTCTAATTTCGTACCAAGTTTGTTCATCAGAAAACGTACCGGCGTACCAAGTTCTGATGAACAAACTTGGTACGAAATTACAATTTCGTACCAAGTGTACCCCATCGTAACTTAATGTCCAGGTACGCATTGATCAAAGCGTACCTGCGTACCAAGTTACATGAGGTACACTTGGTACGCATTTACAATTACGTACCAGGTGTACTAAGAAGTTTTGGCAAAATAGGTACGAATATGCAATTAATACCAACAAATAAAAACTTCAACCTCACCTAATTGCTGCAGTAGCGAGAGAGCAAGGTATTAAATCCAGATCCCATGCCCGACACGAACACTTCCTGGAAGCAACATCAACAACATTGCTTTTTACTCCACTAAAGAAGAAGGCCTTACCTGCACCGAGTAAATTTGGTACGCATTAGTAAATGCGTACTGCGTACCCAGTAAACTTGGTACGAATTAATAACTACGTACTGCGTACCAAGTACACTTGGTACGTAATGATAAATACGTACTGCGTACCAATAAAACAAATTAAGGTACGCGGTACGTTTTTATCAATACGTACTGCGTACCAGGTAAACTTGATACGCACCAGTACGCAATTAAGAAAACATACCAGGATGAATCAGAAAATACAGTCGCCGGAATTTACCTCCATAGCTTAAAATCGCAACCAAAAATCGCCGGAAAATTACAATTCAACCAACGTAACACTTGCTAAACAAAAATAATAGAATAAAACACAGCAAAATCGCATAAAAATTTGCAGAATACAAAAAAAACCACAAATAAAAACTTCTCCACAACAAATTGCTGTAAAATCACAACAAAAGCCACTAGACGACGACGATGACGAACAAGACGGCGACCACAAAAGCAAAAGCCACGTCGACGACGAACAATACTCGACGACGATGATGGAGGAAAAAGCTCCAAACTATGTCGACGGCGATGGCGATGGCGATGGCGATGATGACGGCGATGGCGAGGACGACGACGACGGCGATGGCGATGGCGAGGACGACGACGGAAAGAAATCAACAATGGCGACGACGTCAGACGGAGAGAAATCGCAGAGAGAAAGACTTGATGAAGAAGAAAACTGAAAAAAAAAACGATAGAGAGAGAGAGAGAGAGAGAGAGACGTGAGCTAGGGGAAGAAGAGAGAGAAAAAGGAGAGAGAAAAATAAAGTGGAAAAGTAGGAGAGAGAATGTGTTAGAATGGAATAAGGTATAAAATATAAGGGTATAAATGTCCAAAAAGTAAACATATGACAAAAATTGATAAAATTTGAACTAGTGACCCTTTTTGATATTACAATCCAGCTAATGACATATGGGTGCATTTCCTCTTTTAAAATCTACGGCATAATTTGTATTTATATCGCTAAAAGTGCAGCCACATCGCCGACGTTAATCCCCACAAATCTTCAAACCTTTTCTCTGTAACAATGGCTAGAACCAGAAATCCAGCAAATCTCAAGCCCTCCGAAGCCAAAACATTCGCCGCCTCTGGCAACACCCAAACCACCACCACAGCTAAAAATGGGGTCACCACAAAGCAACCCTCACTCGCCGGTGGAAAACGTGTAACTAGGAGCAGAAGGAGGAATATGAAACCTAGAAATCCCTTAAACCTTGAAAAAATCACCACTGCCATATCGTTCTCAAGATAACGTACAAAGCATTTGCAAATGACAATGGCCATCTCCAGAATCACTTCAACTCCTTTACCATTTTGACGACGACGTACAAAAAAAAAAGAATAAACGTAAGGTGATATTGGGTGTAACAAATTAAAAACAAAAAGAAATAGAAAAATCACCACTGTCATATCATTCTCGAGATAGCGTACAAAGCATCAAATTATTTCAACTCCTTTGCCATTTCGACGGCGACGTGAAAAAAAAGAATAAAGGTAAGGCGATATTGGGTGTAACAAATTAAAAAACAAAAAGAAATAGAGAAATCACCATTGCCATATCATTCTCGAGATAACATACAAAGCATTCACAAATGAAAATGAAAATCTCCTGAATCACTTCAACTCCTTTTCCATTTTGATAGTCTATAGGTGGATGTGTTTTCGTTTGGAATCATAATGTGGGAACTTCTCACTGCGAAGAATCGTATGCATATTTTCATTACGGTGCCATCATTGGTGTGCCTTCATCTCAGATCACTTAAACCTTCCTTAATAAAAATAAAAAAAAATCTTGTAATCTTATGCTCGACGTTATCAAACACTGTAGGCGGCATTGTTAGCAACACTTGCGGCCTCCCATGTCAGAACCATGCGAGCCCGACTGGCAGTGATGGAACTAGGGGTGGCAGGTGGTGGCGGCCGCCCCCCTCAAATTTTCTGATTTCCTTCAATATATTATAAATTTTGTAGTTAAAAAAATATATATACATATATAAGTCCAACAAACTGACCATTGTCTAAAGAGGTGGTGGCAGGAATGTGGCATGGTCCAAGGAGTTTTACCTTTCAAATATCTTGGGGTTCTACTTTCTACCAAGAAAATGACCATTGCTCAATGCCAGCCGCTTTTGAAGAAAATCTTGGACAAAATCAATAGTTGGACTTCCAAACTCTTATCCTATGCTGGAAGGATTCAACTTATCAAGTCGATTTTATTTGGAATGCAATCGTATTGGTATCAAATCTTCCTGCTTCCACAGAAAGTAATCAAAGCAGTCCAAACAGCATGTCGTACATATGGACTGGAAAATCTGATGCCTCAAGAAGAGCTCTTGTATCATGGGATCAACTATGCATGCCTAAAATAACTGGAGGTTGGAATATTATGGACATGCACAAATGGAATAAGATAGCTACATGCAAGCTGTTGTGGTGTATTGCTCAGAAGAAGGATCGCATATGGGTGAAGTGGGTCCATGGCTACTACATCAAACATCAGCAGCTTGCTATCATGATCATACCTATACATGCATCTTGGGTGGTGAGAAAGATTTTTGAAGCTCGATCCACCCTTACTAGTTTAAATGAGGGTCTGAGTTTGCTAAATCAGCAAAAATTTTCCATTCGAAAGCTTTATTGTGAATTGAGAGGTCCAGGAAATGTTGTCCGGTGGAACTGAATGATTAGCAATAACAATGCATCTCCCAAATGTGTTTTCATAACCTGGCTGGCCTTGAAACAAAGGCTAGCCACTTGTGACAATATTTTGAGGTTTGGAGGAGAAATCAATCCAGTGTGTGGACTCTGTGGAGTGGAGATGGAAAGCATAAACCATTTGTTCTTTTCATGTCGATTCTCTGCCAGGGTATGGAAAGCTATGAATCTTTGGATAGGTATCCAACATACCCCACAAAGTTGGGATCGTGAGATGATCAACATGCAAGGATATTGTGGCTCTAATACAGGAAGGCAACGAATTTTCAGATTGGTCTTGGCTACAGTAGTCTATTTCCTTTGGAGAGAGAGAAATTTGAGAATTTTTCAAGGCAAGCAATGTAGTGAGGATGAAGTAATTCAGCAGTGTCGGATTTTTGTTGCTTTTAGATGTAGCAGAAGCCCTAAACTAGCTAAGTTTTTTTAGAAGCAGCTGCTTACTTGTTTGTTGAGTTTGTAAGTTTGCTTTGGATGTACTCCACGTTCATTTTGGTTAAATAAACTACTATTTACCAAAAAAAAAGAAAAAAAAGATAATGTACTGAGTTTTGTATATAATGAAGTTTGTAATACAAACTGGAGAAGCATGTTGCACATTCAAACAAAAAAGGGTTAATGGCCTGTAAATTTCCAAACTTTTTGAGTTGTCTCGTTTTGCACCTCAGAAAATAAATCTGCCTCACAATTTCCAAACTTTTTATTTTGTCTGTTTTTGCTACCTGACTTATTTTCCGGCGATTCTGAGCTGACGTGGCGGTCGGAAAAATGACGTAGATATCTTTAATTTAATAAAAAAGGTTTATGGCCTGTAAATTTTCAAACTTTTTGAGTTGTCTCGTTTTGCACCCCAGAAAGAAAAAGATTGCCTCACAATTTCCAAACTTTTAGTTTTGTCTGATTTTACTACTTGAATCGATTTAATTGAAACGACGTCATTTAATCAATCTCGTAACTTGAATTAGAGAAACACACATTGCTTATTTCTTATATAAAATTTATCTTGATATTTGCAATCTCAAAATCAAGTTTATGACAAAAGTAAGGTGGGTAAGCGGGTGTTGTAGATCATGGCTGGTTTACTTTCGTCTGACTGTAGTGTAGAGCGAATAAATATAGGACCCAAGGAAGGAATTGGCCTTGGGCCTGCAACTCCATCGAAGTAAGTTTGTCTGGGCCGCTCCCATTGAGAAATCTCTACCAGTGCAGGTGCTATTCGAGAACAATTAGCCGGTCTAGATTTAAACATTATTCTAGAAAATTCGTTGGTAGAATGGAAAGAGTTGGGGGAAGAAGGGTCCACGGAGAATGAATGGGAAGATCGAAAGGTTGGAAGAAGAATGGATTTTTTAGCTAAATGCATGGAATTGCTAAGTATTTTCTTCGAACAAATATAGAACCAGAATGGATGATTTTATGTCTATTACCAATTCTTCCTCCCTAGTTAAGACCTATCATTAAGATATATGGGGGTAAATTAATGAGCTCAGATATAATGAACTCTATGGAAGAGTTATCTATCGGAACAATACTCTTACCGATCTAAATATCAAGGTAAATTTATAAGAAATAAGCAATGTGTATTTCTCTAATTCAAGTTACGAGCTTGAATAAATGACGTTGTTTCAATTAAATCTATTCAAGTAGCAAAATCAGACGCAACTAAAAGTTTGGAAATTGTAAAATAATTTTTTTTTCTGGGGTGCAAAACGAGACAACTCAAAAAGTTTGGAAATTTACAGACCATAAACTTTTTTTTTAATTAAAGATATCCACGTCATTTTTCCGACCGCCACGTCAGCTTAGAATCACCGGAAAATGAGTCCAGTAGCAAAAGCAGACAAAATTAAAAGTTTGAAAATTGTGAGGCAGATTTTTTTTCTGAGGTGCAAAACGAGACAACTCAAAAAGTTTGGAAATTTACAAGCCATTAACCCAACAAAAAAGCTCGAGATATTTTAGTACACTTCATATAGGAGTAATATTTATGTCATGCATAAATATTTTTGTCATGCATGATAATTGTACTGGCGTGCAATTTTTAGCGCCTTCTCATTTTAAATAAATTATTCTTATCATTCAAAATTGTAACACATCTCTTGTCCGTGCGAGCTAATATTAGTTAGAAAAGGTCTTCGGTACAGATTTGTACCGTGCAGATGGGCCCCGACCCGCCCCTGACCAGCTCACGCGCCCGCCCCGCCCCGCGCGTGAGGTCCACGCGCCCCACTATTTTTTTTTAATCTCTAGTTTTTTTTCCCCAACGGAGCCTAGGCTCCGATTTTATGGCTCCGCCTTCGCTTCGATTACTAAAATAAGGATAATCGCCAGGCAACAATTTGGACTTTTTCGGCTCGCTCCGAGGCCTTCGGCTCCCCTCACTCGAATCTTGACCATAGAAGAAGCGACCAAAAAAAAAAAAAAAAAAAAAAAAAAAAAAGAAAACTGGTCAAAGGAGGGGTGATCCGGGTCAAACCCGGGTCAACCGGGTCGGGTCGGGTCGGGTCATGGGCATTTGTACCGTGGAGACTTCCACGGAAGTTTTTGTCTATTAGTTATTGTAGGAACCGAAAATTTAAGAAATATTATTAATTATTTATTTTTATTTGATGATGGAATCTTATAGATATCCATATTAAAATAAGTTATTTAATTGATAAATATGTCTTTATATGGTGATAAATATCTATTTCTTTGGCAACAAGTAAAGGATATGCATCAATATTCAAGAGCCAATGAGATTGCGCCACCTCATCCCTCAAGCCCATGATGGAGTCCAAAGCCCACTCAACTTCTCTCTTCCTACAACTATAAATAGGGGTCTCTACGCAACTTCAAATCCCTAAAACTCATCTTCAAGAGCTCAAGAATTGAAGAGAGAAATTATCTAAGATTTCTCTTTCAATATTCAAGGTGTCCCGGCGAGATTCAAGGCGTTCTTCGTGGGAAGCAACGCGTTCTTCGGCGGAAATATCTCAAGTGGCGTTTGATCCGGAAACAAGGCGAGAGTCCTCCAAGTTAACGTTATAAAGCTCGACGCTCAACGTTACTTCGGAAACAAGACAAAAGTCCACCGCATCAACACCACCAATCACAAAGCTCAAGTCAACGTCATCAAGTCAAAGATCAAGTCAAAGCTCAACGTTTACTTAGGAAGCAAGGCGAAAGTCATCTACGTCAACGTTATAAAGCTTGAAGATAAAGTCCAAAGAGATCAATGAGGCATACTTCTTATCAAATCTCAAAGGCTATCAAGTCCAAGGAGGTCAAGGAGGCATACTTCTCCATCAAATCTCAAGGGCTGCTTGAAGACCGTTCGAGGGTCAAGTGAAGAGAAGAATCGGAGGATCAAATAAAGATTGAACCTGCATATATTTTGAAATTCTTATATTTGTATGCAACCTTGTGTTTATTGAATAAATACAATATTTTGTGTTTACAGATTTTGGCACGCTCAGTGGGAGAATCTCTACCTCTCATCTCTTCTCTTCGCCAAATCCAAAGAAGATGTCTACAAGTCTTGAGGAGCAAATCGCGAAGTTGACAAAGCTTGCAGAAGGACTTGCCAAACGCTTAGAAGAACGAGATGTTCAACTCGCAAAGCTGGAAAATGCAAATACTTTGGATACGAGAAGCCAAAAAGCAAAGGACGATCAAGAAGCTGAGCTTTTCATGGAGCCAAAAGATGGTGACAAATCTCCGACTAAGGAGCTTGAAGTCTCTTCCAATGGATCGATGCATGCCGATCAACTCAAAGCATTCATCAAGAAAACAATCAAGGACAAGTTTGAAGGGACCTCCAAATCATCATGGACTTATAGCAAGCCATACACTCAAAGGATTGAAAGCTTGAAGATGTCGATTGGCTATCAGCCTCCAAAGTTTCAACAATTTGATGGCAAAGGAAATCTAAAGCAACATATAGCCCACTTCGTGGAGACTTGCAACGACGGTGGAACATATGGAGATCACATGGTGAAACAGTTCGTGCGTTCCTTGAAGGACAATGCCTTTGATTGGTATGCTGACTTGCAGCCAAATTCAATTGATAGTTGGGGGCAATTGGAGCAAGAATTCCCCAATCGCTTCTATAGCACTCGAAGGACGGTGAGCATGGTGGAGCTTACAAAGTCAAGTCAATGTAAAGACGAGCCCGTCATCGACTACATCAATCGTTGGAGGGACTTAAGCTTAAATTGCAAAGATTGTTTGTCTGAAACTTCTGCAATTGAGATGTGCACTCAAGGCATGCATTGGAGTCTTCAATATATCTTAAAAGGAATTCAGCCAAAGACCTTCGAAGAATTGGCTACAAGAGCTCATGACATGGAGTTGAGCATAATCGCAAATGGAGTTGAAGATCTTTCAATTGAAGATGATCACAACTTTGAAGAAAATCAAGAAGCGACCCATGGGGGCAAATCTCCTAAAGAAAGTTCAAGTGATGAAGAAGCTATAAGTGAAGACGAAGAATATGCTACAAATCAATCTTTTGATACTTGGTAGAATCCATGAAGTCAATGCTCCTTGATAAGAGCTTAAACTATCTACATAGCTCCTAGATGCGAGTAAAAACCATCTGAACTTTTCAATCAAAGAACTTCAAGTGCTCCTTGATAAGAGCTTAAACTATCTAAAATGCTCCTAGATGCGAGTAAAAACCATCTAAACACTTCAAACAAAGAACTTCAAATGCTCCTTGATAAGAGCATAAACTGTCTACAACGCTTCATGACGCATGAGCCTAAGCTGCATGTTACTCCTGGCCCGCATGAGTATAAACTGTGTACAGCGCCCCTCCTTAAAACTATAATCAATTTTTTTTGAAGAATCGTCCAAGTCAAAGACTCCTTAATACGAGTATAAAATGTTTACAAATTCAAGTCAAGTGAAGACTCATTGACACGAGTATAAAAGGTCTACAATTGAAATCAAATGTATGTTCCTTGATACGAGCATAAACTATCTAAAATCAAGTCCAAATTCAAGACTCCTTGAAACGAGTTTAAACTTTCTATCAAATTCAAGACTCCTTGAAACGAGTTTAAACTTTCTAACATATTCAAGAACTCCTTGAAACGAGTATAAATTTTCTTTCAAATTAAAAGAACTCTTTGAAACGAGTTTAAACTTTCTAGCAAATTCAAGAACTCTTGATTATGAGTATAAACTGTTCACAAGTTGAAGTTAAAGAACTCCTTGGTATGAGTATAAACTATCTACCAAATTTAAATTTATCGAGACTCATTCATTTTCACGACAAGTCGTCCATGAACAAGTCTCGATGGGGCATTTGTAGGAACTGAAAATTTAAGAAATATATATTAATTATTTATATTTATTTGATGATGGAATCTTATAGATATCCATATTAAAATAAGTTATTTAATTGATAAATATGTCTTTATATGGTGATAAATATCTATTTCTTTGGCAATAAGTAAAGGATATGCATCAATATTCAAGAGCCAATGAGATTGTGCCACCTCATCCCTCAAGCCCATGATGGAGTCCAAATCCCACTCAACTTCTCTCTTCCTACAACTATAAATAGGGGTCTCTACACAACTTCAAATCACACCTAAAACTCATCTTCAAGAGCTCAAGAATTGAAGAGAGAAATTATCTAAGATTTCTCTTTCAATATTCAAGGTGTCCCAGCGAGATTCAAGGCGTTCTTCGTGGGAAGCAACGCGTTCTTCGGCAGAAATATCTCAAGTGGCGTTTGATCCGGAAACAAGGTGAGAGTCCTCCAAGTTAACGTTATAAAGCTCGACGCTCAACGTTACTTTGGAAACAAGACAAAAGTCCACCGCATCAACACCACCAATCACAAAGCTCAAGTCAACGTCATCAAGTCAAAGATCAAGTCAAAGCTCAACGTTTACTTAAGAAGCAAGGCGAAAGTCATCTACGTCAACGTTATAAAGCTTGAAGATAAAGTCCAAAGAGATCAAGGAGGCATACTTCTTATCAAATCTCAAAGGCTATCAAGTCCAAGGAGGTCAAGGAGGCATACTTCTCCATCAAATCTCAAGGGCTGCTTGAAGACCGTTCGAGGATCAACTTGAAGAGAAGAATCGGAGGATCAAATAGAGATTGAGCCCGCGCATATTCGATATTCTTATAATTGTATTCAAACTTATATTTATTTGAATAAATACATATTTTGTGTTTACAGTTATTATTATATATAAGTTCATATTTTGTATTTTGTATACATTGAATAATTTGTTTACCCATAAAATAGTCTCAAAGCATCTTTCTTCTAATTAATGGAAATTGCAACATGATAACACATCTCAAGAAAAATTACAAATTTATTCGTCGATGAAAATTAGAGCATTCCAATTATTCGAAGGAAGAAAACATTACATCTCAGATATTTGATTGATTAGAATAACTTAAAACCGTCAATGTCGGCAAAACATTGACATTTTTAATAATAATAAGAATATCTTTTTAATTATTTTTCTTAATTCTCTATCTTTAATGTCTACCTTTAATATGACGCATTTAGCGAAAGCATTTAGTGAATAAAACATGATACAAAATAAACTCATAAATTTATAATGACATTTAGTCCCGTTGAATTTCAACGGGCAACACTCTAGTATAATAATGAAATGGTAAATAGATTTGAGGCTTAATTCTCGGATTTGCACTTGAACTAGCGCACGTGTTGGCGAAGTCAACGGAGCCGGTGCAATATCCAAGCTGGCCGTAGGAGCATCGGTCGTTTGCCGCTTTAGAACCCAAGTAAAATTAGCAAAGAGATCGTTTACATGTATCGCATGTCACATTTTAATTCATCTCACTTTCGATCTAGATAAATTTTGAAAATTAGGTCTTTTGGTGCTTGTTTTTTTTTTTTTTTTTAAATAATGAAATAAAACGTTATTTTTTTGGAATTTTATCTGAAAATATAACCATAGTTATAAAATATTGAATAATCGCTATAATGATGATTGTTTCCCAAGTC
Organism: Schizonepeta tenuifolia; assembly: GCA_029490685.1. Taxonomy (NCBI): domain Eukaryota; kingdom Viridiplantae; phylum Streptophyta; class Magnoliopsida; order Lamiales; family Lamiaceae; genus Schizonepeta; species Schizonepeta tenuifolia. The sequence continues at coordinate 85,146,575 of CM055957.1, forward strand.
AAAAGAAATTGGATTGTTCCCCACTGAAACAATCCGTTTGATCAATCGTGGAAATATTTTTTAAAAAGAGAGGGAAAAAAAAATCAATCGTCGAAAATTATTAATTTAAATATCCGGCCGACATAATTTGCAATTTAAAAATGGAAAACATGTAGAGATGACACTAATTTGGTCAATAGTTATGAAACATGAACTTTACTAATGATTGATAGTAATATTTAGTCCATTATTATTGGAAAACACGTTTCTTAATCATATATGAATAAATTTCTTCCCTCTGAATTAGAATCTTCCTAGCAATGAATACATACATGGTTCCCCACTCCCTCCTAAGTTGACCATTCTTCATCTTCTTCGATTTTTCTACACACACTAAACACACAACAAAAACGCGCATAGATACGTACACAATATATATACATATAATCAACACAAAACTCTTCCACTCTCATTCCAAACCTCTCCTTAATTTTCTTCATCTAATTATTTTATTTTCAATCATGGCTAGAATTCCTCAAGACAACCCTTCATCACCCTCCACAACTCCCTACTCTCCCATCATCGAGGAAGGCGTCGACGACTTCACCGACGGCGGCGGATGCGGCTGTTTCAGGCGGTTCTGCTTCGGGCGGGACGACGGCGGCAGCCGCCGCTATCTCTTGCATGAGAAGGACGTGCATGAGGAGGCGTGGCTAGTCTCCCAAATCAAGAAACTCAAGCAGTTGTCGGAGCTCGTGGCGGGGCCCAAATGGAAGAACTTCATCAGAAAGATCGGCCGGCTGTGCCACTGCCACCACAAGAAGCAGGCGGCGCCGCCGTTTCAGTACTCGCCGGAGAGCTACGCCCTCAACTTCGCCGGCGATCACGATGAAGAAGAAAATGGATTTAAACTCTCGCACAGTTTCTCGGCGAGGTTTGTTCATCAATGATCCAACAATTTGTCAAGGATAAAGAATTCTTTGAATTGGTGAATATAAAGGGAAATTCTTTTATTTCAAGAATATGGGATGATCAAGAAACCCCATTTTCTGAAAATATTGACCGAATTATTTATTGTTAGGCAACAACACTTTCTAAATCTAGCCTAATATGAAAGTGAAAATTTGGCGCCATCTTGTAATTACAGACTTGTAAACTTACTATTTATAATATGCATACAAATTTATTATTTTTATATTTATCGAAGAGCGAACGAAAAGTATCTAAAATAGTGGTTGCGAGTTATCTCGTTGTTACAAAAATGTTTGATCATGACAAGGCAAAAGAGAGACCACATAATGCAGCAGCCGCCTTCACAGTTAATTAAAACCGCTGGCTGATCAAACAAATCTGCAACATAACAACAGTCCACAATTTTGACAATTATATTCTACCTAATTTAACTTATTTTGACAACAAAGGTCGGTCATGTGATAAATGAGAAGTAAAATTGAATGCTTTAAATACACTTTATTACCTATCAGTTCCGTCAAAGTAACTATAACTATATGTTTGTTGAGATTGAATGAATCCTATGTTCGTTTATTTTGAGGCAATTATTTCTGGATTGGTATACCAAAGATGAATGAAGGGACTTCTCCTACAATCGATGCCATACCATATTCGATTTAGATACGAAAATACGAAAATACGACCCCCACGCATCTTATACGTACCGTTGTGTTCACAGTTTGGATCTGATCGACGAAGATGGGTATCGTGACACGAGTTTCTTCGATTCAAGAAATATTAGAAACAAGAGAGCAATTTATACACAAAACAGAGACGAAGGCGTGAGTTGTGGCAAACAATACAACGAAACAAGACAAAACTTTTCAACGATCCTACTCGTATACGCTAGGTATTTAACACCACAAATTGATATACAAAGGCTAGAATCCATATGTTTTCAAGCAATATATAAGCCACTAAGGGATCGGCCTTCTCGTCCGACCGGCCTACGCCAAAAATACCTCGATACAGCTACTACCAACTGTCCTCTCCCATTCTCAACCGTGTGTAGCTGTTGTTATGGTGAGGCTACTGAATACGAACAAACGCTTCCTCTTCTTCACGAGAAACGCTCATTAGCAGTTTTGTCACCTGCACCACTATTTGATCGAAAAATCAAGCAGATTTACATGCAAAAGTTCTTATCTGGGAAAATGGGAGAACAATTTACCTCTTTCGCTTGCTCTTTGGAGTAGACGAAGAAGAAGGATTGCTGTGCCAATTCCTTTTCCGTTGGTTGATAAACCAGTTGTTAATCTGTTTCAGTTGCAAACCAGTTTCCTGTACCAGCCTTGTCTTATCTTCCTCCTATTAAGAGTTGAGACGAATATGGGATCAGTTCAACGGGTATATTTCAGAACGAAGAAATATTTTTGTGGTCATGACATGCTTACTGTAGGATAAGGCCATTTGGAATGTGACTGCCACCAAGCTTTCAAGACTGATGTAGTATCACCGGGAAGTTTTCCCGCTCTTCTTTTTCGTAGTATTTCCTCTCTGATATCCACAATCTTCTCCTTATAATCCTAGAAAAACGAAGTTTTTTTTTTTCTTGTGGGTTAAAATTAATTCAAACTCAAAAATGGGGTCAAAGTACGTAAAGCTTCATTCTGTAAGTTCTAATTTTACCTGTTTGAGCTCGTGCTTTAACTCTTGCCTCACACGCTCCATCAAGGACCTCTCAGTTTCGCTCGGTACCAGAGGACCAAATCCCATGTTGTCCCCTCCGTCCATGCTTTCATCAAATAAGTTAGTCTCGCTATCGGCCTGGTCCTCGTCATCATCAGACATGGTTGCTCCTGAACCTTCTCCTGGTGCGACACCTGTCAAGGATATATCGAAAAGATGAATACAAAAGGCATGGGCTGATCCAGGACTATGACTGTGCTCATGGCAATCGATGAGGAATGATTGGGATGAAGTGGGTCAACACAGTAGCACCTGCCATGTATGGTGCTCCAACGACACGATATTCATATTCAAAATTATACAAACAAAAGAAAGAGGATCAAACAGTCATTTCATATTAGCAGCTGAATTTACCGACATATGCCTCTAGTTGGGTAAACTTAACAGCAGTCTTGAGAAAGTGTTAACTGAAGTTATCTTTTTACTTAGAAAGAATTTAGGTTAATCTCAAATATCGAGTTACAACTAAATAATACAGGAGAGCTGCTAGTTACTTTAGTTCATTGTCACTTCAAAAAACAACAAGAAGATCAAAAGGTGTATTTTGGTGCATGAACAAATACATCTAACAGCCTTATAGGATAGTGGGCGCGGATAGCTATGAGAATATGGAAAAGGGACAACCAAGTTTAAGATGAAGAAAATTAATAGTGGGATAAGCAAGATGTTAACAGAATAGAGCAGGAAATGCCGAAAATACTTCTACAGGAGAAGCTGTGTAGCTGACCAAACCGGGTAAGCATAACCAAAAGAATGATTTCGATATTCGAAACGACCAAGCACAGAGAAAATAGAAATCAAGAAAATGGGTGTGCCCTACCCAACCGCGATATAAATTTTCTTGCCCTACCCAAGAAAATAGGTAAGCACATCCATAACCAATATAGGAACTAAATTTATTTGATGGCTAATTAGCATCAAGCTAATTAACTAGTTGTAGCATGAATTTGAGGAAAATAGCATGATATTGCACCAGACCACCATGCATCTCAATGAATCACACTTGCAATAATAAACTCAATTAGAAACATGGAATCATATGATAACCTGTCAAGCTTTGCAGCGATTGCTCAAGCTCCCAGCACGCCATGACTGCTTCCATAGCATGAACTCGGACATGTTGTTGCAGTTGTTCTTTAAAGGAGGATAGCAATAGAACATAATGCGTCTACAAAAAGTTTAATTTCAAAAATTAGTAATTCTGAACACAATACTTTTCATTTCTCCCAAAACAATGACAACATTTTCTGAGCACTTCAGCTGGAGTCAGTTTGTTAAAATAAAGAGTTCTACTAAGGTTTGCTAAGTGCTTCAAGAGCACATCAACATATATCACTAGAGCGATTTGGAATATACTAATAAGTAATTTTCTTCAATCAGAAAGGTAAATGGCTATTCTTTACATTTTTGCCCCGTCTAGCAAATACGAATGCTTATGAGACTTTATTCCAACCAATGTCACCACAAGTGAATTTAGACTATAGAAGTTGGAAGAGTTAAAGCATGCAGACCATGTATCGAGTGGAGCTACATCGGGAACGAGATTCTCTAAAGCACTAAAATATAGAGTTCCAAATTCCAATTATTAGTGTACAGATAATAACAGGATTCCTATTTTGATGCGACAAAGAGATATACCTACTCACATTACAAGGGTTTAGTCCAACTATATTCCTCCTAGGATCACTACTTCCACAAATATCTTCAGATCAAGGTGGTGAACGAATGAAACTGCCTAAACTACCCCGTGTATTCTCTCCAATCCTCGTTCGGTGAGGCTAGGTGTGCAGTTACTCGACAGGCAGAAACCAAATAACAACGGTTTGATCAAAACATTGGAACATTCCAATGAAACCTGCTATGCCATTCAAGAAAACCAAGACAGTATCCAAATATCCCTTTTCGGAAACGAAACCAAGCTAATTAGGTCCATGTATTCTATCTAACTTCCATAAAAACAGAAACAACAATTGAGGAGCAAAGCATACTGAAAACCTAACCAGTATTCACAAAATCCTAAGCATAAATGCAACATCTAGGTCCTAAGAAGAGAGATGATTTCATTAAACTCACCAATTTCAAATTAACATAGGAAAAGTGTTCCAATTCTTCTGGAGTTGAATTTTCTTACAACTCATTCTAAGAGAGAGCGATGTTTAATCCAATTTTGGAAATTAGAACATATGAAAATTTCGAGATAAATATCTAAAAATCATGAAATAAAGAAAAGAAAAAAAGAGGCAGAGGTAAATAATCGGAGAAAGGAGATAAAATCAATCTGTCGATTGAAGAAGGAAAGGATGAAATTACCATGAAATTGTCGAGGTCTTTGTCGTCGAGAGCATGCTGGCCGTGGCCGAGGACGGAGTATTTGGCGACGACCTGCTGCGACTGGGCGAGCTGAGCGTCGATTCTCGGCAGCTGGTCGACCGGCGTAGCAATTCGGAGGCAGGAGACGTGCGCCGACAGCAGCTGCTCGTACAAGGGGTGGGCGAGGATGTCGGCCTTGCACTTCTCTCTCTCCCAGTTGGTGTTGCTACCGTTGCTGTTGCTCTTCTCGCCGCCGCCGCCGCTGTCCTGGAGGTGATCGCTGTTGGCGGTGGGGGTGGGAGGGCTGGGTTGACTCTGAGTGGGGAGCCACTGGTGGTGGAGAGAGGATGCGTTGAGCCAGGTGGAGGTGGCGGGCGGCTTGTCCTCGGGATGATCGGGGAGGACGGAGCGGAAGACGGCGGAGGCGGAGGGGTGGTGGTGGTGGTCGGAGTAGTGGGGGTGGTGGAGGGGCATTTCTTGGGAGAGGTGGTGGTGTTGGTGGTGGTCCTGAAAGGCCATGCCTGCGTGAATGATGAGCCTATTTCTCTCTCGTTTCGCAGCTATTAATATTTTCAGAGAGAGAGAGAGAGAGAGGAGAGAGAGAGAGAGGGAGGGAGGGACCGATGGGGGTTGAGGTTCCAAGTGTGGCAACGAGTATGGACGATGAAGTTGAGAGACCTTTATTTCTTTGCTTAAAACAAAAATCTTGACAAATTTTTTGAACGCTTTTAATTTCTTAGGTGCGTTTGGGGGCAAAATGGTCAATTGCCAATACTAGTATTATTTCTTTTTTTTTTCTTTGTTTATTGTAGACGAACAATTGAATTGAGAGTTGAAGTTCAAAACACTCCCACTCTTTTCTTTTTTTCAAGGAAAAACTCATTTTACTACTGCGAGCATGAACGAGAAAATTTGGGAAGACCCGTCATCATATTCGTACACATGAAGAATATACTCTATTTGATTCACTCTTATTGTCATCATTTTTTTATTTAGGTATTTCATTTATATTGTTATATTTTAAATAAGAAAAGTTTTACCCTTAATCTTAACTCTTTAAAATCATTCAAAAGTGATGGGACCTATCCACTTTCTATCTTTTTATCCTTATTCTTAATCTCCGCGCCGAACAGTAACATGACAATTTCAGTAGGTCGAAGGGAGTAGTAATTTCTAGAACATCTAGGCATGAGCTATATAATTGGCTTTTCTGTGAATATGATATATTCGAAATGAAGCATTATTCTCCAAAATCCTCTTGCAGCTTGTCACCAACGTGCCAAACTCTGAATAATATGTCACCATTGTGTGTAGAGCGTCAATGATTAATTCATCATCCATCTCAAACACAACTTGTGTTAATCTCAAATCCTTAATTCAAGACAACATTTCATGGAGCTGAGGTCGTATAATACACCAAAGCATGTGATAAACGTTCATAATATAGTTCCTAAATTAAGCATTATCTCGTGCAAAAATTTAATTTCTCTTTCTTGTTTTTAATAATTTGACGGAGATATCTTTATTTTAAACAAAATATTTTTCCTTTCCAAACAGTAGGAGTTCTTAAACCCAATATTTGAGATGGAGAGAGTATGCGTTACTAATGGTATGCTTATCGTTTGTTATATACTAGATAAAATGTAAACTAACTTTAGTAATTAGGTTCTTGAAATCCTAAGTTTAGCCATCGTTGTAATTGTACTTAATTGCAAGTGTACGTGGATAATCCTTATTTTTTCGAAACAAAGCAAATCTGTATAGTGTGTGTGTGTGTTTCTTTTTTTACATTGTATAATGTGGTTTTAAACCACTAGGAAGAATGAAAATAATTATTTATGTACATGCCTAGATGTATGAAGATAATGGACATTAAGGCAACAATCACGAATAGAATAATATAAATAAGTGTTATATGTTGTGCCTCGGACGTTTCATCCAATTGGAGTACTAAGAGGGTGTTGGGGTGAACTTATAAGCTCATTAAAATAGCTTATAAGTTTTTAAATTCTACATGGTGAATAGTTTATAAGATGTTTTAAGGAGCTTATAAGCTCAGCCAAAACACTCTAAATCTTTTGAATTTTTCATTGTTTTTGTAATTTATTATGTATATACTAGCACTCTCGCCATATACCTAAGCTTGTACTCCCTCCGTCCCGGTATTGATGGCTTGTTTTTCTTTTTTGGGTGTTCTTCTATTGATGATATGTTTCCTTTTTTTGAAATAGATTAGAACCTAATTTAATTTGTTAATCATTCAACATCATTACCTAAACACTACACTTTTCACTCTCACTGTTCATACATTTTTACCTAAAAGCACTTTATTGGACCTATAAAGTTCTTTATAGACCTATAAAACACTTTATGGAGCTTATAAAGTACTTTATTAACGAGAATTAAATATTCTAAAAAATTATAGTAAACATGTGGGACACCACTTTTTCATACATAATTCTCTTCTCATTCCGTACCTAAATGAAACGGGTCATTAATCCCGAGACGGATGGAGTATTTCTTTTGGCCGATGAGGCCTAGCTCAAGTGGTTGGCTGAAGTATCTTAAATCTATCCTTAATGAGAGGTCTTGAGTTAAATCTCACCAGAGTGCGGTGTAGTATATTCTCACCTTATTTGGTGGTGTAGTGGTCTTATTTGCGTATGGAGTAATGGTCCCAACTTTATGTGATGTAAATGTCCACTTATATAATGGTATAGTAATTTATTTGATAATAATATATACCTCATTTTAATTCCCTAAAAAAATGTTTGTATTTCTTTTGGTCGTTTATTTTCTCGTCCCCTTTTAAAATTTGTTTTCTTTTTTTCCACACTTGTTTATACCAAATTTCGCTCTCTTTCTCCTTTTTCTCTTTTCTTTCCTTCAATGTTCGACTTCTTTCTTCATTTTTCTTTTATTAATTGATATTGTCGCATTTAGTGAAGTATAGTCATAAAAAAATTCCAAGCAACATAATCATGTGATAGGTCATATTAGGACATAAGTTGATGGTTTTATGTGATTATGTTATCATGTAATTAATGTATAGTCATATGATTGTCTAATCGTGTTAGGACATAGCAGAATCATGTTATGCGGTTGTGAGATCATGTGATTCTGGTTGAATATTTACTTTAGCCAAAATAATTGAGCTTTCCCAAAGTAACCAAGACAATATTTTGCCTTTCAAAAAAATAAATAAATAAATAAATAAATAAATAAATAAAAACGAAGACAATATTTTTTTGGATGGAGTTTCTAATATTTCAAAAAAAATAAAAAAAAAGGATAGAGTTTCCTTAATCAATAAATAATCCTAATCCGATGGGTAAACTCAAACTCTAAAATTATACTATAACATTATCGATTGAAATTGAAGAAAAATAATTAAAAGGAGTATATATTGTACGAAAAGAGTGGGTAAATGGTAATCTTCCATAGATAACAAACGGCAAGAGTATTTTTTTTATTTTTTTATTTTTTTCCTTTTTCTTTCTTAGGATGCATTTATTTTGATGGAAAAAGGGTGGAAAATGAAAATTTTCACCCCTTTTCCATCATTTTCACATGTTTACATTGATGGAAAATAATTACCAAGCAGGTTAGAAAAATTTCTCAGGCAGCTTTTTTTCATTATTTTCTCTCAATGTTGGATAATATTCACTCTTTTCTCTTGGATAATATTATCATTAGCTTTTGATGTGAAAATATTTTCTAATAGATTAAAGGCATAAAAATGGGGAACGAGTGGGGGGATTATGTGATAATTTATCCTAGTAAATATGTGATAAATAAAAGATGAAAATGTTAATATTTTTTTTATCTTTTCTTATCTATTATTTTTCAATGAAAATATTTATATCAAAGTAAATGCAGTGAAAAAAGAGTAAGGATTGTTGAGTTGACCATGTTGACTTTGGTATCTAATTTTGGCTAGCACTAAATATTGACATGCCTACAACATTGCGCCTCGTGGCTAATTTTGGACCCGTTGCCCTTAAAATTCAAACTTGAATATTTCCATAAATCAATATCCTAACTATTCTTTGTCAAAATTGAAAGAAAATAAGAAAATGACGATTAACTATATTGTAGGAGCAATTGTTCTAGTTAATAATTTCTGGATTTGAACCGTATTACTGAAGCAAACATCGATCGATTTTTTTAACGATATTGTATAACTTATTTACATATACTATTAAATACGATATTGTCAAATTGTATAAACGCTATCCATCAATACAGACCGTATCGAACAAAAAATCTCGCATATTTTACAAGTCCGGACATCTTATACTCCATCTGTTTCGGTATTGATAATCTATTTCCTTTTTTTGGTGTCCTAATATTGATAATCTGTCTCCTTTTTTGAAAATTATCCTTTTTCACAAAAGGTTATGGATTCCACTACTTTTATCACTTTTATCCTTTAAATTATCTTCTCTATAGTTTTCGTACCCATCAAATTAGGCCATGAATATTGGGACGGAAGGAGCGGTACTAATTTTTGGTAGGTAATGTCGTAGTGCCGTGCTAGAGACGCCTACAAATTTTCTCTTCTCCATCGAGTGTTGAATTTTGTGCGCCAAAATACAAGATTGTTGACTTAGCAATGAAGACATATTCAAAGCTAGACTCCATAAAATAAATTCATTAAATTGAAGTCCAAACAAATACTATAAAATTATTCGAAATATTAAAACATGAAATCCAACTAAGATTACATCATCCATTAGAAAATCAAATGGAGAGAATGACAAATGTATAAAATACTCCTAATGAGTTTATATCATCATACAAAATTCGTTAGGGTAGAGATAACAATGATAGTAATAAAAAATATAATACGACATTCATATGATCAGCATGATAATTAAAATTATTATTTCAATGTGCTACAACCTGTATTTCTCAACATATTAAAATAAAATGGAGTTTAAAATCATAGCAGTTGTTCAAGATAAAATAGAAAACGATCAGCATTTCAAATAAGGCATATGCTTAGAATATTATTATTATTATTATTATTATTATTATTATTATTATTATTATTATTATTATTATTATTATTAATTAGGTAAATAGTGCTACTACAATTACTTTGTTGTTTTTTGAAGGTACAATAATTTCTGCTACTACTATTTTTTTCCCCAGAATTCTGCCTTTGAACCACGGGCTTAAAGCGCACTGCCATCAAGCGTGCTCTCAATTGCATTTCGATTATTCGTATTATCTATATTGGAATTTCACAGTTTATTTGCCAAATAAAAAGAAGTAACAAGGCAACAACTATCATAAATTATGATATATATTATACATTAGTAGTTATTTACCTAAATAAAAATATAAGCTGATTAATTTCCAACATAAAGAATAAAACTTCTTACACACAAAGTAACGGCTACAGATTCTCACGATATAAAAAGTGTTAAAAATAATTAAATGTTAACCTGCTATATAAGAGAACTTTTCAAATAAAAATTTACTATATTATATACGTATAATATATATATATATATATATATATATATATTATTTAAGGTGCATTTACTTTGATGGAAAATAATGAAATACAAATATTTTCAAACTTTTTTCATTCTTTTCACATGTTTACTTTCAATCATGTTCCATCCTTTTTCATTATTTTCACTTTAATTGTGTAAAATATTAACATGGAGGAAGAAGTGTGAAAATATTTTCCAACTTTTTTTTTCTACCTTTTCTTTTTGTTCATTTCCATACTACCAAAGTAAACGCACAATTAGTGAATTGTTATTTAAGCGTTGCATGGGCGGATCCAAGGCCCGGGTAACCTCGGCAGTCGTCCAGGCAAATTTTGTTTTTATATCTCTACTTTGGTTGAATATTATATTTTTTCTCTATTTTAATTATATGTATATTTGTAGATTCGTCCTTCCAAATTTACGATTAAATACATAAATGTAATCTTGCCCGATCACATTCCAAATTCTAGCTCTGCCCTATTTGGTTGTGCAATTAGCTGCGATGCAATGCAACAAATGTACCTGTGTTGTAGCAGTTGCCATTTCTTGTCTGAGATCGACCGCTTCATTTTTACTGCCTTCCTCTTCGATTTAAATAAAATCTTACCAGAATATAGAAGATATAATAAACAGGTATGTCACGTCTTGCTCAACTTGTGATAATTTGACCTAACTAAACTTTACCAACCGAAAAAAAATATTACACAAAAAAAACTTCACTTTATCTTCGAAATTCCACGTACCGAAAAGCCGTTTCAAATGAGTGTTTACAGGTTTTTGGGATTTTATTTTCGGACATCTGCAACTTCTTTTCTTCTTTAAGAAAAAAGTGGATACCTGCAATTCCTACTGTTGGAATAAGGGTAGAGAGAGAGAGAGTGTGAGAGAGTGAGAGAGAGAGAGAGCCAGCCGGCAGGATACTAGACCATCTTACACGTGTCGAGCTACGGTTTCGTGGCCACCTACACCCTCGCGAGCCTTAATTTTCTTTTCTTTTTTTCTTTAAAGAAATAACGTAGCACTTCATTAAGCTAATTTTATCTTATTTCAACATCATTTCATTAAGAGAGTGTTTGGCTAAACTTTTAAGCTCCTTAAAGCAGCTTATAAATTATTTATTACTAAAGATTTAGGAGCTTATAAGCTATTATAATGAGCTTTTAAGCTCAGCCAAACACACTCTAAGTCTATTATTTAAAATGGAATTGTACCATATACAAATGCTTAGTATAACTCATAAATTATCATATGTCATTAAAAAGTAACCAACTCCATTCTCTCTTTTACTTGATGAGATAAAAATACCTTCAAAAAGTTATTTTATCTTTTTAACTTTATTATAAATAACTCCATTTCTTAACAATTGTGTCTGACCAAATCGTCTAAATGAAAAGATACGGAGGGAGTAGTTATTTTTATTATGCTAATTAAATTACATTTGATTTTTGAGATAATTCAAATAGTAATATCTTTAGCCTGACAATCAAGTCAGATTGGGTTGTTATCGGATCAACCCAATAATGACTCGACATGTCAAGGTCAAATTCTAACCCAACTTGTTAAGGATTTGTCCAATCCGAATACGAACCCGACACAAAAGGTCTAAATCAGTACACAATTCGAACCTGACAAGAATCCGAATTGACCTAAAGTTATTCGGGTTGACACGACACGATAATGACCTAAATTCAATTTAAAAGATGTAAAAGAAAAAATAATTTAAAATAAGATTAATGAGAAAACAAAAATAATAAAGTTAAAATTTTTGTAATACTGATAACTTAGAAGGAAATATATATATATATATATATATATATAACATCAATTTAAAAGTTGACAGAGGTTAAATAAATATATGATACTTAAAAAATTAATTTTTTATTGGTTAATCCAAATTCAATCCGAATCCGATCTGAAATTTTTAGGTCTTTATCGGGTCAATTTGATAAGGATCCGAACTCAATAAAATTTGACCCAAATTCGTTTGCATCGGACTATCGTGTTGTGCCGAAAAATTATCAGCCCCAATCTTTGAGATACTCATATGACAGGATTTAATTAAAGTTGGATGGATAATCATGTATATAATGAGGATTCTCTATTTAAATATGTAATTTATCATGTGTCAAGCAGATAATTTTTTTTAATTGTAACATTATATTTAAGTCTTTGATAATGGTGAATTCGAATTCGAGATTTTTCATATAATCGATAAGCCGATATATACACTGCAAGTAAGTTTAATGACTATAAATGTTGTTTATAAGTAATTTTCATTATTTATTCAATATCCATCAAATAATACACATATACTATTTTTGTATACGAAAGTATAATGTGTATATATAGTAAACTGTATGAAAACGCACCGCAGTATAATTTCGTTGTCTCAAAGTATATGATACATCGCTGTTCCTAGTTCAGCGGCGGCTGCGCCGCCGAGAGGTCGCCGGCGGTTGATAGCGGTGGTTCATGGACGACGGTGGGCCCCACGAGGTGTGCACGCCAGGATAAGTAGGGCCCACAAGGAGTTGTGATTCTAGGTTGGTCCCCTCCCTCTATCTCTATGCTTTTTTTTTTTTTTTTTTTTTTTGAATTTTCTTCTTTCAATTTTCACCACATTATTTTGGCGTCGCCGTAACAGACGTCCATGACACAAAAATCTCTTCGCACATATTCACGCAATTATCGACGATGATACGTGTGTGGGCCCCATTTGCACACATATTCACTTAATTAATTTTCGGAAGAGAAGAAAAAAAGAGAATTTAAGGTAAACGGCACTTCGATAAAAACAAACTATTACAATTAATTAATTCATCTTAATTTTCCCTTCACTTCAGAATCCAATTCCTACTTGTATTAGTTTGGGATTTTGGAGTTTAAATATTATATTAATAATTGATGGAGTGTGTTATCTATGCCCATTTTCTTAGACACCATTTGTTAGTAATGTTAGTATTCATTTTGGATAAGATATAGTTTGGGATAAAACATACTCCGCATCTCTCGTTCATATTATCATAAACTGTTCGTCACAGAAACTAAAAATAAAAGGTAATAAAATATGCATTATGATAGAAACAAAAAAGTTGGAAATACATCTAATTCACTTTTAAATAAGATATTGTATCTATTTAAATAGGTAAGAAGAAAGTAGTAGATACTATATAAAAACATTGAATTCGATAACCATATAAAGAGGTAAAACAAGACAATTTTCGAAAAAACAAGATCCAAAAAAAGGGGGATAGATCGACTTAATAATATTAATTAACCAACCCTAATCAAAATTGGAAGAAAAAAAAATGTGATTTGATGTGTTTGGAATCGGACAACCAAGTGACAACATTGTCCCCCGTCCTATGTTTTTGGTGCCAAATCTTGAATATTATAATTAAACCCAAAGATTATTTTCACTAAACAAGTATTACTTTAATCACAAAGATTAGAAAGATGACAATAATTCTAATCCTCTGACAGAGAGCTGATTGTGCCCTCTTGTATAATAAAGTGTCTTTTTGTGATTTAAATTTAGCATTGCTTTATTTACAAATGGCGAGACATCATATGAAAGCTGGAGAGATTTATGTCTTCCAATAAATTAAATTTTCTTGGGAGATAATGTTTTTATAAAAAAATCATTAGATTTGTCATTATGATCACTTAACCAATGGGTTTAAGCCACCAAGACTGACTTCTAATCACGGATTAATTTAATTAATACTTTTATACTGATTAATTTGTGTATCTTTAACAATTATTAGACGTCAAATGAAAATATTAATTAGAGTTAGTTGTGAGTGTGGTCATCTGTTGTCATTAGGATATTTTTATTATCACTACCTTTCATTTGACTTTTGGGAAAAACACGAAATTCGTAATTAATTTTGCTGTTTGGTAGCGTTGTCAATCATCAATTGCATTCTTTTAAAAAAAAGAAAAAACTTAGATGTGTCAAAGTCATATTTGCTGGTTTTAGTAAATAATAATATATATACATGTTAGTAGCAATGAAGGCATAATAAGATTTTTACTAATTGATTTATTAAATTTTTATTTACGAAAACTTGTATGAAGCTATTACGGTGAAGAAACATCGTGATATGTTGAACACAATTTTTAATTACTAAATAATAGTTGTTGCATACAATTGTCATATTTAAAAGTGTTGCTTAAATTTTATGATTGTCTCAAATTTTAGTATCTTATTTTGTGGAATTATTGTCGGTTGTCAATGCTAATGAGGAGTAATGATCATCATGTTTTGACTCATAATACTGAATGGAAGTTTTCTTCTATTTTCTTCAATTCAAGTAGGAAAAATCATAATGTCTATGAAATTATTATTAAACAAAAACTATTAAGTGAATAAAATGATAAAAACACGTGGATACATATTTCTCTAGAGAGTGTAGGTAAGAACTTGCAAGACATAATAATTTGAAGTTTATTCTAAAAAATAAGTAATAGTAGCACTATTTTTTGTAGTGCTTGATTTTCCACGTGTCATGGTACCTTTGGACTAAATATCTTACCTTTTAAACTGTATATATAGATAATTAAACACTGTATAATTGTATATAGAATCAACTATAAAAAAAAAACACTGTATATGGAATAGTTAAAAGTTAGAGAAAATTATACAACACTAATAAATGCAATATATATTGTCACATCTCAAACTTTAAACTTAATAATTTGTTGGGTTCTGTCGTGTTAGCTCGATAGAGCAGATAATTTTTGCACACCCCCCCCCCCCCCCCCCCCCCCACCCCCCAAAGTTCAATTTGCATTTTGAGAAGATATTAATTTAAATATATATTTTTTAAGCATATATCATATATAATTTTTAGTAATATTACACTAATATTACTAAAAAATATGATATATGCTTATAAAAGTTATAAAGAGCATAACATAAATAATATTGAAACATAAGGTCCGAACTGAACTATCAACGACAAAGCATTTAACCGATCATTTATACATTGAACTTCCCCTGTATTCGATTTACAAATTATCTCTACGTGGACTGTGGGCAGGCCAGAACTCAAGTATATCGATTACTTGCAAGTAATGAATTGGGAATTTGAGTGTTGAAGATTGCAACCCTCAAAGAAAAATAAAATAAAATCATAAAGATGAAGAATAGAGATGGAATCTTTTCTTCAAATAATACATGATTATTTCATTTCAGTGGTCCTGTGACAAGAAAACTTTTAATTTATATTTCTCTTTTTTGGTGGGTGTAAAAGAAGTTTGCAATAAAAACAAGTTTGGCAATTTTCATGTGGGGGGACCATTTTTTGGTGCAATGAACTGATTCCTAGCTATCTCTTATTCATTAATATTTTGTTTTTAGTATTTTTCTTTTCTGCAACTAGATAATCCCTTCACCAATTCCACTACCAATGAAGTGAAGCACAAAATCCAAATTGTAACCTAAATTTTATACTATGATTATAGCACAAAAATCCGCTTGAAGTGATCTGATCTTGCCCAAGAATTCATAATTATTCATATTTGACTGATAAACGAAGTGTGATCTGCTCATATTGGTTAGTATTCCGATTTAAATTTGTTATAATTTCATGTTAGATCTAACACATATCAAGTAAAATTAGACCATAAATGGACTAGTGTTGAAAAATATTAGGATGTCATGTTTTCATGTTATAAATACCAAAATTATAAGACTATAAAGTAATTTAAATTTATAATGTCCAATTTCGGGGTCAAATTAATAATGATGATAAATGGGGGAAAAAATAGATCTAAAATTTGCCTTTTATTAATGCAACTCTTCTCATTCGGGACATAGCAAGAAAAAGACACGAACCTTCTTCTACTAGAACAACTTAGCCTATGAGCTCTGTCCACGAAAAATATAATATTAAAGTTATTTTCTTCCGTCCACGAAATATATAATATATTCATTTTGACATAATTCTACTTTCTTTCTTATACTATATTTTATATCTCGCAATAATTCAAAGTAATGGTTCTTTTCATTACTCAAATAAATAATTTATCAAATATTTCTTAAAACTCATGCTACTAAAATTGTGCTATATATTTCATGGATGGAGGCAATAGGATATAATTCGCTAATCCGCCGGTTTTAGGTATTTCACGAGTAATAGCATCGAGAAAAGAATTTGGTAATTGTAATTCGGCAATACTTATGAAAAATTATTAGCCTCTTCGCTTCTTCTTCTTCTTCTTTTTTTTTTTTTTTTTTTTTTTTTTTTTTTTTTTTGAGAGAGAGAGAGAGAGATAGCCCCTTCGAAAATTGATTAGTGGGTCATGCAACAAAATGTTCTGAAACATAATATTGCGTTATAAATTATGTGGATCATTGTGATTACGATATTTTAGAATCTAAATTAAAACTTTCGTAAATCATACACCTCTTTGGATTTTGGAAAGGAATGTGTTGAATTATATGATCAGTCATTTTCTCAAAAAAGTTCTAAAATCATGACAAACAATTTTTTTATACAGTACGTTTTCTCCAACTTTAAATGATTTCATTACTTTTTGCATACAATATTTCATTATTCATTGGTCATATATGAACTAATCAGTATTAAAAATGAAATTTTCTTATGAGTTATGTGCATTATTCCGGCTCTTGCCGACAATAAAATGAACTAATTACTTTATTGTATTATAATTATTATATTGTGTTTTATGTATATAGATATATATTCTTAGACCGGGCTTCAATATTATTAATGTGAACAAATATTGGGCTTGTATTATCTCTGCTTATTGGGCTTCAAGGATTCCATTTGTGATGAAACAAGCCCAATTATGTGTATAGTTCATATTGGGGGAATATGCTCTTTGCTTGTCGGTCAGTATTATAAAATGGTCAAAAATATTTTATACTCCCTCCGTCCCACCAGACTTGTCCTGTTTTTTTGGTACGGAGTTTAAGGAGAAAATAATTAAAAATAGAAAATATATTTAGTGGAGTTTTTAAAGTACAATAAAGTAGGTAGAGAGAGAGTAAATAATAAAATAAAGTGGTAAAGTAAAATAAAGTGGATAGAGATAGAGTAAATAGTGAAATAAAATGGAATAAAGTGAGTAGAGAGAGAATGAGAATGGTGAATGACACAGAAAATAAGGTGGAAAAGTATGACGAAATGTGTAAAGTGAATTTTTAACAAATTAATTATCTTCTAATTATTTCCAAAAAAGGAAACATAACAAGAATAACGGAACAGCCCAAAAAGGACAACAAGACAAGAATAACGGGACGGAGGGACTATTCATAAAAATACTCGGGGAAGTATTCATAATATTATACGGATAAAAAAATCATAAAATAATTTATTTTTAGAATCATATTATACGCACACTGGCTATGATGCCTAGTTTAAGTGGCTAGGTTGGACATCACAAATCTCTTTAGTAAGAGGTCGTGAATTCAATTTCGTTTGCAGTGGCGGGACCACAACCATGCAAGGGGGTGCTCTGGCAGACTGGCACCCCCTAAAACTTTTTTTTTAATTATTAATATTTGTGATTCGTCATAAATTTTATATATACTATATATCAGACCCGTTGCGTTTAGAGTATGAAAAAGTATTTTAAGGGAAAACAACTCTGTTTCTTAAGGAATATATTGAGTTCGAGCCAATATGTCTATAAAATAAATAAACTTCACACTGCATACAATAGTAAGGCACCTACGATGGAAAATTTCTAGTTCCGGCCCTACTGGTTTGCATGTGTAGCGACTTCCTACCTTAGTAGGACTGTACATGCTCCGTTGCTCGGGTTTAGATCAACAAATTGTTATTGCGATTTGAGAAGAAACTGTGGTATATCATTAATTATTATTAGCTGAATGTTTAGTTGAGAGTTAGTAACGGGGCATTATTAATATCATAAAGAGAATGATTTGAACATAAACATCACGTCCATTAAATTTAACTTTGTTCTAGAAGGTTGTTCCAAAAAAAAAAAAAAAAATTCCTTCTAGAAGGTACAATCACAATGATAAAGATTGCCAGATTGGTGACATTGATAAATTAACTGAAAGTAGATAAAAAATTTATTTACATGTAGACAAAGGTGAGTTATAAAGGTGATATACTTAGAAAACTGTAGTAATTAACTGGCGGTTAAACAGTTGGGAGCAGTTACAGCAGCCAGTGAAGAACTGGGAATAAAATAATGATTTTATTTATTTTCTATCCCACCTAACTTAGGGGAGAAGTCAATTAATTTGACTCTTTGCAGTAATTTTGGAGAATTTTCACTTTTAAGACTTGTCATTTTGCACCATGAAAACTACTTCATTTATAAAGGTCTTCCCTTAAAAATATATTATTGCACAAAACAAGTCTAGTTATATAAACTAATTACCAAGACGGTCTTTCACCCATCTTTAACTCGAAAGTTTGAATTATGTGTGTAAATGTTGAAACTAAAAGAAAAAGAAAAAAAAATATCGTTATGGTGCATATAGGAAGTTGGATTGAGAGATTTGGAGAAGTCGATTCCTGAAATTTTAAAAAAAAGTGGAATAATTTTTACGTAAATTCTTTATTAGGAAAAATTAATGTTTATATATATTTTGGGTAGGGAATTTTGATTGTAATTGGAATATATATTTATATGAGCAAGAAGTAGTATTCATTTTGATAAAGTATGAGGATCTATATCTAAAAAGATATGAATCCATGTTTGGAAAGTAAAATGTAAACTGAGAACACAATTTTCAAACAAACAAAAGAAAATAGAACATAAACATTGAAATCCAATAAAAATAGAAAATTTAGATTGCAGCAAAGTATTCCTCTTATGGTAAGGCCGATCGTTCCGACTAGTTCCAAGTTTCGAATAGGCTATCTTATTTTCATTTTTGTACTAATTAAACCATAAGTCATTATCCTTATTTTTATTTTTATGACGAAAGTAAATCACGGTAGTCTTAGTTTGATTCCCAGTCGATGTTTAATGGTGTTGATCGGTGATCCCGACTATAACAACTAACGATAATGATGGAATTAAACAAGATTATTGCAACTTTTAAGACAAAATGGCAAGCTTAAAATTTTGCACAAGATTTTCTCGAAATAAAACTTGATACATGAATATGTTTTTCAATTTCATGTACTATTATTATTAAATTGGTATTTTGTCAATTTCCGAATCCGAACTTATTTACAGTTGGAGTTGAGTAGGAGATGACGTATCCGTGACGTCATGCGTGAGTAAGTTGATTTAGGAAAATGAAGATTGAAGCTTAATCCTCAATTTGCTGTGCTTTTACAATTTCCCTAAGTCAAAAACCTGAATTCATAATTTTTTTACATTTGATTTAGATGGCTAGACGCCTAGACGTAGACAGACACTTTTTAATTCAATGAATCTAGATTTTTTATTTTTTATTTTTTTGAAAATTATAGTGATTGATATATGTTTATTATTAAATAAATCGTTACTTCATTATATAAGTGGAACATCTACACCACACACAGGTTAGTGCCGAAGCTGGGCCTCTAGTTGGTATAAGAGACGGAGGGGCAATTTTTTTTGCCCCTAGTTTATCAAGTTTTTGGTGGGGCAAAACCTAATTAATTTAAAAAAATTCATACATAATTTATACTCCCTCCGTCCCACATTACTTGTCTCACTTTCTATTTTGGACGTCCCACTCTATTTGTCTCACTTTCTATTTAAGAAAATAATTAAGAAATCACTTTATTCACTTTATATCACTTCAGCACCACTTTATATCACTTTATGTCACATCAACACCACTTTATATCACTTTATCAATTAAAAAATACTTTATATCACTTTATTAACTACACTAACCACACCCTTTATATCTAATCTTTTTTTTCTTAATCTCCGTGTCCGAAAGAAATGAGCCAAGTAATGTGGAATGGAGGTAGTACAAATTTATGGATAATTGAACAAACTTAATCTCAAAAACAAAAAAAAAGGACAATGGAACAAACTTGAGAAGGGATGGCCTCACCTCATTTACATGTGGCTCCGCCATTGACGCGGACGAGACCACTATACTCGTACTATAACGGAATTGAACCAAAAATCTCTCACTAAAGAGAAACTTAACGTAGTTTGGACAACCACTTGAACTAGGTCATAATTTGTAGTATAAAATACATTTTTATGATATCATATTCTCTCTATAAAACTAAAATTATATTATATTCTATAGTCATAGAGATATAAACACGTAGCATACAAACTACAGTATTACTAATGTAACAAAATAAACAACATCATTTTATATAAATTCCTTGAGCAGTTGCCTTCTATCACCATCCAAACATTTTACAGTAATTAGATATTTTCAACAAACTATTTTGTTTGGTTATGCTAATTCGTTATATTTTCCTCGAGACTTCAAAAAGTCAATGAGAAAAGTTAATTTTCGTTGTAAATAAACCAAGTTGTGCATGCCTTCATATAAAAATACTAAACTCATGGATATATTTATATAGTTAATTATAATTTAATAATAAAATTATCAACTAGCAGTTGATTAATTATTTATACAAGAGCTTTTCCAACTTGAAATTAAGTTCTCTGAAAATTAAGCTGGGGAAAAGTTGGGTGAATTAACATTAATTAAGTTTTATTGTAAGCTAGCTAGCCGTACGTTTCATTTGCTTTCCCAGGTTATATATTGACCATACAAAATTCTGAAATTAAAACTTCCGACTTCCGAGCACACATAAATCCATATTAATATTATGACCATCCTAGAAATTCAAAATAAAAAACGAGGCTAGAAAATAAACCCAAATAATGATGTCTATAATCAAATCTTGGCAACATCTATGTGTTAGTCTAGCGATGCGACTTCAATCTGTAAGTAATGAGGTCTAGGTTTTGAACCCCATCACTCTCATTCCCCGTGTCGAAAAAAACATATTTAAGGTCTCAAACCAAGTATCTCATGTTTCGAGTTTACACAGTCTTTAATTTAAATGTTAAATTCCCATATTTTTTTTAATTTAATTGTAACATACTCCCTCTGTCCTGTTTGCTTTTCTTTCTGGGCATCCAATTCAACTTGGCTCGTTTCCTTTTTTGACAAAAAATAGACATTATTTTAGTGTTTAAGTACTAGAAGTACAGTAGCTAGTCTGCTTTTGTGAACAGTATAAATGAACTTACAACCACTTTACCATCAATAATTAAATATTCTATACAAAATACACTAAACACACCTTTTATATATATTTACCCCTTATTCTTAATCTCCGTGCCGAAAACTTGACTGAGGCAAGTTGAAGGAAACAAATGAAGTAATTAAAGTCAAAAGATTGTGTTACGGACTCACAACGAACATAAGAATTTTGGTCTCAGATAATTAACCACTCAACCGCTAAACTAACACATAGTCTAAAATATGGTTTAGTAAATGAAATTAGCATATTCTTAAGTTTCTAAAATATACTATATTTAAATATTGACTGTTATCACATCGACTATGATTTATGCATTTATTCAAAGCTCCACATCAACATCAACAAATCCAGCCATTTTCAACAGTATTCCGCGTTGGCGAAACGTGTATCTTCTTCCCCACCCTTATCTTTTCATCACCATGATGCCATCATCATCATCATCATCTCCAAATTTCCTCCAAAACGAAATTTACTCCAAATTTAAAACAACTTAGAAAAATATTAATTTGAAACCTTCAAGAGTATATACTACTACTTGTCGTTAAAACTTAGAGCAGAATGCATTAATTCCCACTAGATTACATCATAATTAATTAATGAATAAGTTAATTATATTAGCAAAATAAATTCCATTCCCACAACTCTTTCCCTCTCAGTTTCCTTTCTCCCCAAGAAACTTCAACACCACCCCCCAAAAAAAAAGTCTCTTTCCATTTTCTTGTATTTAACAGCAACCTTCTATCCCATTTCTCCTCTTTCTCATTTGCTACTTTTCCTTTTTAGCTCCTTTACATTAGAACACATCGTCTGCTGTAGTAGTTCTTAGCCATATATTTCTATATAAGTGGAAAGTAGTATTTATTTAAATATAGTATATAGTTTGAGATGCATAAAATGGAAGTAGGGTTAGGTGGAGCAGGTCCATCAATGGTGAATGAAGAAGATGATCATGATGAGTTAGTCGAGCTGCCTCCGGGCTTCCGATTCCATCCCACTGATGAAGAGATCATCATGCACTACCTCCTGCAAAAAGTCGTCGACCGTCGTTTCGTCGCCAAGGCCATCGGAGAAGCCGATCTTAATAAGTGCGAACCTTGGGATTTACCAAGTAATATTCATTCTTTCATTAATATCCATGCTTAATTAATTTCACTAGTATTTTTTTTTTTGTTTTTCTTTGTTGTTGTTGTGTGATAGGTATATGATCATAGGAAGAAAATTGTATAATAAAACAAGAAGTTAAGATCTAAGTAATTTGTTTTAAATTATGAATTATAGTAGTTTTTTTTTTTTTTTTAATATTGTAACACGTACCTTGTAAGAAAGAAACAGTCCTAAGTTAATGATCCGAATTATATTAAAAAAATCATGTTTCTTTGAAGTCTTTTTTTTTTGAAAAAAAAAATAGTAATTATATGGTTAATTATTTGCAGAGAAAGCTAAGATGGGAGAGAAAGAGTGGTTCTTCTTCTGCCAGAGAGACCGGAAGTATCCGACCGGAATGAGAACGAACCGGGCAACGGAGTCGGGTTATTGGAAGGCAACCGGCAAAGACAAGGAGATCCACAAAGCCAGAAACTGTCTCATCGGAATGAAGAAAACTCTTGTTTTCTACAAAGGGAGAGCTCCCAAAGGAGAGAAGACTAATTGGGTCATGCATGAATTCCGCCTCGACGGCAACTTCTCCAACCACAACTTCTCTCGAGCTGCAAAGGTATATATCGAACTCATATTCAATGACATATTTGTAATTTTATTATTATTTTATTATGCAAACAGTCTCACACAAGATTTTTTTCGTTTTTTTTTTATTACAATAATTCTTGGAAATCTTGAATATGAAAGTGTACATGGGCTTCTTTTTTTTTAGGAGGAGTTCGTGGTGTGTAGAGTTTTCCACAAGAACAGCGGGATCAGAAGAAGCCCCGGAGCCGGGGTGGAGTTATCGAGGATCGATTCGTTCAACGTGGATTATCTGTTGGTGGAGAGCCCGAATGGTCTGCCGCCATTGATGGACTACAACTGCTTGAATGAGAGGCCTAGTTCGAGTTATGGGGGTGCAGTTGATGATCATGAGCAAGGGTCCAAGGGTAATATTGCTCCTTCATCAAGGGTATTTTTGGAAAATCCCAATTTACAACTACAATATGATCACCTCTTTAATAACGTTCCCCCTCAAACGACTTACCCTATGACCACCATTAGCCCTTTTTCGATTCCCCAAATTGCCCTTCCGACTTCATTCCCTCATCACCACCAAGCACCACCACCATCTCTAGGTTATGGCTCGAGCTATCTTGATCAGACGACGAGCAATTTCGCCTTCAATGGCGCGGATTTGAAGCTTGTACCGCCAAAAATGGAGCATTTTTCTTCGAACAACTCGGTGATGAGCCACTCACAAGATACTGGACTTAGCACAGATCAAAATGTGGCTAATCATGAGATAACTTCGAAGAAAGCTGCAGCATTTGATGTTGTTGGTGATAATGATGATGATCAAGGGCTTGAGGGTTATGGCTTTAGCCCTAATATTTCGGATTTGGATGATTCTTTGTGGACCTATTGATGATCATCTTGCAACGAATTTCTTGATCATCATTTTCAAGACATGGATTGATCGATCGATGCAATATTAATTAGAACATTAATTACCCGACCCCTTCTACGCCCGGGTTTTAGTCATGCAAGAAGGGGTACCGATTTCAGAGTTCAAGGTTCACGGTTCATGTTTCAGAGTCGACTCGTGTACATAGTACTAATTTTAATTTATGTTATTGTAATTATGAAGTTTTTTTTTTTCAATGTTTCTCCATTGATGTTAATTAGGAGATAGGTCTAGCTAACAAATTGTGGGATGTGTACAATATTTATGTCCGATTCTTTCATTTTCAATTATTGAATTATCACTTGTCTCGTTTGTTTTGATTTTAATAGTTCTTTTCATGTTGATTGTACCTTTGTAATAGACAAAACCATGATTGGAACTTAACTAACTTATATATGTATTTGATCTCAGCCCCCATTTTTTTGTCCTTTTTTTTTTTTTTTTTTTTTTTTCTATAGCATATATATACATCATGAAGAAGACAGTGAAAAGGTGGTAACTTGATTTCATGAAACTTTTGTTAAGTACAAAATATTGGTCAACAGTATTATTGTAAGGGTTACAATATTTTCAAGAAAGTGGTTAGACACATTAATCAATTCCAAGTGTATTGTAACTTTCTAATATAGATAGTTTCAAGAAATTAATCTTCTATAAAAATAAAATATCTAGTTGATGTACACAATATTGTTTTCTTAATCTAGCTAACTCAGATTTTATAGTCAATAGTAATCTAGCTAGCTGATGAATTCGTGACTAAATAATTACTAAATACCGTAAATATTTTAAAGTTGAAATATTCCATAACTAGACCAAGTATCCCAAGAAAAGTGAGACAAGCTAATTGACGGTACTGGTTGGAGGGGGGCAGTTCCCCAAATAATGTATAACACATATTTACTCAAAAAAAAAAAAAAAAAAAGATTGACGTACATCCAGAATATAATACCAAAACATAGGATAGAGATTAGAGAATTTCAAGTGATTAATTTAGTGTGTCTACTCTCTCTAATGCGATAAAATATAATTATTGAATGAGTAACTCTCCCGTGCAGCAGGTCGCATAACTTACGACCGCGCATGGCGAGTGCACAACACACGCCCATATTGTTTTTTTTTTAATTTCTAATTTTTTTTTCCGGCTCTGCCTTCGCCCGATTACTATATAAGGATAATCATAGTGGCAACAATTTGAATTCTTCTGCTCCCCTCGCTCGATCTATTAATCAAAGAAGAAGAAACAAATAAAAAAACGAAGAGGCAAATAAAAAAAGAGGGGAAAAAATCTGAAAATAATAATAATAATAATAATAATAATAATAATAATAATAATAATAATAATAATAATACGGGCGCGTGCACAACACACACGTGTGGGAAGCGCGACGTGCGTTGCACGCGCCACACGCGGTCGCATGTTGTACGACGCTGCAGCACGCAAGTGTTTGTCTTATGAATAGCAATTTGCAAGGATATAAAGTTTGGAGAAAGCTAGCGGAATGTAATACCATTAAAATTAAATTATAAAAGAACATTGACCTTATTAAAACACCCAAGATAAAACCCCTACTTGTAGAGAAATTAATACCATTAAAAAACCCTAATATTTTAGTGCTTACTCTACTTGTCTTTCTTTTTATTGTCTATTCATTTTGTTATCTTTGACTTCTTTTTAGCATTTACCATTTTAATGCTACAGTACTTTGAGATGCTTGTAATTCTTCTTAAAATTTGCAAGCGTTTTAGTTACATTTAATTTTCTTTAATTAATCCCTAATGCAACTTTAGCTATCAGCTTTTACTCCTAGCTCAATAATGTATACTTTATTAAGTTATTGGATTTTCCTAGATGATGCTGTTTTGAATTTTTTGAAAGGCTTTTCCAGAGATGTTTTATGATTTTTTTTTATTATTCTTGAGTGTATTATATTATTTCCTGTTATTACGTGGGCATAATATTAATTAAATGTGCTAAAATATACATAATGAAGCATTTAGGCTTATATATACATTATATAACAAGAATTAACCTTCGTAAACCCAAATTTGATCCTCTACTCCCTATAATGTTTTATCCTCTATTTCATTTGTTGGATTTTTGACATTTGACAATTTGAAGAAAATTATATACCCTATTTGGATGAAATAAACACTAGTCAATAACACATGTCGTTCAACCAATGAAAGGAGTAGACAATGAAACACGGAACGAAAGTAGGAAATCCGTTTTTTTTTTAACCATCATAGTGGTTCTACTTTCGTGTCATATACGCAGCCAATCACATATCAATATATATATTTATTAATTGTACTCCATTATACATACAATATTAATATTAAAACTCAAAATAAATGCTCAATATCCGATCGGTATAATTAATTAAGGCGATTAAAAATTAATTTCAGCTGGATATCACTTGTCGATCAATCCACTCTTCATCAAAAGTCTTGTATGCATATAAAATAGAAAATAATTGAAATAAAAGTCTGAAAATGATTAGAAAGCAGCATCTAGCTGAAATGGATATAGGTAGGTAATTAATGCTCAAACATGCCTCAAAAAGATTTCAACAGATTAGATTCTTGCTTCGAGTTGATTTTCAAGAAAGTATCAAATTATTGTGAGTACTTAATTAACTTGATCAAAGTGAAATTTTGGTTTTAAATTTCTAATTTTTTTCCTTCTTAATGCTTGCTTTAGTTCAAGGGATTGAACTTGTAATTAATTCATGTCTTGAACTGTGATTCTGTTGCTTCGGTTGTATTGTTTGAAACTTGTAACTCGTCTATGGGTCTTGAGCCGGGATTCTGTTGCTTCGGTTGAATTGTTTGAAATTTGTAGCTCGTCTATAGATCACACCCCTCGTTCGTAAACTTAATTTTTTATTTATCAAAAAAAAAGATTCTTGCCTTGGAGTCTAATACTTATCTGTCCATCATCAGAAATTAAGGGTTTTAGCAGTGTTACATCCTCAAGAATCCAGGCTATATGTAACATGCCATAACTTTATTAATTATCAAACATCTTACATTTTTTTTCTTACAATTATTGGTGTGTGAAAACAGTACACACATATGCATGTGTCACACTGTGAATGCATGCATCACGTGATAGGATAATATAACAAATACTAGCTAGGGTTTCTAATATAATTAATCCAAGAAATGAATTAATTGATGAAATGAAGTTTAGACACAAAAGTAAGGAAGGGGAAAAGTTTAGGTGTCGGAATATTCCCAGTTTCCTTCCTTTATGAATCTGCAATATTTATATGTATATAGATATCCATCCGCTTTATTCTCCTACAATTATGCATGTACTCCACCACAGATGGACCACTACTCATCTTTTAATTTAGTATTCTAGAGAGAGAGAGAGAGAGAGAGAGAGAGGGGGAGAGAGAGAGAGATGAGGATATTATTATTAATAATTTAAATATGGTTTTGTGACATAAGTAAGGGTTGCTAGCTTGTTGTTGAGTATTGAAAGCTAAGCTTCCCAAAATGGTTCATGCTTGCACGTATGGTAACTATTACTTTGAATTTGATGCTCATTTCATTCAAGCAAAAACATTATCTTCTTTGTAAATTGCAGAATATATATATCCTAATCAAGATATATTCCCAGTTTTTTGCATCGAAATATGACATTAAAGAGTAACTCCCACCTCACGGATGCTCAATGCATGACGCTCAATTGCGATCTCTCTCTCTCTCTCTCTCTCATGTCATATAGTATATTTTTGAGTGAAAAATATATTCAAAATATGTTTATGTATATATTTTTTAGGGTAAAATATGTTCTAGAAATTTGATGTAACGTGTTAAATCAAAAAAGAAGATTAAGACTGAACTGCATCGCTAGTTAAATCGGATGTGAAATCATCACATATTAATTAATTATTTTGAAATCAACTACTTGTGGAGGCTTATAATTAATTTCATTAAAGGTAACAAAACCACGTGTACCGCCGTTCCACGACATCACCCGACTCAACACACAAAATCCACATCTTTCTTTTTTCTTTATTTCTATATTTGAAATATTTAGCTTAAATTTCATATAAATTCTTCACATTTTATCAATTTCTCGTTTACATTCTCACTTTTTTAAATTATGTGAAAATTTATCACCTTTAAAATTTTCATAATTTGGTACCTCCGATCATTTCCCCCCAAATTAGCGCTAACATGGAATCAAAAAATGCTTACATGGCAAAGCCCGGCGGAAAAATAAATGACGTAGTTTTAAAAACACTTATATTGTTCTACTTATATTGTTCTTCGATCGGTACCCTAATACGCATAAATAAATATAAATACAAGTGTTTGTGTTTGAGGCGACAATAATTTGTGTTTTTGAAACTATGTTGTTTGCTTTTCCGCCAGGTTTTGCCATGTAAGCATTTATGAATTCCATGTTAACGCTAATTCAGGAGAAAATGGTCGAATGTATCGAATTGCGAAAATTTAAAAGGTGGAAATTTTCACCTAATTTAAAAAGGTGGAAATATAAAGGAGAAATTAGTAAAAGATGGGGAATTTATATGCAATTTAGCCACATATTTATCCATCTATGTTTCAATTTTCTCTTTATTACTTCCATTTCATGAGCTGGTAATTCACTAATTTTGTACCATTTCGAAGAAGTTCAATAAAGCACTATACATTTATGTTGACATGTAACTTAATTTGGATTTAACATGCATGCATACATGTTCTCAAATTGAACACTAGCAACACTTGTTCCACTTTCATAATAATGTCTATGCAAATCACATCCAATTAAGGAAGCAATTCAATTATTGAACAACAAGTCCTTATACAAATTATTGACTAATTTGGTAATTTTATTTTATTTTATTTTTAGTATACTAATATGGCTAAAATATGTTACCAATTGAGCCGCCCCGGCGGGCACACATACTCTAAATGGACCGACCCCAGTTGAACCTATTTTTTAAAAAGTAAAAAGAGAGTATATTGGAAGGTGATATGATAGATAAAGAATTAGTACATGAAAGATGATGAATTGATCGTTTGTTTGTTTATGGAATATTTTCCTAGTGATTAAAATATTTAAGGAATCTAGCTACTACCTTTTCAATTAAGTGTAATTTGGTGATTTGTTTTTGTATTCAATGTAATAATAGTGCCAAAAGCTAGTTAAAAAATAAACTAATTAAGTATCATGGCTTTACTTGATTCCCCTTGCATGGGGCCATTGGTAGTTGATAACAAGAAATACTGCATCAAATCATTAATTGTTATTAATACGAAATTATGAAGAGAATTAATCAAGAAATTGACATTTTAAAGTAGTAGATATTTTACAATATGCACAGTTCACACACAAGAAACAATCTTTCCCGTGTGTGTGTGTTAGCCTAGTGGTAGTGAGGTTAATGCCCGGGCCAAAGGTCACGGGTTCGAGTCCTCCGTCACGCGGTATTTAAATTTCCTTGCAATGTTGTTCTAAAAAAAAAAAAAAAAGAAACAATCTTTCCCTGTGGAGATGTATATATATTTTCAATTTTTATTATGTTATGGATATTGCAGATTCTGCATCCAATTTTTGTGTGATCCAACAAGAAGCTAGCTATATTATATGCAATGAACTGAAATTCTGTTGATGTGGATTCATGATTAGAGATGCTTTCTTGTTTTTTTTTTTATTTGGTTGAAATCTTAGTTTTCATGCTGCCAAACTTTTTGCATTTCTTTTATAGTCTAATTTTTCTAATAAACTTAAGCTTTCTTTCCATATTGGGGAAGTGATCTCTAACCAATGTTATAGTATTAGGAAACCATTTTTTTTGGTATGTATAAATAAATTGCTAACTCATATGGCCATTTCTGTACATTCAATGTACTCTACGGATAGAGGAATACATAGAGTCGAACATAGTAAAATAAGAAATTGAAAGATTTCGTTGAAATTGTTCTTTTGAAAATTTCACGAAAAGCTAATCATAGGTTCTTCTCTCCATTGAATAAGGTCGTTATGCTCATTACTTAACTTTGTTGAAGAGATGAAATATAATCCAAGTATATTTTTTTGATCAGAGGTTAAATCGATCATCAGAAGAAGAATTAGGCCAAAAATTAGGATACACATTATGGGAAAATAAAACTTCCATCGAAGAGAAGCAAATGAAAGGCTTTCATAAAAATTCTCGTTTTATGAAATTCTGACCTCAACTGTCGTTAGAAAATTTTCTATAATTTTTTGTTTCTTATTATATGTATAGAATTTATTAAGAGAAACTAATTCATTTTCCAAAACAAATTAATGAATTAAACAACAAAAGGGAAAATACGAATACAAAAACATTTATATATGGGCCTAAATAAAATAGAGAAAATGGGTCGGTTTTCGATTTTAAGTTCGGCCCAATAAAAGTAATTTTCTTTAAGTTCGGCCCAATAAAAGTCAAATTTATTAAAAAAGTTATATCTACTTCACCTTCCTTTTTTACTTTCCCCTTTCCAAAATTTGTTTTTTTTTACCGTTTAATCCTTGATCATGCAGCCCCAGTTGTGAAACTGCTACTATAATGAACACTGAAGAAGCAAAAGGTCCGTTTAATAGTTAATTTTCTGAAACTTCATGTACCTGTAATTATCCCTAATTGTATTTTTATTCTTTTATTTTGTTTGTATTAAACAGTAAGTTTTGGTTACTAGTGCTTTATAACTGGTGATTATGTATTCCTAAGAAATTTACTTTGTGAAAAGGAATTTGTTGAAAAGGTAGAATTGAACTTTGTTAAGATAAGGGGTTAGACTTTGTGTTCAAATGTTTGAGTGTCATGTTTGTTGTGGATGATTATTTGTTGTGAGAATTGAGAAATGTAAGATTAGTGAGAAAACCAATGTATGAAAATGTGATTATTCGAAGATTTCTGATGTGGGTTCTAGTGTGATCTGGTGGACTTGTTTAAATTTAGCATCTTTTCGTAAATTTCGAGGAACTTTGAGCTAGAGTTTCATTATCTAAGTTTCTTTGAGTAGTTACTAGAAGTCTTGGCACTTTTAATAGTATAAAAGGAATTTCTTGAAATGTTGGGTGGATTTTGTCGATTTTGGTGACAGATTCTTAGTATGTGGAAACGAGTGTATTGGAATGTGATGTGATAGATAGGGAATACATAAAAGAATTTGAATTCTTTTGTTTATTGATGGGGAAAGAATCGTTTTGAAGACGAATATTTTCCTTGTGATTAAAGTATTCAAGAAAATACTTTTTCTTAGGTAATCTTCTGATTGGTTTTGTGTTCTATGTTATGTTATAGCGCCAAAATTAGTTATGAACAAACTAAGAATCATGGCTTTTACTATGTCTTCACTTGATTCCTTGTGCATGGGGCCAATCGTAGTTCATAACAAGAAATACTGCATCAAAATAAGCAGGTAAATATTCTCCGATATGCAAATGTGGACACTGGCTAAGTTAATTTGTAGGGAGAAAATGGACCGGTTTATAGAAAGTTATGAAGAGATTAAGAAATTGTCATTTTTAAGTAGTAAATATTTGTTGATTTGCATAGTTTACATTGAACATACAATCTTTGTCTGTTCTTGTTTAACAATAATGTAGAATCTGCATCCAGTGTTTCTGTGGAAAGACTTATCCCTCTCGGAAGTTAGAAGCTCGATTTTGGAGAAAATATAATGCTAACGTTAACTTATAAATTTATCTAAAATGTACTTTTTGGGGGGATATGTCTTCTTTGTTGAAGACAAGAGAGGAGATGAAGTCAAAGAGAGAGCACTGTCCATTTACTCTAACCAAGTTTGTTATTTTTTTCCTTATTCTTAATTTCTCGATTTATTTAATATTTGCTACATAGACGCATGTCATACATAGTTGGTTGGTCCCATTGTTTTAGGGTTGTATTCCTTTAATTCTTCCCCTCTTTTCATTTTTCATGCACCCACTGCTCTATTTTATCTGGTAAATAAGAAGTAAGAAACTGAAAATATCATGTAAAACGATAAAATCTGGCTTGTGAATATTTTGATTTCAAACAACTTGTTCTAAATTTCTTTTGATTGCTTCCTTTCATGCTTCTCAACTTGAGTACAGATGTGAACAAGAACGTTTCAATGACCTTTCAGAATTGCTACCAGTAGTTTCTAAATAATGCCAAATCTGCGGTTTTGCAGCTCCACAGTTTTCGTGGCAGAGACGTCTCGTGTCTTTTTACAGATTTATGGAATATTCTAAACTATTGTTAAGAAAACTTGAAACTGATTTAGTGGGCAACTTCTTCTGCTACGTCTATGCAAATAAGTCAGAATGCCATTTACATTGATTTCACCCGAATGTATGGTGAAACAAAATGTTTCTCTACTCTACCTCACTCCCTTTAGAATCTCTAAAGAAGTAGATTATGACTAGTTTTTCGCTGCTGACCTTTAATGTTGCACTCTCTACTCGTAGTTGATGAACTGTGGACATGATAAGACTGAGATGAGATAGCCGAAGCTGATACAGAGAGGGAAAAATTGTTCTTTAGCTCCGTTTTTGGAAATGAAAGATTCCTCTGTTGTGAAGCAGCATGAGAGCACTTGCCATTCTTGTTATGTAATGCACACTCACAGTTTTTATGGTATGGCCTACGCTCAATCTCCGTGTCACACATTGATAAGCTTCCATCAACTACACAACGAAACATCAAATCTGCTGCTAGGCTTGCCATTCTCTTATCCGACTTCTCTTGTTTCAAAGATTTCTGCTGTGGGTTCTAGTGTTGTTTGTGTTTTAATTTGTTTATGCTTGAAAATGTGAGGGTGGACTTGCTCAAATTTTCCATGCATCGTGAAGGGTTTATATAGTGATAAGAAGTATATTTTGATGATTAAAACTATGATGGTGTGTAGTTAGGTCTAACCTATAATTTAGAGAAGAATTTTTCTAGGACTACATGTACCAGAGTGGATTTTTGTGAAAAAGTGTTGCACTGTGTTAGTTAACACTTTCTACAAGGGAATTTCAGACTTGTAGGTGTGGGTCCGAAAACACGAGTAAGACATAATCTAAGTATGACAAGGTTGATTTGTTTTTGTTTCTCTCTCTTTATGCCTTGTGGCAAATATTCTCTTACATTGTGAATTAGGCGCTTTTGGTGTTTTCTTGAACGTTTTATGCGGAAAAACAACGTACTTAACTATGTCTTGTTTTGGTCATTTAAATCTGTTGATTCTGTCTTAATTTTTCATTTTTGAAGATGTTATTGAGTAGGAATTAACCAAATGGTCAATTTTATAACAGTAACTTTGTATTTTCTTGATAACTGCTACTGATTAAGTTATTTGTCATGCTAAAGTACACCAGTTATAAAGATCGATCATAACCTGAAGCCATGAAACTACTGATGTTTTTTCTTGCATCCTGCATATAAACTATGTCGGAGTAAATTTTGAAGGATGCATTTCCTAATATGACAGATCTCTAGTGAAGCTCGTCTTATGAGGTATTTTCCAAAGTGCCTAACTTCGTTATTAGTCAACAACAAAGACATGTTTAGGAGATTAAAATATAGGAGTGGCTTTTCCTGTACTACTCAGTACTCACATCTTGTTAATTGAGGAATCTTGGAGTTTGCCTCGTACACTCCGAAATTCTATTACAAGTTTTGTCATAATCTTATGAAAGGAGACCTTCAATGAAGAGAATTTTGTACAATATGCTCGTTGGAGAACTTAGATTGTTGGCATCGCTTTCATTGAATTGTTAAAAATGTTAGAGAAGAAAAAGACAAATATATGAGACAAGAGAATGCTACAAAAGCTGGATTAAGTTTCCACAATAAGATATTTCAGCTTTTACTTTTCTAAAAGTGACCATGTACTTATTTTGCTTACAAGCACAAAACTCAAAGTTCTTGCGCTCTTCCTTAGCCTGTATAGGAATAAACCAAGGTATTGAGTCTGCTTCGTACAATTTCGTACCCTTGGAAGTGGTAATCAAGATGTTTGTGATATGAGTTTCTGAAGGTCTGATATTCCCTATGATGTATGAAAATTCCAATTTTGGATAGTGATTGCTAGTTGGCATGCTGATTTATTTTCTTTATTTGGAATACACAAATTTTTAAATATTTGCATTGTTTTTTCTGATCATATTTAATTAGGGCCAAATCAACATTTTTGTTTGGTTGCTAAAACATATACCCAATAGATCATGTGGCCTTCCTTTACTGGTGTTGCCGTTGTAGTATGATTGTTTTATAACTACATACATTCCATACATGCACATGCACATTCTTAAATGGATATAACAGACTGCAGTTTAGATGACCCCTCCCAGAGCGCAGTTTAGATGACTCCTGCCAAGAAAAGTCTGGAAATTTGAATGCATACCGAACAAGATGTAAATGGCGGCGGGTAAAAATGATTCGAGCAAAGAGATGCTAAAGATTAAAAAATTCTCGTGTCTTGTCTTCTTTTGTTTGAACTATTCGGAAGCTTTATTTGTTTAATTTCTGTCATGTAGTGTTTGGTATATTTTTTCTTAGAAAACTAAGGAAAGGATCTTGTTCGCTATCTTGTCTTATTTCGGGTGGACTAATGATGTGTAACAAGGGGATGCTACACCACAGTAATTCTGGATTGTTCTAATCAACCATCTCCTGAAATTTTGTGCCCTACTACAAATGATGTTTTGCATTTTATGTTTTGGAAATTAGATCGTGCATTCTCTGTCATTCTATTATAAAGGGGAGATAAAGATTTTTTTAGCCTGATTTATTATGAAAACTTTGACTCCGTTGCTGTGGGGCCTATCAGGTTTGAATAAAGCAGGAGGGGCAATGAGGGAAAGCATCTGAAGAATAACAAGGCTTGTATGGTTTTTGTTTGAAGTCCTCTCTAAAGTAAGCATCTCGTTCTTTGTGGTGTCTTATTATCGATTTGTTGGGCGAGCCTCAGAAAGAGTTCTGTTATCTTGATCAGTCTCTGATTAGTAATAACAAATCAGTTATTTGGCGATTAGTATTCTCATTATGCTTTCTGATTTTTGCTCCTAACATGTGACATACTTTCTCATACATTTTTTAGATCCTCTTTGTGAAGATTGTAACTGAAATTTGTCTTTTGTCACATAAAACTCTCTCTCTCTCTCTCTCTCTCTCTCACACACACACACACACACACACACACACACACACTGATAATCTCTCTTATTGAACATAGGTTGATAAAATCTTGTGCATTATAGGAAATAGGAGTTTAGCATTGTATAATCCGGAAGGGGATCTTTGCCAAACTTTTGTCATTATGTTATGGAAAGACACCAAGAGAGCCTTGATATATGAAAATGAAAGTCATGTAAGTTAGTTAAAAACTAAATTAAGACAATTTTATACTTGGAATACTCTGGACTTTCTCATAGCCCCAATAGTTTAATGAATATTGTACCATGAAAAGTTTTTACAGCATCAAAGTGACTTTTATTTCTTCTTTGAAAATTTCATCAAGAAGCCTGCATGTCTCTGTGTGTGTGTGTGTGTTTTCCCTCTCTCTCTTGGGGCTTAGTGGCCACAGAAAAATTCTAAGAAAACTAATGAAGGCTTAGAACAATGAGTTGTAACTTTGACGCAGGATGTTTTGAAGGACCTCATTCTAGCTTTGCATGTATGCAGAGATTCGAATCACCAGAACAGACTAGTACATGTTGATTGATTAAAGTGCAGAAAAAGTAGTGCCATGTAACTGAAGTTATAGACAGCAAAAAGATGAGATGATGATGAATAGGATCTTATAAAATTGAATGAGAGAGTTAATAGAATGTACATGTTCCTGTCTGAAGTAACTATTTACCTTGAGTATGGTTGAATTATAAAAGACGCGATTTCTAGCTACTGATCTCTAATTTTCCTGCTGAAACTACGTTCTAGTCGAATCATGAACATGAGAAGATTGACAAGAGATCACAGAATGTGATATGGAAAAGGAACAGTTGCTCCCAAATTCTCTTTTTGGAAATGCTACATTCCTCTGTTTTGAAGCAGAGTGTGAGCATTTGCCTTTCTCTTTATGCAATGCACACTTGCAGTCGCGATGATATGGTCTTCGCTCAATGTCCGTGTCAGACATTGATAGGCTTCCTTCAAAGACGCATCGGAACATCAACTCTGCTGCTACACTCGACATCCTTCTATTCTCGTTTCCAAATTCCTAATCGTTTCAAGTGTGCCTGTGTGTTTGTTTGTAGTAAATCGAGAAAGAGTTTGTTAATTGTAGCATTTATCTTGAGGGTTTATATAGATGCAAGAATTATAGTTATTGTTGATCAGAACTATGGTGGGATGGAATGTTAGGACTAACCAAGATTGTAGAATATTTCTTTGTAAATTTCAAGAGAAATTTGTTAATAGGGTACTTTCTTTGGCAACTTAGTTGTTTGACCTGTATAAAGAATTAAACACTTTTTACAAGAAAAATATGGATTCCATTTGTAAGAATGAAATATAACAAGACTTTTATGGTTTTTGTTTCTTCTGTTTTTGAACCCTCTCTCCAAACTAAGTATCTTGTTCTTTTTGGTGTCTTATTTCGATTATTCAAATATTGAATTTTATATTATGATTTTTACTACTAATGATGTTAGTCTGATTGAGTTATATTATCTTGATCAGTCTCTGATCAGTAATAACAGGTCAGTTATTTGGATATTAGCATTCTCACTCTAATATATATACTTCCTACTAGTAAATTTTGCATGCTAAAAGTGCATCTGTTTTGAAAACTTGATGAATAGATGAAATTTCTGATTTTTCCTCCTAACTTGGGACATAATTTCCTTTGAAGAAGGTTGCCCTTTCGCGATCAGATCTATGATAAATTTAATTTAATGGCATAAGATATGTATACGATACCAGATGTGGTGATTTTTTTTACCGGAGACAAACATGAAGAGACTGAATAGATGTATCTTGTAATAAAGGGCTAAACCATTTTCTTGCACTTTCTGACGAATTATTAGGACTAAAATCAACACAAAATTGTGTTTTGTACGTTGTGAAGAACAAAACAAGGCTTATTATTTTCTGTTATTCACAACTTAACATATATAATCTATATGGAATTGTAACTATTGATTTGAGAGAACATTCTGTGAATTCGAGTCACTTCTCTAGAGATTTTCACCTAGTATGGTTTTCTCCTCTGTATTAGTTTGTTATCAGTCTAAAATAGGTTAATAGATGCTTCTGCATTATGGAATCTTTGCCAAACTTTGTCACTTTGTTATATGAGTGTCATTTCAGTTAGTTAAAAAATATTTATTCTCTCGACTTTGTCTCGTAGCCCCAATTGTTTGGTCAATATTGTCTTTGTAGCATAAAAACTTTGTTAGTTTTAATGAAAGCTTAGAACAATGTGCTGTATGTGAGACAAAAGTTTGACATTGGATATTTGGAAGGTTCTTGTTCTTGCTCTGCGTGTATGTAGAGATTCCGATCACCAGAGAATAGTAAGAATATCATACATGACTGATTAAAATGCAGAACTAAAGCTAGTAAAAGCACAAATATGAAGGCTGGAGTAGTTTGGAATGATATTATAAACATAAGATGATGATGATGATGATGATGATGATGATGATGATGATGATGATAAATAAGGAAGGTAGGATCTTATAAAATTGAATGAGACTGCCAACAGAATTTACAGTTAAGTAACTATTCCTGTCTAAAGTAATTATTTACCTCGAGTATGGTTGAATTATAAAAGATGCAAGTTCTAGCTACTGATCATCTAATTTTCCCTGCTGATACTACGTTCTAGTCGAATCATGAACATAAGAAGATTGAGAAGAGATCACAGAATGTGATATGGAAAAGGAACATTTGCTCCCAAATTCTTTTTTAGGAAATGCTACATTCCTCTGTTGTGAAGCAGAGTGCGAGCATTTTCCTTTCTCTTTATGCAATGCGCACTTGCAGTCGCGATGATACGGTCTCCGCTCAATGTCTGTGTCAGACATTGATAGGCTTCCATCAAAGACGCATCGGAACATCAACTCTGCTGCTACAGTCGACATCTTTCTTCTCTCGTTATCTATATTCCGAATGTCGTTTCAAGTGTGTTCCTGTGTGTTTGTAGTAATTCGAGAAAGATTTTGTTGAAATTGTTGCATGTCTGCTGAAGGGTTTATATAGGGCAAGAATTATAGTTATTGTTGATCAGAACTAAGGTGGAAATGGAATGGTAGGACTAACCTAGATCGTCGAATATTTCTCCGTAAAGTTCAAGAGAAGTTTGGTATGAAGTATTTTCTTTAGCAACTAAGTTGTTTGACCTGTATAACGATTCCCTTAACACTTTTTACAAGAAAAAATGTGGTTTCCTAGAATCTGGGCTTTAGAATAACAGATCAAGACAAATTGATGTAAGAGAAAGTGAAAGCATCACTCTGTTTTATAATTTTTTAATTATTCAATGGCTGCATTTGTTTGACTGAGTTTTGCATTTGAAAGAAACTGTTTCATCAGTTCTGCATTTATTATGTATTTCGTTTGATGGATTCTATGTTTGCTATTTATTATAATTGGTGTCACCACATTCTGGTGTAAATTTTCTTCTTTTTCTTTTTTGAATTGTCTATTGTAAAATTTACAAGTGTCTTTGAAGTTTGAACAGAATCATAAAACTGATAATGAAAAATCTGAAATCATCAAATATGAGAATTGGGGTAGGGGAGTTTTGGAATACAAATAATGACTGATATCTTTTACTTAAGGTGTTTTTTGCATTATTAGACCACAAAAATGGCTAAATTACATTTTTTAATCAAAGTGGCTAAAATCACACTTTTGGTATTCATAAGGACTATTCTTACATTTTACACACTTTTTTATTGAATCTGGCCCTTTTTAATTAAGCAGGTCATATCAACTTGGAAAACAATGCTCTTATTGATATAGAGTATATAGTAGAATCTTATTACAACTCCATAAGAAGACAAAGTTTTGGCCTTGATGCTGCTAGAATGTCTTTCTTGTTGTATCAAGTGCAGGGTTTGTGTTTCGCCATTTTTTTGCATTTTCTTTCGCTATTTTCTATGTTCGCATTTCAAGAAACGGAAGGACTAATATAACTTCGTGTTGACTAACTAGAACTGCTGAAAATTTTCTGTTTCGTAATTTGGGTTGTAGTTTGCAAGGATGCAACTCATGTGAAATGCTGCTAAACTCTGTGGATGACAGAAGGAGCTGTAAAGGAAAGAATCTGAAGAATGTCAAAGGTTAGTTGTTCTCTTGTTTCCATGTGATTGAACTCTCGAGCAATTATTCGTTTTGCATTGTATGATCCGGAAATGAGATATTTGCCAAACTTTGTCATTATGTTGATATATCAGTGTCATGTCAGTTAGTTGAAAGCATAATTAACAACATTTTATATTTTGGAATTTTCCCCAATAGTTTGGTGAATCTTGTGCAATAAAACAATTGTCTTTTATAGCAACAAAGCGACTCTTGATTCTTCGTAAACTTCATCAAGCTGTATACTTGGCTTAATAATCTTCAAATTCATTGTGCTGCATTGGTGATCATTCAACGACTGCTGTAAATTTTATGATGGATTCAGCTATCTTCGGTTACTCCACCGTGTTGATTGGAAAGTTTAGTTGATATTATTTTATCATGTGACATATCACTGAAATTTAACAAAATCAAAGATTATATGGAAAGAATTAGGGAGAGATGATGCAAGAGTTGGGGAGATTGGAAAGAATTTGTGTTGGTTATGCCTCTCTCTCTTTCTCTCTCTCTCTCTCCGAGTTTTGTGTTCATGACAAAATTTGAAGAATATGAAAGCTTAGAACAATGTGTATGATTCTGATCTTGACTAACTACAATGAGGGCTGAAGCAGTTTAAAAATGTAGTATTAAAACAGAAATTAAATGAAATTGTCATTTATAGATAGATGGATTACCATAATGTACAGCTAAAGTAACTATTCCTGTCTAATGTACATATTTACCTTGACTATGGTTGAATTACCAATGAAATCATCTCTAGCTACTGATCTCTTACTGTGTCCTGCTCGAACGACGTTCTAGTCGAATGATGAACATAAGAAGATTCAGAAGAGATCACAGAATGTGATATGGAAAAGGCACACTTGCTCCCAAATTCTCTCTTCGGAAATGCAACATTCCTCTGTCGTGGAGCAGAGTGCGAGCATTCGCCTTTCCCTTTGTGCATTGCGCACTTGCAGTCGCGATGATATGGTCTCCGCTCAATGTCCGTATCGGACATTGATAAGCTTCCATCAAAGACACACCGGAACATCAACTCTACTGCTACAGTTGACATCCTTCTTCTCCCGTTGCCTATATTACTAACGTCGTTTCGTTTCAAGTGTGTGACTTGTGTGTTTGCAGTGATTTGAGAGAGAGTTTGTTGAAATTGTTGCATTTTTCTTGAAGTGTTTATATAGGGGAAAAATTATAGTTATTGTTGATTAGAACAATGGTGGAATGCAATGATAACTAAGAGTGTAGAATATTTTCTTTGTAAATTTCAAGAGAAATTTGTTATAGTTCACTTTTAGTTGTTTGACCTGTATAACAATTCTCTTAACACTTTTTACAAGAAAAATGTGGATTCCTAGAATCTGGGCCATAGAATAACACAGAACAAGACAAATTGATGATAGAGAAAATGAAAGCATCACTCTGTTTTTTAATTGTTTAATTATTCAATGGCTG
Organism: Schizonepeta tenuifolia; assembly: GCA_029490685.1. Taxonomy (NCBI): domain Eukaryota; kingdom Viridiplantae; phylum Streptophyta; class Magnoliopsida; order Lamiales; family Lamiaceae; genus Schizonepeta; species Schizonepeta tenuifolia. The sequence goes on from CM055957.1 coordinate 85,187,595, forward strand.
CATTTGTTTGATTGAGTTCTGCATTTGAAAGAAACTGTTTCATAAGTTATTTGCCATTCCAAAATTCATCAGTTCTCCATTTATTATGCATTTTATTTATTATAATTGGTGTCACCACATTCTTGAGTGAAATTTATTATCTTTGAAGTGTGAACAGAATCACAACACTAATAATGAAAAATATGAAATCATCAAATATGAGAATTGAGGGAGGGCAGTTTTGGTATACAGATTAATGAGTGAAATCTTTTAATCAAAGTGTTGTGTGTTTTTTTTTTTTGGTGCATTTTTAAACCACAAAAATGGCTAAATTACCTTTCAATCGAAGTGGCTAAAATCACACTTTTGTTATTCACATCAACTTGGAAAACAATGCTCTTATTGTATCAAGTGCAGGTGGTTTGTGTTTCGCCATTTTGTTCGCATATCTTTTGCATTTTTCTATGTTCGCATTACAAGAAACGGAAGGACTAATATAACATCACGTTGACTAACTAGAACTGCTGAAATTTTCTGTTTTGTAACTTGGGTTGTAGTTTGCAAGGATTTATGCAAGGATGCAACTCATGTGAAATGCTGATAAACTCCGTGGAATGAGACAGAAGGAGCAGTGAAGGAAAGAATCTGAAGAATGTCAAAGGTTAGTTGTTCTCTTGTTTCCATCTGTTTGAACTCTCGAGCAATTATTCGTTTTGCGTTGTATGATCCGAAAATGGTATATTTGCCAAACTTTGTCATTATGTTACTAGTCATGTCAGTTAGTTGAACGCTCAATTAACAACATTTTATATTTTGGAATTTTCCCTAATAGTTTGGTGAATCTTGTGCAATAAACAGTTGTCTTTTATACAAAGCGACTTTTGATTCTTCGAAAGCTTCATCAAGCTGTATACTTGACTTAATCTTCAAATGTATCAACTGCTGTAAATTTTATGATGGATTAAGCTATCTTTGGTAACTCCACCGTGTTGATTGGAAAGTTTAGTCGATATTATTTTATCATGTGACATCACTGAAATTTAATAAAATCAAAGATTATATGGAAAGAATTAGGAGAGATTGGAAAGAATTCTTGTTAGTTATTTACTAACTGGTTTCTTAGTATTCTTGTGTTGGTTATGCCTCTCTCTCTCTCTGAGTTTAGTGGTCATGACAAAATTTGAAGAATAAGCTTAGAACAATGTGTATGATTCTGATATTGACTGAGTAAAAATAAGGCTGAAGCAGCTTGAAAATGTAGTATTAAAACAGAAATTAAATGAAATTGTCATTTATAGGATTACCATAATTTACAGCTAAAGTAACTATTCCTGTCAAATGTACCTATTTACCTTGACTATGGTTGAATTACCAATGACACCATCTCTAGCTACTGACCTCTCTCTGCGACCAGCTCAAACGACGTTCTAGTCGAATGATGAACATAAGAGGATTCAGAAGAGATCACAGAATGTGATATGGAAAAGGAACATTTGCTCCCAAATTCTTTTTTAGGAAATGCTACATTCCTCTGTCGTGAAGCAGAGTGCGGGCATTCGCCTTTCCCTCTGTGCAATGCGCACTTGCAGTCGCGATGATATGGTCTCCGCTCAATGTCCGTGTCAGACATCGATAAGCTTCCATCAAGGACACACCGGAACATCAACTCTGCTGCTACAGTCGACATCCTTCTTCTCCCGTTGCCTGTATTACTAACGTCGTTTCGTTTCAAGTGTGTGACTAGTGTGTTTACAGTGATTTGATAGAGAGTTGTTGAAATTGTTGCATTTTTTTTGAAGGGTTTATATAGGGGAAGAATTATGGTTATTGTTGATTAGTACTATGGTGGAATGCAAATGGTAGGACTAACCAAGATTGTAGAATATTTTCTTTGTAAATTTCAAGAGAGATTTGTTATAGTTCACTTTTTAGTTGTTTGACCTTTAAATAACAGGTCTCTTAACACTTCTTACAAGAAAAATGTGGATTCCTCCAACAAATAAGACAGATTGAATAAAAAGAAACAATCTGGGGTTTACCCATAAAACACATTTATTAGACTAGTTTTGTTTTAGTCCATGGATAAGTATAATTTGTTTGTTCTTTTTTTTTTTTTTTTCTCTTGAGGGCAGTAATACAAGTATAAATAATTTTTTTGTTGTCATTGGCAGGAACAGGCGAACAGACATGATATAGGATCGAATATCCCTTGATCAATTTAAGAATGACTAGAGAGAAGTAGTTAATATTTATATTAACTAATGTGCAATCCGTCAAAAATCGATAGGATATTATTGGACGCAATTTACTAGTAGTTATAGAAATTTATTTATAAAGTGAAAACCATGTTTTTATAATAATTAAATTTAAGAAAATTGTTATGCTATCATCTCGTCTTCATTTACTATTTTTCTTCCTTTTTAGTATAATTTTAATCCAAAATACTTCATTGCGATTATTAAAAATATTAGCCACAATTTATGTGGTAGTTTTGTACAAATTTATTTTTAAAGTGGGAGTCTTAAGGATGTAAATTAAATTAAAAAAATGTTCTGCGATTTTCCCGTCTTCAGTTACTATTTTTGATCATTTTTTAGTTCAGTTTCAATCCACATATTATTTAAATATTAGATGGAGTTTGTTTGGTAGTTATAAAAATTTATTTTGAAAGTGAAAATCTTTATTATCTAATTAAATTCAAGAAAATCGTTCTGCGATTCTCCCGTCTTCAGTACTATTTTTTACCATTTATATGAGAGTATGATAAAAAAATATATTATTTCTTTGATTTTATTCCACTTTCTTTAGCTGCAACAAATAAAAACTATAATTTTTTTTGTACAAACATAGTTTAGAATATGAAAAATTAACTTTATAGTTACCTCACAATCTGTCAAATTTCATCATATACGATGTTAATTGCTTTGTATTTCCGATCATCTAGATCTTATTTTATTTCATTATGAATTTATTTACTTGTTCAAAAAGAAATAAAAAAGTTAAACGGTGCATTGATGATGAAAAAATACATATTATTTATAAGTATTTATATACATCTTCTAAGGGAAGAGGTCTTATTTTAGAAAACGATGTGAGATAGAGGATTTGAGGAAAATTAAAAAGATGCGGACTTTTCTATGCAATTGTAAATGTCCCACAATTACCAAATATTGTATACATGGTCGAGATATGTATGTAATATAGTATATTATTAAATTGAGTGATATATTTTAAAAAGATTTTTATGCATGATTTGAATATTGAATAATGGAATATGAGTTATAAAAATATATAATATGAGGATTTAAGATAAATATGAATACCAAATTGTGATTGTGCTACGTATACCCTAAATTGAAAGGAAGGTCTCGACATCGAGATGTATTTTAACAATCATTACAAATAAGTGTTACATACATAATCATCTCGTTGGTGGGGCTAAAGTAGCTCTATTCTAAAACAAAACAAAAAAACGCAACACTTTAGTGTAATTTACACATATAACTTAGTTAAAGTTAATTTCATGACATCATAAAATTTTGAAGATATGTTGTTCATAGGATTTAAAATTTTCAAAATATGCATTTTTTTTAAATGACAAATATTCTCTACTATTTTGCTCAATTATTTAGAAAAAAAAAAATACAAACATATTCCATTTTAAAAAATCAAAGTTTTAATAATTGGACTCATCATCAACCGATTAAATAGCTGGCTAGAGACTAAATCAATCCAGCTGGTTGGTTGAGAAATCACATGATGATTCTAAATATTTATAGGTTTTTCAATAGGTGAAATTTAATTAAAAACCAATGTAGGATAGAATAAAAATATAGAAATGACGACTAATATATCTATCCAACTCTATAAGTATTCTTGTTAGATTATGTAATTAAATAGGTTTAATTGTTTAAACCAACAAATATTCTAAGAATAATTTGAACTATTTATTCAACAAACTTAATTTTTGGCCAAATTAATATTAGCCAAATGAAATTTATCAATTGGCACTGTAATCAGTCTTGGCCAAATTAAAATTTTATAATACAAATAAAATTATTATTTGCCAACTAATAAATTGGTCTAATAAATATTTGTGTAAAAGATGAGAAACCACATGATGATTCTAAGTGTTTATAGGTTTTTCAATAGGTAGAGTTTCATTAAAATACAATCAAAGATATTACTAATGATTATCTTTAATTATCTTATATAAGTGACAATTATTCAAGCCGTCATCTTACATGTAATATCATATCATATATTATATCGAAAATCTACTCTACCTTTAAATTCTCAAATCATATTTTGGGAAGATTCAAATATGCAAGAGAATTATATATAGTAGTAGATATTTTAGAGATAAATATGAATTTTTAATTAAAGATATTTTAATAATATTAATTAAATTTATGAATAAAAAAACATAAAATGAAGATTTAAGATAAATAGGAATATTGAATTGTAATAGTGCCACGTAGGACCTAAAATTAATGGATTTTAATAATTGGACTCATCATCGACCGACTAAATAGTTGGCTAGAGACTAAATCAATCCAGCTGGCCTAATAAATATTTGTGTAAAGGATGAGAAACTACATAATGATTGTAAGTATTTATAGGTTTTTCAATAGGTAGAGTTTCATTAAAAACTGATGTGGGATAGAAATTTTAATATTAAATTAAATGAAATAGAATAAATTGTATTTGCAAGGAATTTTATCATGTAAAATACAATCAAAGATACTACTAATGATTATCTTTAATTATCTTATATAAGTGACAATTATTCAAGCCGTAATTCCTACATACAATATCATATCATATATTATATCAAAAATTTTGGGAAGATTCAAATATGCAAGAGAATTATATATAGTAGTAGATATTTTAGAGATAAATATGGATTTTTAATTAAGGATATTTTAATAATATTGATTATTTATGAATTAAAAAGCATAAAATGAGAATTTAAGATGAATAGAAATATCGAATTGTGGTAGCGTCACGTATGACCTAAAATTAAGGGGAGGGCTTGAATCAACATTGGTTTTAATAATATATAGATTAAATTGTGCTGGATGATTGTGTAGTTTGAATAAATAATTATTGAGGCGATCTCCTATGTGGCCTGCCCTGGTATGCGACTGGATTCGGTTTGACCCGATCTAGTCAACGCTAGTCAACCCGATCATTTAAAAAAATTAATTAGATATTGTGACACAAAGAAATATACTGGAAAATACTTATTATGACACTTTGAAAAGCGTCCTAGTAAGTCTGACGGATTAAAAAAATAATATGTCAGACGCGTGTAATGCAAGCGCCTATTAAAAAAAATCACACGTGCATGGTCGCGCTTTTTGAGCGTGTGTATCTCACACACCCGATTGAATGGTCGTTTTTGGGCGCGTGTTCCACACGTGTCGCACGCGTGGGGGCGGTCGCATGGTATGCGACCAATCGTATATAAGTATTTTTTATATTTATTAGATTATGTTGGATGTTTGTGTAGTTGGTATTTATGTTTAGGGAAAATTGCACTAAAAATCCTGACCTTTTTGCAATTTCCGGTTTTAAACTAAACCTTTTAAAATTCGTAAATTAATGTACAACCTTCCAATTTGATGCAATTACCTCCCGCATCGGATTTTCCCCCAATTTGCTGCAGGCATGGAAGCCGAAATCTTCTTCAACAGACTTCATCTCCATAATTCTTCTCCAACGGCTTCCTTATCTCCATGGATTCTTCATCGGCACAATCTGAATCTTAGAATAATCCCGAAGCTCAGCAGCGGCTACCTGCCCCCCATTGTTTCTGCTTCATCGCTATCGGGACCATAGCTCCACCAGTTGAGCAATGATAAAGCGCACCAAGAAAAAAGATGAACAATAACCTATTCTCTATCAATAGTTTCAAGCAATAATTTAAACCAAATCATCGAACAAAAACAGAGCAAAGTAGATTCGATTATGTCTGTAATAGAGTATTAGGAAATTAGGGTTATTGATTCAGACTGTTGTGTCATTTTGGGTCTGCTTTTTCACCTCATATATGATTAAAAGAACAACGTTGTTTAGGACAGGAGTAAAACGACGTCGTTTTGTGCCCATTCACCAATTAATATTAGATATGCATAATTATTTAAAACATAATCAAATTAATACCACGTAAGGAAATAATTTACCACATAGGCAATCGATTTCTGCAGGAGACAAGCCGTGGAAGGTAATTGCATCAAATTGAAAGGTCATACATTAATTTGCGAATTTTAAAAAGGTTTGGTTTAAAACCGGAAATTGGAAAAAGGTCAGGATTTTTGGTGCATTTTTCCCTCGTTTTATATTTGCCTAGTACGACGTCGTTTGTCGTGCCGGAGAGTTTTGCCACGTAGAAAATTCCGGCTTCCATGTCAGCAGCAAATTGGGGGAAAATCGGGCATGGGAGGTAATTGCATCAAATTGGAAGGTCATATATTAATTTGCAAATTTTAAAAGATTTGGTTTAAAACCGGAAATTAGAAAAAGGTCAGGGTTTTTGGTGCATTTTTCCCTTATGTTTATTAGGTTATTGTGGATGTTACGCTGGATGTTTGTTTAGTTTGTATAATATTTATAGATTATGATGGATGATTCCCATTTTAATTACTCCCTCCGTCTCATTAAAGATGAGCCCTTTGGTTTGGGCACGGGGACTAAGAAGAAATAGTAGTGGGTGTATTTAGTGGAGTATTTTATTGATAAAGAATGTAAAAGTAGTATGAATAAATAATAGAGAATGTAAAAGTAGTGTGAATGTAAATGTAAAAGTAGTGTGAATGCAATTAATTATTCCCAAAACAGAAAGGGTTCATCTTTCGTGGGATAGCCCAAAAAGAAAAGTAGCTCATTTTTCGCGGGACAGAGGGAGTATTGTTTTTCTTTAATTTATTTCTAGTTAGAGCATTCCATGCAGAATTCTAAAAAATTTACTCTTAAAGTTATTCCTAAAGTTCCCAATTCCCTCATACTATATCTTACTCACAATTTTAAAAATGCATACAACATTTTTCCTATTTTTCATTACTTATTTTATAAAAATGGTGGGCCTAACTCAATTTGTGAAGTAGGAATTAGATTGAGGGAAATTTTAAGAAAGTATAAATGTTTTTGTGGGGTCCACTCAATTTAAGAGATCTATTGGAACTTTATCTCACTTTTTATTATTTTTACCTAAATTTAGAGATAAAAATGATTATACGTGAGTTGATTAAATTTAACGTATAAGGATGTTAATTTAGCCCGAAACCGATGGGTCGACTTGAGTAGACCGGAAATAAAAAGGGGGGGGGGGGGGGGGGGGGGGGGGGGGCAGGTTAGGGCCAATATTATGACTTGAACTTCTGTTCATACCACAATATTAACAAGGTAAAGCAACTTGAGTTCTAATCATTGACACTGCTTCTAACAGTTAAATTGTATGCCGCTTCCAAAATTTTAAGATTTGTGTTTTGCATCAGAATTTGGATTATTTCGGTGACATGAGATTAAAACACAACCATGATTCAAGCACAAAAATTGCATTGTAGCAGTGACTCGAAAAAGAAAAGGTAAAAGTAAAGTTTGACAAAGAAAACTATTGCAATAATTTATGAAATATTTGATAATTATTTATCAAAAAATTATTTTATTGCATACATAAAACCCATCAATGCAATCCAGCAAATGCATAAGAAATCAAAATATCTCATGTAGATCATGATTTTATGGAATCCTAATATCTCTTGTTAAACCAAAATCATATGGATAAAACATCAATATAATTCATTTAACTAACTACTAATCGCAACTTTAAATCAAGAATCGGCCTTCGCTTTTGTAAGGCCTCCTATGGTGATATCCAATGACCTTAGCAGAGGTAGTCTGTCCGAACGGTGCAGAATGTGACCAATCGCGATGTATCAGAAACATATGGTGATAACTACGAGTAATCAAGTTGTCGAGTATCGAATATCACAATTGTCAGATGAAGGTTTGTATCATTATCAAGAATCAGACTTCATGGTATGATTTGTCTATCATTTTTAATAGTGTATGTATTAGCTACACTGACAACAAACAAAGAACTTCTAATAAATAATTAATTATTAATAAAATATTATTTATTTTATAAATATAACATATTATATTATATATTGCATTTTATTTCAGTTTTGATTATATTACACATTGTTGAATGAGAGGTCAACATGCACCACATATTTATACTTAAAGAGTTAAAAAGACTACTTAAGTCAATGATTTGGATCTTTCGAATAATTTTTGATCCAATAACAATAATTAGCTAATCATAAAATTCCATAATATATATATATATATATATATATATATATATTCTTATATACTTTTTTTAGTTTAATATTCTAAATATGTCTAAATAGATAGTAGTAATTTGTTTCTAAAACTTGTATGGATAATTATATTTTGTCTTTTTGTTGTTATTACTATGATGGATGATATTGATACCTAAGCTATTAAAACTTTAAAATTTTTGTAATGTGCAAAGAAATTTCTAAATGTGTATATTCTTTATAAATATAAAATACTATATTACATTATTGTTCATAAAACAAATATCAATAGGGGCATGATATGGAATCCAAGTTTTGTAAATAAGGCTCTTTTTATATAAGCATAGATACTATTTCTTGAATTATTATTAATATTATTATTATTATTATTATTATTATTTATTACTTTTATAAGTTTCAACTTACACAGAATTAACTCGACCCCTCGATATAAATGCTGGAGGGAAAATATCTTATTAACTGAGTTGTGCATTGTCCCATTTGTTAGAATCTGTGTATGTTAAGTATTTGTTGTGCTTCTCATGCAAAATTAGTAAATTGCATCAGTTTACAATAAAATTATCAGTTCACAATTTTTTTTTTACATTTCTTTTCTTTCTTATTCTTTTTTTGAAAAAAAAAATCATTAAATCCTAATGAGAAACATGATTTCTTTCAGTTTGAGTTAAAGATTAGAACTCAATAGGAGTGAAATATCTTAGGGGTGTTTACTAATCGGGATAGGGATTGAGTATCCTTATCCTCATCTTAAGAATTCCTTGAATCCCACCCCTTTGGATGAATACATATCAATCTAATAGTCCCAAATAGGAGCAATAATCACGGGCTATGGGATATCCTTTGAATCTAATCCTTAAAAGTAAATATCAGATTAGTCTATATTATTTTTATCTATCTGGGCTTATCATGCTTAGTAAACGCCTCCTTAGAGAAGGTACTAAAACATTAAACCAAAAAACTGGCATTTTTTTTAATGGAAGTGGCTAAAATTATTCTTCTGTATTCTCAAGAACTATTCATACATTTTCCCATTGATATTTTAATGTTGCTTTTTTGAAGAATCTGAAGAATGAGAAAGGTCAGTTGTTTTCTTGTTTCCATCTGTTTGAACTCTTGAGCAATATATTCTCCAAAAAAACAAAAAAGTCTCGAGCAATATTTCGTTTTCTTCGTGTGATCCGATAAAAGGGATGTTTTTGGTTTTTCTTACCTAAAATGCAACCCTATTTTAGCTCTACTTTCATTGATGGAACTTCTGCTGTGTAATAGCTCTGTTACAGCTCTTGTTAAGAGATTCTTAACTAAATCAATCAAGAACAGTAGAATATTATTATCATTGTCACTTCCAAGATGACTTAGTTAGGACTATAACCGAATATATAGTTTCGTGTTAGGCACATTTTTGAGTTTGATTGTAGATTTGATTATTTGTCTTGTACCTTTGATGATTCTTTGTAAAACAAACAAATTTTTGCTGCAATAAAATCCTATCTAATGTTTTAAGAAATAAATAATGCAACATTTTCTGTAATGCCTGAGGAAATAAATCAGACTGTCATTCGTAATTAATGATTTACAAGAGTGTACAAGTAAAAGATTATTCCTCAAGGAATGCTTCAAGATTTTCTAAAAACTTAGGAAAAGAAATTTAAAGAACTAGTACTACTTTTTAGCTACCTTTTACATTGCAAGTTATGAGGATAAGAAGATTGAGAAGAGAGGATCAAAGCTGATACAGAGAGATCTTTTTTGGGAAATGAAAGATTCCTCTGTTGTGAAGCAGCATGAGAGCATTTGCCATTCTTGTTATGCAATGCACAGTCGCAGTTTTTATGATACGGCCTCCGCTCAATCTCCGTGTCACACATTGATAAGCTTCCATCGAGAACACAACGAAACATCAAATCTGCTGCTAGGCTCGCCATTCTCCTCTCGTTCTTCTTGTATTTCAAAATGTCGAAGAGTTTGAGTACGCGTGTGAGTTTGAGAGTTTGTTGCATGCTTGTTAGAGGGTTTATATATATAGATACAAGATTATGATTTGTTCATTAGAACTATGCATGGTGTAAAGATCAAGAGAAGTTTGGTAGTAAGTTTCTTCATTGGTAGTAAGTTTCTTCAACTACTAAGTTGTTTTGACTAGTATGAGAACTCTAAATACACTTTTTACTAGAAAAAAATCAAGATTCCTTGCAATGTAGAATCTTGGTTTTTGTCTACCTCTATTTGAAGAATCTTTTTTCATTGTATTTGGAGTGTTGCTTCTTTTGCATGTAATGTTTGGTAAAACTAAGGATCTTGTTGATTTTGTTTTATCTTGTCTGATTAGAACAAGAAATGCTGTCACATATCATCCTTAATTGTATGCCCAATAAATTTATGAAATCCACTAAATTAGTTATTTTCCTAAGTTCTATCATTTATGTTATATTTCAGAATAAACTGGTCTTTTGTGGGACTTTGAATTTAGAACAGATTATGTAATAAAATTCAACTTATCTAGAGATTTTCATCTGGGGTGGGTTTTTCCTATGTATTTGACTTATTATCACTCTAATAAAATAATTTGAATCTAGCTACAACTATATTATAGTAGTAGAATCTAGTAATTTCGCAATTCGCATGGTATAATCCGGAAACGGATCCTTAATTTGCAGAGTTAATTGTCATTATGCAATGGAAAGGAGACAAAGAGGGCCTTGATTTAAGTGTCATGTCAATTAGTAGAATTTAATCACAAAAACAATATATATTTCGAATAGACTAGTTTTTTTTTTTTTTTTTTTTTTCCAAAATGTTTGGATCATTAAAAAAAAGACGTATTTGGTAACAAGAAAGTAGCTCTTGATTCTTCATTAATTTAATACAAGTAATTGGAACTATCTTCACTCTCACTTTGGAGCATGTTTATTATGTAAGCAAAGGATTCAATTAATGTTTTTATTAATTATGAAAACAATTCATTTTCCTAAAAAAAAATCATAATTGTTATTCACCCACATCAACAACTACGTACCAGAGACGAAATTTTAAAAAAAATAAGAAAAAGAAATTATTTATTTTCTTTTGTAATCTCAATGCTCCACGTGTACCCAACTCATAAAAAATTAATTTGAATTTAGTGAGATTAATACTAAGTTTAGAGCCTTGAAATATCACTTGCACAAATTGTTTGAAGTCATATCTATATCTGGAGAATTGTATTACACGGGAAATGGTTTATTTGTTGATATAAATAATTATTCGGAATTCCAAAACTATTACCTACCCACTGGCAGCAGATTGATAAATTTAGACTACATTACAATGTCTATTTAAATATATATATATATATATATATATATATATATATATTATCTTCAACATTTTTTTTTTGTCTCGAGTAATTGCTAAATATTTTGGGTTATTATTGCTATAATGGTCCCTGGCGATTATTGTCTCATTTTACTAATTTGTTAACCACACGCAACCTGCTACTCATAATCTTGACTGCTATTGAATGTTTGAAAATTTCCACTATAGATTTATAAGATTACTTCCAAAATTTGTACGAATTATATTAAATCCGACGTCTTACGATGAGAGAGAAACAACTACGTCTGCTCTTTTCCTTTTGTTAACACAAATGGATTTTTTTTTTTTTTTTTTTTACGTCGTGGGAATTTATAGTCGCTACCTTCGATGCGCATGCACTTGTTGAGGGGATTGAATTTGAGATATTTTTAGCTTCACGCAGCTCACACTATCACTAGACCATCCCATAAGGACGACAAATCTAATTTATTTTGATTAAACGTAGCTCTTACTAGATAAAATAAGAATATGTAAATTAAATTATATTTTATTATTTTAAAATATGCTTAGGCGAAATACGATACGGCATAAAAATGCAAGATGATTTAAAAGATTACAAATTGGAAAATACAAAAATAGACCGAATCATCAACCCGCTTGAGTTTTAAGGGAAGAGAAAAATACATATTTAATTAGGTATATGTTTGTTTGTTTGTTATTCTATATTAACTGAATATATAAACATCATTTCTTAAAATTGAGTCTTTGTATTACGTTAGAAGTGAGTCTCTGTGCTACATTAATTCCTTCATAATATCGATGAAATGTTTCCGAATTTATTATAATCCAAAATATATACGAATTTGGCTATTTTAAATGAAATGACAATAGTATAGGAACTCAATGTTGAGAAATAATAAAACAAGAATTTCAAGTAGGACAGTAAGTAGATAAACCCAATTATATTTTGTCCCCGAACACAATCATACATGAATCAACACAACCTTCAAACCACATGAAACATCTTTATAGGTTGAATCTGTCACAGTTATATTTAGAAAGTGTGATTTACCTATCATGTATGGTTTATCGGCTACTACACAAGAAACGAGAATTTACCCAATACGCCACGAAAGCAATGGCTACAGATTTCCACGACATTAAAAAATAAAAATAACGAAATAAATTCATATTTTATGAAGGACTGTAAAATAAATTGCATCGAACATTGTAGTACTTGTTAGAGAGAACATATACCATAATACCTTATTTAACATTTTTCTTTAATATACTTAGTGCTTGAGATACGTGATTTGTACAAAAAATAAAGTAAATATGTAAAAAAAATAGTGCGCAAGTTAAATTGGGAAACGCAGGAGGTGGAATCGCGTGTGGCATCGTCTCACTACATTTGGCTGCTTTTGGCCTCCAAATATTCCCTTCCTAACAAAACGACGACATTTAATAGTCGTTACCAAAAATATCCTGTGCCAAATATATAAACTTCGACTAATATGCATGATTATAACGTTTACAATTAATTACAGTTTAATTGGTTAAGCATGAGATAGATTAAGAAGATCTTATAATTGAGTCTAATTGTTATACTCAAGTAACAACCATACTTATATACAATTCGAATCTTCTGTTCCCTATAATGTTTCATTCTCTATTTCATTCTTCGGATTTTTGATATTTGACGATTTGGATATAATTATATACTCTATTTAGATAGAATAAACCCTAGACAATGCCACATGTCGTTCAATCAATAGACAGAATAGAGAATGAAATACGAAATGAGAGTAGGAAATCCCCAACTTTCAAAATTTTATGATTTTGCTTCCTAACTGAGAATTATGCCTCCAAATTTCTTAACTTTCAATTTATTTTTATTTTGTTTCTATCGTTAAATTCTCCCAAATTGACTACTACTATGGTAGTCGGAATATCCTAGTTGACATTTCATCTGTTAAACAAAACGACATCGTATGTTACTTAACCTCACGACGTTGAATCCAGTTGAATTAGAAGGTAAGGATTAGAATATATGATTGAGTGAGAATATAAATTTAGTTTAGGATATATTTATGAGCAGCATCGGGAGATTTTTTGTCGATTTTTCTTTATCGAATCATCAATACACACATGACATCTTTTCAATCAAGATTGTACAACCATAATACCTCGTTGTTGGCAGTAAAAATGTCGTCAATTTTTTTTTTTTTTCATGTCTTTGATTTCGTCTATACTCCATGACTGCTTTGTTGGTTTGATAAAAACTTACGGCTAAAATTGCTTAGATGCCACATATATTATATTATGTTACGTCAATAAATCCCGAACTTATTTTATTCGGAGGTAAAATCAGAATAAATTGAAAATGGAGGAATTTGCATACAGAATCTTTAATTGGTTTAGTAAAATAAAAATTTGTTGAAAGTTGATGAATTTATTTACCAATAATCCTATCTATTTAGGATGACTCAAAACTTAACGAAACAAAATTAGAAGAAGTAAAATTGAAATTAAACTAGAAATTACATATAAATTAAAAAAAAAATCATAAGATTTATTGACGGAGCCCTTACTAACTGCTACAAGCATTTCCTGCGTCCCATGCAGAGAGAGAGAGAGATAGAGAGAGATATATATATATATATATATATAGAGAGAGAGAGAGAGAAATCACATCCTTAATTCGCTCCCTAATTATTTTTTACAGTGATTTCAACTACAACCGTCCACGAATTATTCGAAAATCATAAATTTAAAACTCACGCTTTGTGCGAGGCAGCACTGACGTCATCATCCTCCGCCGCTCTGCACAGCGCCAACTGCGACGGCGTCCTCGGCATCTCCGCCGCCGCGGGGGAGGAAGACGGAGACTGTCCGATCAGCGCGAGCGATCCTTCGCTCCAGGAGCGGCGGATGGGGTAGGAGACCTTGTCGTACCTAGATCGGTGCGAGCAGCGGCCGGTGGAGTTGTGGAGAGCGCAGCCGCAGTTGCGGTGGTAGGGGCGGCGCTGAATCCCCAGATCCCCGGCCGGAATGCAGCCTTCGAACATGCTCCGGAATAGGCCGTCGCCGGCTGCTCCACTCCCCATGTGTGTGAGAATTAATTGATGGAGAGATTTTTTGTTGGAATTGATTGCTGTATTTGTATTTGATGTTGGTGCGCGTGGATTGAATGTCGAAGCAAATAGGAAAGAACGTGTAAAGTGATGGAGTGATTTTGTATTTGAAGCGGGACATGTGGAGGAATACACATAGTACACACAGTGGGCCCCACCTCCTATCAAACTTAGACTAGAAAGTTTATAAATTGCAGTATTATGCTTATGCTACTATGAACAATTAACTACTTTTTAAAAACAATTAGCAATTAATTACGACCTTAATTTGGTCGGTTGGTCCCACATTTGTTCACATTTATGATTTAACAGATCCATTTTCTAAACGCATTGGAGGATGAAATTTTTGGATCATAAATCAACTAAAGAGAAGTAGCAATTTCTATCAATTTTTACATGTTTCGCGATGTTGTCTATATTTCGCGATGCTGTCTATTCAGAGGTTTCGGATTCAAACTCTAATACTCTCCCTTCTTCGTGTTAGGAAAAAAAAAATATTACCATCATAAATATGCAAAAGAAAAACTAAATACTATCTTCCAACATTTTTTTTTCAAAAATATCACAGAATCAAAATTCAATTCTAGTATCAAAATTATGACTTTGCATATTAGAATGTCACGTGTAAATTTATTTTAAATTTTAGTACTATACATTTATACACGAGACTCCGGTATACAAGGTTAGAATTTTAATCAACGATACTTTTGATAAATATGAAGATCGATGGCAAGGTTTATTTATTTATTTATTTGCAAAGTTTGAAGATAGTGACAATATTTTTGTAAAATATGCTAAAATTCAAGGTAAGTTCCTAGTCACTCCATAATTTGCACACATGTAACGAAATTAATATAATTGTGGATCAAAGGATTTAATATCGTTAGAGATTAGTTATATTAACGTCTTCATCGGATAAGGTGGCAATGTATTCTAATACAATATTAGCATATTATAGAGATGGTTTTCGGATGTTCATACTAGAAAAAGTATTTTTCTATAATGTAGTTGTTACTTAGAGATTAAAAAGAATCTTAAATTTGAAATTAAAAATTTAGCTACTTCACCGTAAATCATACTTTCTCCGTCCCGTTTAACGTGGCTCGTTTTTCTTTCCAGACGTACCACTCAACTTGACTTATTTCTTTTTTTTTAGCAAATATTAGACTTAACAATTAACTCAAATTTACCTTTATGTGTTTAATTGCTATTTGTACAGTAGTCAGCTTTAAGGAACAATAAAAATGGACTCAAAATTACTTTATCATCAATAATTATATACACATCTCACATTTAGTTCCTTTATTCTTAATCTTCATATCGAAAAGAAATTAACCAAGTTGAATGAGACGAAGAGAATATATATATAAGTGCAGGTGATTACTAAACTAGCCAACAGTCAACAAGTCATGGCATTATTATATCATTATATTAACTATAACAATATCCAACTGAATTTGCCACTGTCACACAAAATTTTCCACAAGCAATTATAAGCTAACAATTGAAAATCTCCGAGTGAAATTCAACATAATATATTCCTCTTCGACCTCAAAATTAAAATAAAAAAAAAATTTATGTGCCGTTTTGGAATTCAATTTAGTAAGTCCATATATGTTTCAAACTTTCAATTGGCCAAATTCAAGAATTTTTACACAAGTAATGCGTCAGGTAAGACTCCTCTCTTGTGCAACGAAATAATTTTTCTTTGATTTGTTTGAATTTTACCAAATGAAACTTAAATATATTAATGTTTACCACCCACCCTGTTGCGATTTTAAACAGATTTTGATGCATTAAATAATTTAAGTTCCTATTCATGGCTTGCCATAATCTTCAAACCAAACTTATTTTGGTATTACTTCATCTTATGATCTTATTGTCCATGATAACCATTATGATATCGACAGCATAAAATTAGTCCTTTAAAAAATGAATTCGTGAAAATATTCTCGAGTTACATTAATTGGCATTCAAGATTTGATTCGAACGATTTTTTATTGATCGATGTCACAAAATTTAAAATATGAGTTGAATCTCAAATTCGTTGCAAGAAAACTCACCAAATTAAAAGAAGAAGTAAGGATATGGGGAAACAAAGTAGGCTAAAATTCAAACCTACTGAATCAGAATTGATTTATTTCTTGCTTGATTTATAAAAGACAACCAAAATGATTGAGCAAATTAAGAGAGAAATCAAATTCAATTAGTGTACCAAAACCAAATAAACATGGTTTCTTGTGCCTCTTTTTACTTCTTTTTCTTCTTCCTATTAGGTAATCTACCAAATGAGTTTTTCACGTCTCAAAATTAAAATAAAACATGACTACCATTTGTGAAATTTAACAGATTTGATAAATCAACGAGAAATTATTGTAGTCTTTGAATAGAAATCAATTAATGAATACCAAAAATTAAGACTTGAGAATTGTTGGGATTTTCATTCAAGGAAAATACCCTTAATTTGCTGCTTGTAGTGCGGCAAACACACGGTATTCTTTAGTAAAAGGCGAAAGAATAGTTCCCTATGTGTTTACAGCACAGCTGCGTAAGTTTGAAAATATGCATTCCACCATATTTATAATGTATGTCTCAGCTCTCTTAGTTCAACATCCGATGTGGGATATTGTATCTTCTCTTCTCTGTAAATACTATCATAATCTATTTGTATGCTTATGATTTTGTAATTAAGCCTATGAGTATTCCTATCCTCAAAAAATAAAAATAAATTAATAAAGCACCTATGAGTATTTCAAAGCAAATGTATTTTGTAGAACTTTTCAGAGTCTGGGGTTCAATTTTCTAAATAGAAAAATCATCCTAAGCTAGTTTTATTTTAATTTGCTGATTATCTACACCAGATCATTGTGACAATGCATCATCTAATAAATCCATTCCTTAATAAATCTTTAGAATGAAATCAAACCATGTCTTGGTTATAAATACTCAATTATTGCAATGTATACAAAACTAAAGTTTATGTAAAAAATGAAAGAAATATGGTCTAGATAGGATTAATTAAATATAGTTTTAGAAATATATTAATTAATTAATAGTTGGGCTATTAGATTAATTAATTGGAGACAAAAGAAAAGTTCGGCCCATATTACCTGGGGTAATAGGCGCCACTTATATTCCTATAAGTATAGGAATTCTGTTTTCTTTAACGAGTGATTTACGTATTATCATTCTCCACTCCAAAATTAGGGTTTAGTTCTTAGAGAAATATTAGGAGCACTACGTGATTTGATTTGGAGAATTTCTAGCGTTCTTGAATCAAATCTGCACTGTGAAATTGTTCCTTCATCAGTTCAACACTACACGTGGATACCATAGTAGCGGATTCAGTTATAGCAATTGGAACGAGTTAATATTCTACACAACAAGTAAGTTTTTCTTTCTGTTGTATTCATAGAAATCTCCACACAAAGTTAATTATAAGTCTAGATCTGTTTCTTGATAATTAATTCCGCTGCATATCATTAAATGATGTCAAGATAACCCTAAAAAAACTGCAAAAACTGCAGAAGTGATGTAGAGGGAGGTTCATATTTAAAAAGTCAATATCTTTTGGGTTTCAACTAACACTAATAAAGCTTCTTTAATAAAGTGTACCCTTCAAATATCAGCAAATGTACTTAGAATACTTTACATAACAGAAATATAATATAAATTAATTAACAAACTTAAAATTTAAACTTGGAAATTGTTGGGATTTTCAATTTAAGAAAAATACCCTTCAAAAAGTGGCGTATGCTACTTGATGTGCGGCAAACACACGGTATTCTTTAGTAAAAGGCGAAAGAATAGTTCGCTATGTGCTTACCGCGCAGCTGCGTAAGTTTAGCAGCAAACACTCCATCACATTTATAGGGATTTTCTCAGCTCTCCTATTGCATCTCCGATGTGGGATACTTTCTTGTTCCGAATCAATCCACCTCCATGGCCTCAAAGCTTACTTGATGCAATGTGATAATTAATAGTCGAGGAGAGAAGTTTATAAGGATGTTTCTTTGTTGGTTAAACGCATCAAGAAAGCAAATGTTAAACCATTATTGTGTTTCTCCATTTTAGGCGGCGAATTCTAGTTTAAATTTTTCTTGTTCATAACCTTGGTTTGCTTTTCAGCTAAATCATGGAAATACGCAGTTGTTATTGTCACAAATCTTTCTGTTGTCTCTTCTCTGTTAAATACTATCAGTAATTTATTTGTATGCTTATGATTTTGGTATGAGCTTATGAGTACTCTGTATTTTGTAGAACTCAATTTTATAAGCAGACAAAAAATCTTCATAAGCTAGTTTTATTTTAATTTTCTAATTATCAACATCAGACCGATGTGGCAATATGCATCATCTAATATGTCCATATTTGAGTTTACTTAGCAAATATTAGATTTAAATCAAACCATTTTTTACGTTAAAAGTACTCAATTATTGTAATGTATCTAAAATTAAAGTTAAGGTCTAAAATTGCAGTGGGAGTTTATACTTAAAAAAATGTGATATTGACATATGTAGCTATCATAACCATTTTCTTAAATAAAATGTAAATAGGTGAGCATTCATCTGATGGCAAGGCCAAATACTAAATAACAGAAGCAAAATGCAAATCAAATATCTTTACTTGAGAGATAAATAAAACTAATAAAGACTTAAAAAAATTTAACTTGGGAATTGATGGGATTTTCCGTTTATAGAAAATACCCTCCAAAAAGAAGCGTATGCTGCTTGGATTGCAGCAAACACACGGTATTCTTTAGTAAAAGGCGAAAGAATAGTTCGCTATGTGTTTACTGCACAGCTGCGTGAGCAAGTATATATGCATTCCTCCATATTTATAGGCTTTGGATCAACTCTCCTCCTTCAATATCCGATGTGGGATACTTGTTATTGCAATCTCTCTAGGTAATATGATGTGATAATAGTCAAAGAGAGAAGTTTGTTAAGCTATTATTGAGTTTTCTCCATTTTATTTTAGGTTGTGTTTTTACTTTGATGAAAATATTTTTCATAGGAACATGATGGATAATAAAAGATACTAGAAAATATTAACATTTCCATCATTTTTTTTATCACATGTTTACTAGTATGGAAAAGTTAATTATCACATGGTCCTCCCACCTTTTTCCTATTTTTATGTCTTTTATTCATGGAAAATATTATCACACCTCTCTCCCATGTTAATTAATATTTTCCACAATTAGTGAAAAATGGATGATAAATGGCTGCCTGGAAAGGTTATTCATTTTGTCCGAGGAAAATTAACCAACGTACTAAATATATGAAAAGTATGGAAAAAGGCTGAAAAACTTTTCCACCATTTTTTCATCAAATTAAACGCACCTTAAGTTGAATGTTATGTTATTCTCTATTATTTCCAAAGCTTTTTCAGTCTTAGCTTCGTTAATTTCCATCAAAATTAATCAAAATACGTGGGTGTAACCTATCTTTTCGTTTTTTCTTCTCTCTAAATATAATCGTAATTTATCCATATTTTATGAGTTCAGTTCCAAAATTAAGTCATCAAACACTGATTTTATTTTAATTTACTAATTATCAAACATCACACCGGAAATGCATCATCATCTAATCTAATAAATCTAATTTGAGTTTCCACAATAATAAGTTATTGAAATTAAATCAGACCATATTTTATGTTATCAATACAAAATTACTATAATTGTATTAAGCTGAAAGAAAAAGAAGAAGAACAAACTTGGATACATACATAAAATCCCGATCAAAGGCCCATAAATGTAATTACACAGAAGTTACACTAGAATTGGGAATGGGCACCATAATAACTTGCTAGAAACTAAAGATAGTTGATAGAAAACGTACATAAGCAAATAATCAAATATTTCCGGTGGCCGGAGCTCAACTTGTTCAATGCTGTAGCAGTCTTTCACCGGCAACAAATCCAGGAATGTCGATCTTCCCCTTCCCCTTCCTTCTCCTCTTCTCGACGCCCTCGAGATAAGGAATGCCAAGCAATTGCCATTTATAGTCAAAGATATTGAGTTTCATCGACGTTTGGGTATCCAAATCATAAACAATTAGCCGGCTACCCCCACCAGTCAGTCTTGCTTCGAGAAACAACAAGTGATCATCTTGTAAACCCAACGGTCTGTGGATACCATGACGAAGAGAGACAGCATATAACACGCACCACGACTCTTTTTTCACTTCCCATACAAAAAGCTGGATAGACAATAACACCTAAACAACCTCTGCACTCAACAAGTTCATGGTGAGTGTTTTGATCCCAAGGTAAACACAAGTGACCGAAGCTGTCAGTAGCAAAATCAAACGACACAACATGATAGCCCATGTCCTTGATCGAACAACCAACAAAGGAGGTAAGCCGCTAACTCTTCATGGCTATCTTTTTCAGATATTACAGATGCTATCCAATAACAACTCCTAGTGTCTTCAATATACACCCCGTCGTGTCTCAAGATAATGTCTGCAGGTGGTGTGATACTCTTCCACGAGTAGGATCTGAAAGAGAATAATTGAAAGTGTTCCTTAATGTAACTATAGTTGCTGATGATCTTCTAGATTTGGCATCATAGCCGAAACAACAAAATCTCAAACATCCACCGGAAGGGGGGAACTCGGCCAGAGGAGGAAGGCATTGAAATTGATTCGTTTCTATGTTATATAAAGAACTTGCCCACTACTACCACAAATATACAAATATCGAAAATAACCAGCAACACCAATAACCTCATCTATATCAAGGGGAAGCTTGATTGTGTCAGCCACATAGAAGTCTTCTTTGTAAGCAATAAGCGACAAACAATGCTTAAGACTACCACCATCATCATGAACGTGTATCAGAGCAAACCCACTCCTTCCTATATTTTTCCAAAAAAAGAAACAGTCAATTTCTATCATCGAATTCTAGTTCAACATTTAAAAACAGAAACAGTTAGTTAGTACTAATATTTTCTACAAAAAAACAAAATTAATTATATCATCACGATTTCGTCTCAACACAATAGGAATCCGTAAAACACAAACACCAAAAATAGATACAAGGCATAAGAAATACCAAACATGGGTCTTGGATAGTCATAGATATCGAGTTCTTTCATCGTTTTCGTTTCCAAATCATAAACCATAAACCACTCGATTTTGCTTAAGAGACAAAAAGTGATCATATTGTAAACCCAATGGTCTCTCTAAACCATGAAGAGAGACCTCATATAACCCCTCCCAAACCCCTTCTTTCACTTGGCGTAAAAAAACCCGAATAGATAGCCGCTCATCACAATAATAGACAATGGCACCTATCGAACCACGACACCCTACAAGTTCATATTTAAAGCCATCTTCACTTGCTGGTAAACCTGTTACACTAGCAGAATCCGGTAAAGGGAAGTGCCCGAATGTTTCAGTAGCAAAATCAAACGACACAACATGGTCCTCCTCCGAGTTTTTTGGAGATGGTGCTGCTATCCAATAACAACTCCCGGTCTCCTCAGCGAAGACTCCTCCCTTCTTTAAGTGAGAATTCGGTGCCCCAATCTCCTTCCACAAGCACGATCTGAACGAATAGACCTCAAAATCAAACATGTTAAACATGTGTCCCTTTCCAGTTTCCACCCTCATCATAATAGTGTAGGTGGCAATAATATCTGATCACCTTGTATTCTCTCGATTTAGCACTATAGCCGAGTCCACAGACTATCATGGAGGCACAATTGGGGGGGTGAGAGTAGAAGCGGAGGAGGACGGACCGCCATCCGATCATCTTTCACACTGCGTATGATGATTTCCCCCTTGTGACCATGTATACACACCAACCCCCGACAACGCAAAACAACGATAACCGAATCATAGAAATATAATGGAAGATGGGCCTTATTCTTCACCGAACAATCTTCCAATGAAGTAAGACATAAATAATTCTCACAATTACGTGACTGTGTCACAGCAAACCCATTCATTCCTGCATGTGATACAAAAAAAAAACAAAATTATAAGTACAGTCAATCTTCATCATCCTCATCGAATTAATTTCTAGTTACTTGCATGCATAAAAATTCCGACCCAGTGAAGAATTAATACCTAAAAACAAGGGCAGAAGGCGGAGACTGTGGGTGGGTGGCGGCGGCGCTCAAACGGGGTGGGTGGCTAGGGCTTGAATTGGAGTTTGAAGAATGTTGTTAATTTCTCAACCCAAATACAGTCCTAATTTCCTAATCCCATCATTCTTACAGCATTAAATCGAATCAGAATATTTTTTGTTGTGAATCAAGAAACCAAATACTATTACTTCTTCGTGATCGAGCTACAAAGTTACATAAAGTTGGTTAAATCATAATATATATATATATATGGGATGGTTATAATAGAAATAATTCCCCTTGTGTTAACTAGAAATAGATATAAGTCGTTCGTTTAAAAAAATTCTATGGTGGCGATTGAATCTCAATTATGGTTAATTAATTATAATTTTTACGAGAAGGGCAGCTTAGTAATAACCTTTATCACGTATCCACTCGCCTTAAAATTAGAAAGTATGTCAGCCATTCTCCATATATATTGCTTCATCTCTTTTTCATATACGTGGGTTTTTTAGGGGAATTATTAATACACTTTAATTGCTTATAGTTTATACAGAAAAACATAATAAATAATTTATTCCTTAAATTTCTAACATGCATACACTGTTTAAAAACAATGAAGTATACCATAATAAACAATCAATCATACCAACAACAGCAATATGAAATCATAATAGAAAACAATTAAGTATGCACAAAAAAAAAATCATAATACAAAAGCATTGTTCTATACCATAAAAAACAATGAAATCTACCAAAGAGAATAATATGTAACTATAATAAAAGCAATGAATTATGCTAAAAAAATCTGAAAATATAAATAAAACAATGAATTGCACCGAAAAAAACAATGAATAATGCCCAAAAAAAAAAAAGGCAATGAAACATACCCAAAAAAGCAAATGCACATAATAAAAATAATGAATTATATTAAATTTGAGAATATAATAATAATAATAATAATAATAATAATAATAATAATAATAATAATAATAATAATAATAATAATAATGAAACATACCAAAGAGTAAAATGCTTATAATAATTACAATGAAATATATATACAAAAACAATGAAATATATATAAAAATAAAAAGCAATGAAACTTAGCCAATAAAGCCAATGCACGAATAAGAGTAATGAATTATCTAAAAAATAATATGGCAAACTCTTTATAAATATCTTTTGATAAAAGTTAGTATAAGTTTTTTATACTCTTTTATAAGAGTATAAGTTTTATATACCAAAATTACTTAAAAGACTAAAATACTCTTACTTTTAATAAACAAATAAGAAAAGACAAAAAAAATGTAAAAAACCCTAACATATGCGATCACCCACTTTCCCACCCCACCACACATCACTTTCTATCTCTCTCTCTCTCCCTCAACCATCGACACACACGACGGCGCGCGCACACACGCACACACGATGGCAATGAGTGATCAATCCGCCAACGATGGAAAGTCAAGGGCATCGACATCTACCTCCGGCGAGGAGGAAGTACGACTCGTCGACAACGAACCACCGGTTAGTGCTAAAATTTCACACGAAATTGAATTTTGGGTTTGAAAATATATGCTTCTAAGTGTGTGTTTATGTTTGATTTATTGAATATGAGAACAATGCACATAATTGTATGAGCGTTAGAAGTGTTATATCTAATATTTGTTGATAAAAATTGGAGTTTGAAGGTGAAAAACGGGCTGCCCATGGTGGGTGTTTATGTACCCACGATGGCACCCATCGTGGGAAGCCCCATCGTGGGCACCCCGTCGTGGGCATCACGTTGTGGGCAGCCCCGTCGTGGGTTGTCCCATCGTGGGCAGCCCCATCGTGGGTGTCCAGGGACTGTTTTATAGGCTTTGGGTTTAGTGATTTTGTTGGTTTGAGCGATCGAACTTCTTTCCTTATAGTTTGTGTGTTTATATTGCAACCCGATTTTGATTGGATGAGACCTGGATTGCGTCATCATAACAAATTAATAAATATATATTGTCGTGAGATCCTATTTAAAGACATAATGAAGATATTTCGGCACTTTACGCGAAATCCAGTATGGTATCAAGAAGTGCTTGATGAATTTACGGCATGAATTGTTGGTCGTCTCATTAAACATAAGAGGCTTGAAAGTACAAACAGTGCCCTGCATCACTTATTAGCCCGTCAGTTGAGGGGTAGTGAGATCCCCCAAAATAAGACGTGGTTCCAAATTTTCGGGCGAACCCTCCGCTTCACAGCACGCGACTATGCGTGCATTACTGGATTGAATTTCAGAAGGATAAATTTCGACCCAAATGCGAGATATCTCCTCCGGCCTGATAGTCTTTTCCATAGAGTATTCAAAGGCCGCAAAACTAAAGTCATAGAAATGCATAATATGTTTAAAGATTTACAGTTGGGAGACAACCTCGAAGACTATGTGAAGGTAGCTAAGCTCTTACTTTACTACCGATTTCTCCGTTGTCAGGACCATAATATGGATGTCGAGGAATGGGCATGGGCATTAGTTGAGGATCCGGAAAGTCGGGAACAGTTTCTGTGAGGTGATTACACATATTAGGCATTAACTTACTACATCAACAACACCGCCAAGAATCTCAACCAATGTGACATTGGAACTTATCACTTTTACGGACCGATTTGGATTTTACAAATTTGGTCTTACGAGTGTATTCCACTGTTGGGACAGAACTGTGGAACCCGAACAGCCGCCGTTAGAGTCAAACCCCCTTTTGTTGAGTTCGATTTGAAGAGTAGATCTACGCCAAGTCCCTTGGGATCGACCCCACTTGTCATTAACTACTACCTTGTTGGGCAAGAGGTGTTTATAAATTTATTTGTGCGAAGAGTGTAACGGCAGCGCTTCGTCATACATCTCATCACACTGTGTGGTGCATATAAATGTATGGTGCGGTGCATATGGTCTGACCGTTAAAAAAAAGTTAACGAGTTGACCCGCTTTGACCAGGATCAAATTTTGACCATCTATCATGCAAAAATATGTAGTTGAGATTGATTCTCATTTTTTAAGATAAGGAGGCTTTTCACTATAATGCATCCCTATATATGTATGTATTTACGATATACGCAGGCCGGCCAGCATCTATTACTACATCGATCGTACTCTCTTCTCAAACCAAACTTAAGCTCAATCATCACAACCAACCAAATGGTGATGATGATCAAACACAAACTCTTTATTTAAGATTCAGTTATTGTATGTAATTAATCTTAATTATAATATTAATAAATTATAATTAGAAATAATACTCTAATTAAAAATGAATGAAGTTGATCAAACTAATATATAGACTTTAATTTTCTAGATTGAAGACTTCTATTATACATGAAAAATAGTGTTAAATTTTTTTAGAAGAATATACTACCTCCGGTCCCAAGTCTTTTCCTATCTTTCCTTTTTGGGATGGTCCCTAAGTTTATTCCTAACTACTTTTGGATACTACCTCACAACAAATTATTATTTATTACCCTTACTTTATCAACTTATTTACCTAAAATACCACATATGGTTCATCACTATCTTAATTAATTAATATATCACTACCCTCAATGTGGGACCCTTTCTCCACTCACAACAAATTCAATCACTTTTTCTCTACTCATAACTAATTCAACAATCTTTTTCTTTAATACCCGTGCCACTTCCTCCTACGAAGAGACTTGAGGACCGGAAGTAGTATAACTTATAGTGGGTTACAGAAGTAGGACAAAATGTATGCACGCTTGCAAAATGATGACAAAATTACAGTCAATTGTGGTGTTTATAGGACAAATATGAGGCGAAGCTTGTTTATGATGATTTAGATGATAGCAACAATTAATATAGGTTATAAAAACAAGAAAGAGAAAAAGAAAAACCTAACAACGAAGCTTAATTTTGTAGCAAGATAATTTTGATTACAATTTACTCTTGGACATTTGCAGCGCCAAACGAGCTTCAAATTTCACCATATCATGTTTGGCCAAATGTACAAGAGCCTCAATTCCACCCCCACTCTTTGTATCCATAAAAAAAATAATATTCTTGATGGGGAAATGGGTCTGCCCGGCCCAAAAGGGTTTGCCCCACCCGAAATCCTCGTACAAACGATACCCACACATGCTCGAGAAGTAAAAGGAAACCGGCTTCTTCTTCTCACTCTCACTCTCACTCTCACTGTTGTTCTTATAAACCACGTAGCCACTGTTGACGGCTTTCATTGCTGCCCTAATCTTCTGCACAACCTCAAAGCCGCCATCTCCTACTGCCGGCTTCGCAGCTGAAAGCCCAACTAGGTTTCCGAAGTGGTAATTGGACATTGGCGGGTCGGTCCGCCTCCGTAGGTCCATCGTATGTTGCAATGCGTACACATTATTCGGGTCGGATCTCGTGCCCGTGGCCGATGCAAATTGTGTCCATATAAAAGCCGACAGCGTCTCCACTCGACTCGGACGCTTGCCGCCGCCACCGCCGGAGTACCTTTCTTGGAGAAGGGAGATGATCGCGGCGGGGAATGTAAAAATTCTGCTGCTGAGCTCTTCTTTCGTCAATACCGAGGCGGGATCTAACACGGAGGGATCCTCCAGTGGCGGGAAGTAGGCGGCGGTGCCGAACTTTGGGAGCGGCATGCCACCGCCGTCTCCGTTTCTGGCGAAGGCGGACCAGGTGGTGGCGAACAAATTGTAAGATATTCCGTCGACGAGTTTGTGCGAGACGAGGATCGCAAGTGCGAGGCCGCCGCAGCGGAAAGAGGTGGCTTGAACAGCAAGGCAAAAATCGAGGGACTGTTCATCCGTTTGGAAAGGTAGTAATTTGTTGAGAACTTTAGGGTTTGTATGGGGCATAGCTTGCGAAAGGTCGCAGGCTGCTTCGGCTTCGAAGAAGGGTGCGCCGCCGTCGTTGCAGTCTATGTAGAGGTTGCCCACGAGGCGGCCGGCTAAGGGGTAGAATCTTGAGAGGACCTCCGGTAAGGATTTCTTCAATTGCTTTGATTTTTCTGTGTTGGAGATTTGGGGATTTTTTGCGTACAAGTAAACGAAGGGTGCCAATATTGGTGGCATTGATTGATCAAGAAATGAAAGGTGGTGTTTTTGTAGTGATTTTGGCGTAGGAGAAGATGGTTTGATGGTTTCTATGGAGATTACCTTTGTTTCAATCTCCATTCTGTCTTACTGCTAAAATGTCGAACTTTTGTTATTGATTTTATCTTCTATCTCAAAAGGGATGAGTACCCCTTTAACATTTATATACATATATATATATATATATATATATAGTGAAAGAGAGAGAGAGAGAGAGATTGGTTCATACAAAAACAAATGTTAGTGTGAGAATGCAAGAATAAGTTTAAATTACTTTGTAATCATGCTTAAATTAATATATTATCATGCTTAATTATGTTCATATCTTTTTATATAAACATATTTGTATGATCTATGATTGTGAATATTTGAAGCATGAATATATATCGATTCAAGTATGATCTTATATAAGCACATGAATCTTATTAAGCATGACAATCTATAATTTGAGCATGACCCGATATTAATTTAAGCATGTTCTCACGTTCTCATATCAGGAAATATTTTTATACTAACTCATCCATATATAATAACCAGGATTTATTAAAACAAAACATCAACAATATAATTGTTTTTTTTAATGTGCCATAATCGTGCTAATAATTTTGGACATTAGAAAAGATAAAGAGTAGAGTGTGAATGTGTAAACATGTGCATTGCATGGTTTATTTTTATAATCTTCAAGGGCCATAAAACTTGTAGATCTCGAGGACAAAGAGATTGTTGACTTTTATTTGTGAACTTGTGTGCACATATAATAATAATGACAATGGCAATGACAATGACGATAATAATAATAATAATAATAATAATAATAATAATAATGATGATGATGATGATGCGGTTTTTGAGTATTGATTTCTTGTTATGCTAGCGATGTATTTGTGCAGGCTAATCATTTTGTGGACTTATTACTAATTTCTTCTTATGCAACAATGTATTTTGTTAAATACATTTCCATTATTATTAATGACTAGCATGGTGGTATGGATTTGTGCTAAAAATAGGTAAGTAGGCCTCACTTTATGTGAGTGAAAAAAGATAAGTAGGGCTTTATTTCGTGGACAAATATTATATGATAAGTAGGGTTTTATTTTGTGAACGAAGGGAGTATATAATTGGACATTATTAACTTAAAACAAAACGTCAAGCGCTATCTCACCGTATGGTGGTGTGGATTTGTGCTGACATATAATTGTTTTTTTAATATGTCATAATCATGCTAATAATTGGACATTAGAAAAGATAAAGAACTAGTCTAATTGTGTCAACATGTGCATTGCATGGTTTATTTTAATAATCTTCAAAAGCCATAAACTTGTTGATCTCGAGGACAATGAGATTGTTGACTTTAAATTTTGTGAACTTGTGGGCACATATAGACCTGGCCAAAAAAATCGGAACTGGAGGAACCGAATCGAAATCGTACCGAAATCGTACCGAAATCGGTAGTTTTAGAATCGGAACCAAATAGTCGGTTCCTTTTTGGAACCGAGAACCTCTGGTTTCGGTTTGATTCTGGTTCCGAATTGACGATTCCTTTTATTTTTTATTTTTTTAATTTTATTTTTGTTTATATTTATATCATAATTCATATTATATCACGTAAATACTAATATTAGAAATGCATAAATATACATTTATAGAAGGAAAAAGTAGCAAAATAGGAAAAAATATATATATACATATATTAAAACTTTGGGTTCAATTTGGAACCGAGAACCGAAGAATCGAACCGAAATAGAAACCGACGGTTCCCGTTTGGAATTGAAACCGAAGAGGTAGGTGGTTCTGTTTCGATTCCTTTAAAGTAGAACTAAAAACCGTCGGTTCCGATTCCGGTTCAAAACCAAAACCGAAGTTTGGCTAATAATAATGATGATGATGATGATGATGAAGATGATGCTGCAGCGGTTCTGATGATTATTGATTTCTTCTTATGCTAGCGATGTATTTGTGCAGGCAAATCATTTTGTGGACTTATTACTAATTTCTTCTTATGCAACAATGTATATTATTAAAAACATTTTCATTATTTATCTAAATGAATGACCAGCAGATCGAACCAATTAGATTTGGTTCTACCCAATGTCAGAATTTCTTTTATTTTTAATTTGGAGACTTGGTAATCATGTAATGTATTTCTTGTGTTGAAGTTGGTGTTGCATGTTATTCATCTATATATATTATTTTCCCGTTTTCTGCGATTCGAATCATGTATCTCATAATTTTTTATATCATTCGCTAAAAATATGTCCCAATATTTTTCATACAAGCATTATCTTTCAAATACTCAGTTTATATGCTGTTAAGATCATTTTATTTAGTCAAATGGTTGGTATTATTAGAAGCATTCAGCACCCCCATTTTGACCTTTATGTTACATATAAATCGAAGGTGTTGTTATCAAATAGTAAGAAACTACATTTGATCATAAATGGTTATTGAAAGAAACAATAAAGATAATACTTCCCTTTTTTTTATGTTTTTTTCGCCGTGGTGACAGATTAAATTTCTAGAATTGGTCTCTAACAAAAGAAGATCTGTATGTGATTTCGTTCTAGTTGAATAGTTGGGTACTCCTTTCACATATCGAGACAATGTAACAAGTCGAAGACAACTCCAAAGGAGAACGTCCTTTGGACAATTAAGCTTGGAGAACAACTGCTTTGAAGAAGAAACCGGGGAAGTTTCCCGAAGAAGGCACGAGAGCTTGGACTACGTGATTTCTTCTGATAGGTCGAGGCATCGTACTGTTTAACATGGCCTGTTTTTTCGACACGCAAATTAAAAAGAAGAGAATTAGGTATAAAAATTATGTTTGATGTAGCTAATAAAGTGTCTTTTCTAGTCAATAAAGTGGATATAAAGTCAATGAAGTTGTGTTAAGTGAAGCTAATAAAGCACTAATTCTTTCCATAAACGAAACTAGATCATATTGAATGAACGGTCCAAAAAGAATATGTTTCATATTGAACACGACGGATAGAATATTTAGTTAAGCATTTAGCATCGGCATTTTGACCTTTACGTCTTACGTCTTACCTTTTTAAATATCAAGTTATTTTTTATAAGGGTGTGCTTATTTTGGTTATAACTTTATTATTGGAAAATGAGAAGAGGAAAAGGTAGGGTTATTGGCCTGTAAATTTCTCAACATTCAACAAAATCTCATTTTGCTCCCCAAGTAAAGATTCTGCCACAAATTCTTCACCTTTTAATTTATTTTGATTTTGCCTCTATCGTTGAATTCTAGTTGACATATTGTCCGATGAACAAAACGACGTCGTTTGTCACTTCACCAAACGACGTCGTTTCTAGTGAAATTAGAAGGTAAGGAATAGAAATATATATTTGCGTGAAAATTTAGATTCACTTTATGATAATTTTATAAGCAACACCGGGAGTAAATCTATGGCTTCTCCTTCATCGAGTTCGTCTAAACACACATCTTCTCAGCCAAGATTGTGCAACCATCATACCTTGTTGCTGGAGGTAAAGACGTCGCCACGTTCTTCCCAAACAACAGTACCATTTTAGTTTACTCAAAACGATGACATTTGATAAACCCTAACTTTTAATGCTACTCAAAATGTCACACAAGTGCCATATAGATTGTATTATGCCACGTCAGTAAATTCCGAAATTATTTCCGGCCGAAGGCCATCATCGAAGGCAAAATCAGAATAAGAAAATTCTTACATGGCCAATAACCTAAAAAAGTATAAAAATATTATTATTTCCATCTTTTTTTGTGACATTTTTACAAGGATAGAAAAGAAAATTTTTACATGTCCCCCTCCCCCTCCCCCCAATATTTGTCTTTCGTCAATTGAAAAATATTATAACACCTCTCCTATATTAATATTTTCCTCAATTGGAGTGAAAATGATGGAAAATGGCCCTGGAAACATTATTCATCATCCTTGGGGAATATTAACAATTGTAGTAAACGAATGAAGATGATGGAATAAAAGATGAAATTAAATATTTGTGTTTCACCATTTTCTATCAAAGTAAACACACCCTAACGGGTAAACGTGCATGGTGCGGTCCTCTGAATTGTTAATTTTTCAAATGTAATTAATTAATTAATTAAAATATTAATTACTTATAATTGACAAATTGAAAACTAATGAAGTTTAATTAATTTATTTTAATTTTCTAGATTAATTGTATTACAAATGAAAAATATCAACCGTCATCACGTCAAAAACAAAGGCATATATATATAGGGATGAGTTAGTATAAAAACATATCCTAATGTGAGAACGTGAGAATATGCTTAAACTAATTCGTAATGATGCTTAAATTTATATTTTGGCATGCTTAATAAGATTCATGTTTTTTATATTAACATTAATGCTTACATAAAATCCTGCTTGAATCTATATATATTTATGCTTGAAATAATCACAACTATCGATCATACAAAGATAATGTTTATATTAAAAAACATAATCTTATTAAGCATGACAGTATATTGATTTAAGCATAACTACATATTTATTTAAGCAGGTTCTCACGTTCTCACACTAGGATATATGATTATAATAGAAAACATTCCCCCGGAAGCTTTGGGTCCAGCCACCTTAGTGGGGGCACCTCTACTCGGAGCACGGGCTCGAGCCCTGTTCCGACACAATTAATGTTCCAAACCCGCATCGAACATTGGAGAGCAGCTTACTGAAGAAAGGGAGGCACGTGCACGCCTCGAGCAGCATGCCGAGGAAGAGGGACAAGCACGTGTACGACTCGAGTCACAGGCCGAAGAAGAGCAACAAGCACGTGTACAACTCGAGTCACGGTTTGCCGAGTTACGAGAATGTTCGCATCGGGCCAGTTTACTCCCCGTCCCCCTCCACCTACATGATTTACTTGTTGATTTTTTGTTGAACTTAATTCAGACTATTTATTATTTAGAAATTTTGAATATTGATACTATTTGTGTTGAACTTGACGAAGTTGTAATGAGATGTAATATTTATGTTTTATATGTATTGTTTTTGATGTAGTATTTACTTGTTTTAGTTTCGATTTGGTATATTGTTATTGATATTTAAGTCGAGATAGGGCACAAAAAAAACAAAAATAAATAAAGTTATTATATCGTAAATTACTGACGGAAAGTTCCGTAAGTAAAAATCATCAAAAAACCACAAAAATTACTAAGGGAAATTTCTGTCAGTAATCCGTCACAGCTAGCGGAGGAAGTTGTCCGGTTTATATTTCTGCCGGATTTTCCGTTAGTAATCCGTCAGTAAATTACTGACGGAAAATTTCCGTCAGTAATTTGTTTACTGACTCTCGTTTTTCTGACATACGTGTCGGTCAGTAATATGTTTTTCTGACGGAATATGGAAAAATTCCGTCAATAATTTACTTTTAGCTGGAATAAACATCATAATTATTGGGTTTTTTGCATTAAATATTGTATATTATTGCATGTTGAGTTACACGTTAGGATTTGTAGCAAAATAAGTAATGAATTTTTGTTTTTTTCCCAATACTTTGTGCACACAAAGCAGTTTGTCGAAATGGCTATTGTTTTCTTTTGTATCACTCAATGCATTGTAATCATCTTATTATTGTATATTGGGTCTAATATTGCATCATATTATTTGTTATTAATTTGTCACAAGTAGTAACACATTTTTGCTTGGAAATAATTAGACAGGATAAAAATTAATAAAAAGTATTTATTGTTTTCTTTTGTACTACTCAATGCATTTTAATCAATTTATTATTGTATATTAAAGTTTAATATTATGTTATAGTGTTTGTTATTGTATTTTTTATTTAATTATGCGTCATATTGTGTTATTGATTTGTACCACAAGTGAAATGCATTTTTTCTTAGGATTAAATTTCACATTTAAAAATTAATAAAAAATATTTATTGTTTTCTTTTGTATTATTCAATGCATTTTAATCAATTTGTTATTGTATATTAAGGTTAATATTGCGTTAAAGTATTTGTCATCGATCTGTATCAGAAGTAGTATGCATTTTTTGTATATATTTAAAATTGTTGTATGAAGTTTGTTAACTTGTGTGAAAATGTAATAAAAATTATAAATATAAGTTTATTTTACAATTACTTATTGAACTTTTACACAAATATTGTTGCATATTAATTTTAACATTGTTGTATGATTTGATCTTGATATTGATTTGTAGCAAAATTTGTAGTGTCTTTTCCTTCTTTACCATGTTTACCCTATTTCGTACAGATGAGAACACATGCATAGAAACTAGATCGAAAAGTCGAACACCAACAAGAAGCTTGGTGAAAAGGCGTAAATGTTTAGTTGTGAAAGTGTCTTGTGGAAAAGAGAAGAAACAAAGAAGACGATGTATTGTGTCCAAGGTTAATGAGTAGGTGCTGCCCACAAGTCCTATTTAACACAATTGAATTGTTAGAGGATAAACAAAATTAAAACAAGCTATTAGGGAGTTGGGGTTCAGCCATATCCTAGGATTACAAGTAACAGAGTTGTCGTCTAGACTTGCCTATTGGTTGTTAGACAAGTTTGATCCGATAAGTTGTGATATTATGCTACAAAGGGAAAGAAAGCTACACCATTGACGCAAAAGATGTGTATCGTGTGTTTGGATTTCCACAAGGACCTCAACAGATTGTCAAGAAATCGCATTTTTTGATTTGTACCATAAGTGAAATGCATTTTTTTAGGATTAAATTTCACATTTAAAAATTAATAAAAAATATTTATTATTTTCTTTTGTATTATTCAATGCATTTGTTATTGTATATTAAGGTTAATATTGCGTTAAAGTATCTGTTATCGTTTTGTATCATAAGTAGTATGCAATTTTTGTATATATTTAGAATTGTTGTATGGAGTTTGTTAATTTGTGTGAAAATGTATTAAAAATTATAAATATAAGTTTATTTTTACAATTACTTGTTGCACTTTTACACAAATATTATTGCATATTAATTTTAATATTGTTACAGATACATTCAAAGCTCTCCAGTCAAACAAAAGGGAACAAAAATAATAATAAAAAAATGACTAAGTTCAAATTTACAAAGTAAATGCATCTCTATTCTTATGTCGACGATAAAAAAATAAATAAATAAAATAAGTTTTGAAAACATACCTCTAGAATGCACGAGATGATGTTCCGATAAAGCTTACATGGAGAACTAAGGAAGCAACTTTGATGAACTTACCTTGAAAAAATAATTATGGGTGCAGACTTCTATCCAATAATTAATTTATAATCCCTTAAAATAAGGAATTAAAACAACTTATTATTGAGAGCATGATATGTTGTTCAATGTGGTCAACTTTTAATAATATGAGATATACAATTCTACCCTTATTATTTATTTTTATATATCTGCAAAATAAAAAATATACTATAAAAATCCATTAATATAGGCTATAGATCTATTTAAATGAACAATCATGATTCATTTTTATTTAACACATATGAATTCTTTTCTATTTGATCTCTATCATATATATATACTCCCTCATTACTTGAAACATTAATGCACCATTTAATGTTCGGTGCGTAGTTTAATAAAGCTGATAAAGTTGTATAAAGTAGTGTAAAAAGGCTTGAGGGGTAGTGTTAAGCTTGAATTTTAAATAGTCTACCGCCCCGTGCGATGCACGGGGGTTCATATTGTAATATGTTATTGTTGGGGTCGAGTTTCAATTTCCGATTCCATTTTGATTCTAACCTATAAACCAAATCCTGAAAATGAAATCAAGCGAATTAGCCGAACTAAGCAAACAAGAATTTTGATTGATTTAAATACACCAATTTTTTTTAAATATTGAAAATAAGTTATTTTCACTCTAAATAAAACAAAATAGATATTACAACCTCATTTCATATAAGATTAAGAAGAAAACTTCTAATACAATATATATAACTACAATATTCAAACAGAAAAAAAAAAAAAAAAAAAAGAACTTGATCAAGTACTCCCACTTATTCAAAATATACGTTCTTTTAATTTTTGCTTTAATAATTTTGCAAATTGTATGTCATTGTAGCATTTTTTCCCCTACTAATTTAGTAATAATTGTCCCTAATTAACTTGCCTCAAAGTTCCACAATTTTCACTCTTCAAGTAATTTCATTTCATAGTTTCAGTAAAACAAAGAAATTTTAATTCATCATTTATTATAAATAAATTTATGCAAAAATTTAGTCCTTCATTTGTGTGCACAAGGTCAAAATGGCATGCATTTGAATAGGAGTAGATATATTTTGAACGAACAATTCTCGATGTATTATTTCTGCTGAATGTATCGGTCCTTCATTTTTATTTTATTTTTACATATGAATAATGTTAGATTTTAATCTGACGAGCTATGTCAATGAGACTGTTGGTAACATGTTTGCGTCAGTTATCAGTTAGTTATAATCGAATATTTATTTAATTGTATATTATTTTCTTTTCCTTTTTATATACTAAATTTGTGTAGATAAATGAATAGTTGGACGACAGTTATTGGAATGAAAGAGTTGGATCCGAGTGAAAGTGCAAGGAAGTTTTCAATGTATGGCATGGTAGGAGATCATGGGTTGTAACTGACAAGTAACTGTCACCATCCACTCCTATATTAACCGGGTGGAATGAAGTGGATAGCAGAAGTTATTGACGTCCAAATGATGAGAGGGTGGAAATAAACTGCTCAGTATAAGGAGGGCTATAAATACTGCAAGGAATTCCCTTTACAAGGTTGCGCAATTCGTCTGAAAAATACTCTGCAAATTTCAGTTTCAGCATTCGCCATTCTGCCTACTTTTGTGTTAGTAACATCACCAACCGACACAGTCACTGCAGCAGATTGTGGAATCTGCCAAGTGTTGAAGTTTGGTTTGTGGAGGAGCAAATCACGAAAGTAGGTAGTCTTATTTAGATTAGTCTTCTTCTAGATTAATCTTTCTTTCATGTTCTTATACTTAGGCAAATTCATAGGTTGTAAAGTTTTGAACGTGTTGTGTTAGTAGATTAGTCTAGGTTTAGATTTAATCTTCTAAATCATTCAATACTTGAAGTCTTGTTGGCAGAGAAGTTCAAATGTTATTTTATCATTTCTGTATTGTAATCGTTGGTTTCAATATAGTGAATTCGCAGGTCTAAACAACCTACACAAAGTTGTTTTTGTTGTAATCTCAGACACTTGTTTTTAACAAATACATTACCATATTGTAAAGTAAATAATTGCCCACCTCCAACCCCACCAATCTAATGAAGTTTGTTAGCATAAAAATTTATACTACAGTAGAATATCATATATTCCATGTATTATTTTTTAGGGAACTCCATATATTATGAAAGAACATTATTCATTCGGTATATGAGTTGCCTGAATCTTGAAGGTGCATGTAACTTCATGAATGAAAAAAAAAAAGAAAAAAAAAATGAGAAAAAGGAAAGATGGTGACATAGGGAAGTGCACATATTGCGAGAAAGAAGCGAATACAATGATGTAAAATAAATGCGTCATTCAAATATACAACACAAAAATTAAAGAATGAGACTGTTGAACTTCCCAAAGCTACGGTTCAAACAAAATAAGCTGACTGAAAATAAAAGCAAACATAAAAAATAGTCGAAAAAGTTACAACAATTTTAGGCTGGAAAACATGATGCTTTGGTTTTGCTATTTTTTAAAACTATAAATATATATATATATATATATTACAATTAGCACTTGGTGCTTTAAACCACCCACCTCCATTTTATAAATTCTGTATGTCACTTTAATTCTTGCACATCATTTTTTTATTTTAATGGTTTCTATACATCAATTTTAATTAAGTTCATTTGTTTATTGAGAGATGTAATTTCATTAAATAAATGCTAGGTAATATTAAAATAAAGTAACAAAGCCAAAATTTTAAGTGAAGACAGATTTTTCATTTATTGATGGAACAACTTGAAAATTACAGTGTATTAATTGATGTTGATTAGTGGATTAAATAAATATTGTGTTTTTTTAATTGGATAATTAGTGTTGATTAGTGAATTAATTAAGTTTGGTTGGATTAAGTAGTGGTTGATAAAGTAATGGCAAATGGTGTAAATAAGTGAGATTGAAAGGTAGTGCATTATTTGATGTACAGTGCAAATGTAGTAAGTAATGCATTATTTGAAGTACGGTGGGAGTATATATATTAATTCTCATCTCTTATATCTCAAATTAAATTCTAATAAAATCACAATGCATCTTTATCTCTATTCACATCGAAAATCATATAATAATTAAAAATGCTTATCTAATATTACGAGTAGGAGTATCTCTAAACATATATATTAGTTTATACGTATACATATTATTAAGTTTAATCCTTCACATCATTTTGTTTTTTGCAAGATAATCCTTCACATCATTAATGCTAAATCTCAAATATTCTGTACGTTGATAATCTGTTAAATTATCTATATATTTAAAGTTGGATTAACTTTAATCATTGGCATCATGAATGTTAAATCTCTCTTTGGCCGAGCTAGAAGTTAACGTAAAGCTCCCAATCAATTTTCCAACATGTCTATCGTGTTAAGTCTTCAAAACCATACCTCCACACGACTTTGAAGATTACTTTAATATGATGTGACAATAGTCAAAGAGAGAATTTTGTGAAAAGATGCTTGTCAAGTCAAACCATTATTGAGTTTTTCTCCATTTTATGCCTGTGCATTTTGGTTGAATGTTTATTCTATGTTATTCCAAAGCTTTTTCATAGTCTTGGCTTGCTTTGCTTCAAAATTAATCAAAATATGTGAGTGTAACCTATTTTTTCGTTTTTCCAATATAATCATAATTTATCCATATTTTACGACTTCGGTATTGAGCCTATGAAGAAGATCCCAAACACATTTAGTTTGAAAACCTTTTCAGAGTATGGAGTTCAGTTGTTTAAGAAGTAATCAAACCATCAAACAATGGTCAATTTACTAATTATCAAACATCACACCAGGCACTGCATCGTTATCTAATCTAATTTGAGTTTCCATAATAATAAATAATTGAAATTAAATCAGACCATATTTTATGTTATCAATAGTCCCCTGGGGATGGCCTAATGGTAAAAGTTGGCGCCTAAGACTGAAAGGTCACAGGTTCGAACCCATGACACGCCTCTATAGGTCGAGTCTGGCACACTTGTAATTGGAAAGTGTGGTTTACCTACACTGTGTGGTTTGAAGGCTACTGCACAAGGGACGGGGATTTACCTACACTGTGCGTACCGAAAGAGTAGCGGCTGCAGATTCCCACCATATCAAAAAAAAGAAAATACAAAATTACTATAAATGTATAAAGCTGAAAGAGAACAAAACAGAAAATAAGAACAAACATAAATGCATACATAAAATCCGTTTGAAGGCCCAAAAATAAGAACAAACATGATTGTATCTCGAGCTTGTAAAATCTTCCTCAACACCCATCAACATTGAGCTGGTATATACACTCCTTAATTTTGTTACGAAAATAAAAGTAACAATTTTTGTGCTCCAACATGTTAGCCATTTTACAATAGGGATAATTGTCTATAAATCCTCAACCTTTCCTCAAATTTGGAAATTGTATATGACTTTTTCATTTTCGCACAGAAAACCATCACCTGCCTTTTTTTTCTGATTTTGCACTTCCGGTCGACTTCCCCCCATTTTTTTCTGACGTGGCTTCTCGGAACGCCATGTTGGAGGCTGGAAATGACACGTTGGAGACCGAAGTAGACAAAACGACGTCGTTTTGATAATTTTAACTTAAAAAAAATAAAAAAATAAACACATCATGTGTGCCAACTCATTAAAAAAAAAAGCTTCTTCTCCTCTCTCCCTATCTCCTTCCGCCACCGTCGCCACCGGTTGCCGCCGCCGCCAATGGTGGTGCCAACCCTACATTCCAGGCGAGCAAAGCTCAGCTCTACAACGCGATGCGTCGCAGCGGAGCGTCTCCAATCTCGATTCAGGGAGCTCCAATTCGAGGCTGATTTCTCGATTCTACGTCCGCACCCGCGCAGCGGCGGAGCCGTCGAAGGTGAAGGTGAAGGACGTCGAAGGTGAAGGACGTTTTACTCTCTTGCCCAACTCTCTCTCTCTCTCTCGTATATCTCTCTTGCCCAACTCTTTCTCTCTCGTATATCTCTCTTTCAAACCTCATCTCTGACCGCCACACCATATTCTCCGACAACCACCACCACCACCACCCATCCACCACCACCCATCTGCAAACCCTACACAAATTGACTGTTAGGCCGGCAGCAAATCCCCAAATTCCAACCTCTCCTTCAACCACCAACAAGCAAATCCAAGGCCGGCAGCAAATCCCCAAATTCCAACCTCTTCTTCAACCACCAACAATCAAATCCAGAGAGAGAGAGAGATTCAATAATTTTTCTTTTCGAAACAGAGAGAGAGATTGAGAATAGCGATACAAGAGCAGGAGAGCGCGGCGGCGACGATGAGCGGGACGATCGAGCGGCTGAGGGAGGCGGCGGCGGAGGATGCCGAGTCGGTGACGGCTCATAAGGAGATGTTGAAAGGAGATGGACGAGATGGGAGAAGATGGCGACGCATAAGGAGAGAAGGAAAAAGTGGGGTATTGGTTACGGCGGCACGGTGGCGGTCGGAGGCGGGGGTGGAGGTGCCAATGGCAGAAATGGGTGTGACGGCGAAGGCGATGTGAATATGGGTGGGGAGAGGGAGACAGACGGTAGAGAAGGGGTGAGAGGGGTGATAGCATATTTTTAATTTTTATTTTCTTTTCTTAAAAAATTAGTTGGCAGTATGATGTGTAATTTTTTATTTTTGTTTATATTTCTTTTACACAAAACGACGTCGTATTGTAAATTCCGACATCCACGTCAGAAATTAATTGGGGGAAATCGACCGGAAGTGCAAAATCAGAAGAAGAAAAAAAAGCCAGGTGATGATTTTCTGTGCGAAAATGAAAAAGTCATATACAATTTCCGAATTTGAGGAAAGGTTCAGGATTTACAGATAATTATCCCTTTACAATAATGTAAGCGTCAAAAAGTAGTTATCAAGACATAAGTAGTAAGAAAAATAAAACATTGAGTATTTCATCAACAGTTTAGATGGAGAAATCTATACTACCATAAAAGCCAAGTTTTCAACATATTAACATAATGCCCTTTTCCCGCCTAAACACAATTGGACTCCACTAATGAGCTGTCATGTGTAATATGTTAATATTTTTGCTACTTGAAGTGCGGCAAACACACGGTATTCTTTAGTAAAAGGCGAAAGAATAGTTCACTATGTGCTTACCGCGCAGCTGCGTAAGTTTAGCAGCAAACATTCCACCATATTTATAGGGATTTTCTCAGCTCTCCTATTGCCTCATCCGATGTGGGAAACTTTCTTGTTCCGATTCGTCGCCTCGATCGACCGACAATCAAATCCACCTCCATGGCCTCAAAGCTTACTTGATGCAATGTGATAATAGTCAAGGAGAGAAGTTTATAAGGATGTTTCTTTGTTGGTTAAACGCTTCAAGAAAGCAAATGGTAAACCATTATTGTGTTTCTCCATTATTGTGTTCCTAAAATAAATTCTCCATTTTAGGAGTTGTTATTGTCACAAATCTTCTGTTGTCTCTTCTCTGTTAAATACTATCAGTAATTTATTTGTATGCTTATGATTTTGGTATGAGCCTATGAGTACTCCAATACAAATGTATTTTGTAGAACTCAATTTTATAAGCAGATAAAATCTTCAAAAGCTGGTTTTATTTTAATTTTCTAATTATCAACATTAGACCGATGTGGCAATGCATCATCTAATATGTCCATATTTGAGTTTACTTAGCAAATTATTAGATTTAAATCAAACCATTTTTTACGTTAAAAGTACTCGATTATTGTAATGTATCTAAAATTAAAGTTAAGGTCTAAAATTGCAGAGGGAGTTTATACTTACAAAAAAAATGTGATATTGACATATGTAGCTGTCATAACCTTTTTCTTAAATAAAATGTAAATAGGTCAGCATTCATCAGATGGCAAGGCCAAATACTAAATAACAGAAGCAAAATGCAAATCAAATATCTTTACTTAAGAGATAAATAAAACTAATAAAGACTTAAAAAAAATTTTAACTTGGGAGTTGATAAGATTTTCCATTTACGGAAAATACCCTCCAAAAAATAGCATATGCTGCTTGAATTGCAGCAAACACACGGTATTCTTTAGTAAAAGGCGAAAGAATAGTTCGCTATGCGTTTACTGAGCAGCTGCGTGAGCTAGTAGCAATGCATTCCTCCATATTTATAGGGTTTAGCTCAACTCTCCTCCTTCAATATCCGATGTGGGATACTTGTTGTTCCAATCTCTCTAGGCAATATGATGTGATAATAGTCAAAGAGAGAAGTTTGTCAA
Source organism: Schizonepeta tenuifolia (assembly GCA_029490685.1). NCBI lineage: Eukaryota > Viridiplantae > Streptophyta > Magnoliopsida > Lamiales > Lamiaceae > Schizonepeta > Schizonepeta tenuifolia. The sequence goes on from CM055957.1 coordinate 85,229,915, forward strand.
GCCATTATTGAGTTTTCTTCATTTTATTTTAGGGTGCGTTTATTTTTAATGGAAAATAATGGATAAGAAAAGATAGAAAATGTTAATATTTTCATCCGCTTTTTATTACATCTTTATTAGGATGAAAATGCACCAAATAAAAGGACAAAAATTTCAATAAAATATGCAGATAGGACCACCCCACCCACATTCACTATAATATTCAATGCTCAAACAACCCCAACATCCAACCCCACCAACCTCATTTAATTAACCCACAACACTAAACCCTAAACATTGCATCGTCGGGACCACCCACAAAACACCGCGCTCAGAATAAAATCAAAAAGAGAAAGAGAGTGTGGTCACTTACTGTAAATCGGTGGAGGCCGATTAAGGTTGCGTTTCTCCCTCAATGTCACCATTGTAGGACGTCGCCTTCACCACTAGCGCAAGAAATTGGACCAGAAATTCACCGTCGACCAAATATTTGGGGATTTCTCCAGCAGTTAGGGTTCGAGTTCGAGCTGTTAGAATTTGGGGGTTGATGATCCCGATACGAGTTCGGGTGTATGGGGGGGGAATACACCAGATGCAACTTTTTAAAAACAACCCCCTAAAAATAAACTCAACCGAGTAAAGCAACTCAGTTGGAATCACAACTAAGTAAAGAACACTCAGCTGGAAGTGAAGTGCTGTGCGGAATGTGGTGGAAATTAAACTCGTATAAAATCAACTCACGCGTTTATGCAAGGTCGGTCAAGAACCAAGACAGTTGAGAATGCTCAGATGCAGTTTGTATGCAGGTTAGTAAGTCAGTTGAATATGCAATAAATAACTGAACAAAATAAACACAACACACAGAGATTTACGTGGTTCGGAGAAAACTCCTACGTCCACGGGGAGTTGTGAGTCCACATAACTCAGTCCAAGTTCTTCTGGACAAACCACACAGCTTACGCGGGCTGTGCAACCGTTAAGGATAAGTTTGCGGGTACTTATCAACCTTACAGATTAGTTTACGGGTACTAATCAACCTATCTACTCAATTCCGGGAAAAGTAGGGTCCTAACACTCCTTTTGAGAGGATGTGTGAAAAAGGTTGGTTCCAACTAAAAGCTCGAACACGAAGTGAGCTATGATCTAACACTCTACGAACTCTCACTAAGTGATGTTCTCAAGGTTCGATCAAAAGACACAGAAACTTTCTAACACTCTAGAACTCTCAACAAGTGATGTTCTAAGAGATTGATTGTAGTTCAGCTCGTGAAGAATTTTGTTCTTACGTTCGCTCTTTGGTTTCTTCTCACGTGTGTGTCTTGTGTGTGTCTTTGAATGAAGGCCTCTATTTATAGGCGGAGAGAATCAACTAGCCGTTGGAGGAGCTGTTGATCTCTATTCTTTGAAAGCGATGGCTTGTCTCTCATCTCTGCAGACTTTCCAGATTTGGCAACTGCATGCTTCTGCTTTCCATCTGAGACAGCCTTGTGTTGGGCCAAATGAGGTAATGATAGAGAGTCAAACCTTCATGTGACTTCCTTGTTTGAAATTCAAATCTCAACGTTGGACTTTCAACAGAGGTGGTCGGTTGAGAGCTTCGTTCTTCATCTGACTTGTTCTTCAGCTGATGTTCTTTCTGAAAGCTAACAGTTGAATGAGTCGAGCTTCATGCTGTTGATCTTCTTGGTTGAGTTCTACAACTGATGTTCTGAAACTGAACGCTCAGTTGTCTTCCTCGTATCTGATCAGTTGGGTTCGAACGCTCAGATGACTTCCTTTCATCTGATGTTCTCTTCCCCCATACTGCTTCTCATCTGATGAACGCTCAGTTGTTTTCCTTACAACTGATGTTCTATCTCTTGAACGCTGAGTTGTCTTCCTTACAACTGATAAACTCTCTTGCGACTTCTTCCTTTGAATACTTAGTCGATTTTTGCATCTTGAACGTAAATTCCCCCTTTTTAATATAATGAATGCTCAGTTGTCTTCCTCACCACTGATGTTCTATCCGAGTGAACATAACTTCCCCCTTCTTGAATTCTTATGAAAAGAACGTTCAGTTGTCTTTCTTGCAACTGATGTTCTATCTCTGACTGAAGCCTTGTTGTCGTCTTCAGCTGGAGACCTGTAAAGATGAAATCTTAACAATGCTCAAACAGCGAGCCTAACAGCTAACATTAGGAACTGGCAACATCTACTCGGTTGGGGTCAGTTGGTTTTGGAATCAATCAAAACTTTTACTTAAATTTCCCAACAATTTTCCCCTTTTTGATGATGTCAAAACCCTTACTCTCTTACAGATCAAGACTCAATAACTTTAAAACCCTTATAAAATTCTTACATATCCAAAATCTCAGCTGAAATTCTAGACAGTCTATAAGATGAAAACATCAAAGGGTTAGCACAGTTATAACATGGTATTGAAATGACTTGGTAATTCAGAGCTTGGACAATGAGGGATTGTGCGTCAAGTTGAATCGTATAACTGAATAGTTTTTATTACAACTCATGATTACACAGATAAGCACAAAAGCCAAAAATTACAACAGTTGCTCAAAAACTAACTGAGCTAATACTGGAGCCCATACTTGCTAAATATTCTGACAAAAATTTCCCTCTTGGCAGCTGACTCCTTGAAAATGTCCACCCCATGCTCCTTGCACACCTGCCTTGCCTCGGCTGCAATCTTCATGCGGTTGGGATTGTGTGAGTCTGGGAGGAAGGGAGGTTGATATGTGACTCTCTTGGGAACCGGAACTGTGCTCAAGTCCAGCTTGGCTTCAATCATAGCTCGCCTGAACTGACTGAACATTCCCGGGTCCCCAGAGTGCAGCTCGATCAACGCTTCCTTGAACGCTTTCCTCGGGTCGTTGGTTGCGTAAACCTTTCTATAGTAGAAGTCGTTTACGAACTCCTGCTTGAACAGCTCTCATTCTTCATTCCATTCGATCGGCATCCACTTATCAACATGCCTAAACCGACTCAGAACCTTGGACTTCCCTGGCAACCTCTGTTGCTTCAACCGAGCTTCAGCGTTTGATTGATGCTTGTTGATGCGGCGTCGGCTGCGGGAGGCAACATTCCGGTCCAAGTTCTGGGAAATCTTCTTCAGCTCGTCTTCGAACTGGTTCACTCTCCTCGCCTGGCTGGCGGCAAACTTCTTTATCCAGCTCGGGTTCATGTAGTCTTTTTCATCAACATCCATAGCCTTAGCAGCTGCAATGCACTCTTCGGTTGTGATACCGTCGAGTTCCGAATCTAGCTGGCTGCGATCTCGGCTATGGAGTTGTATGAAACTCCGAACTTCTCTGCCTGCTCCAAGTCTTTTTCCATTCCAGCTCCACCGACTTCGGTTGGCTTGGAAGCAACAGATCTCCTCTTCAGTTGAGATTTTGTCACAGCTGGCGTCTCTCCTTCGGCTTGGGTCTCTTCTTCGCCCTGCACCTCAACATCCGCCTCATTCTCTTCCCCCTTTTTGGCATCAGCAACAAGGCTTGCTACTGATCCATCCAGAGAGGTGAGCTGTTGTTCGGCAAGTTGAATGCGGTTGAAGAGTTCATCGACCGCGCACTCGAGCTCAACCTTCTTCGCCAATGCAGAGTCCTGGCGCTCTTGTTCGGCTTTCTTCAAGGAAGAGAGGTTCTCGATGACCTCAGTTTGAAAAGCCACGAACTCAGCCCATCGCGACTCGAAGCGAGACTCCCATTCAGCATCTTGTGTTTGTTGGGACTTGGCGAGATTTGAGTCGGCCAGGGATTTGAAAACGTTCAGCTCAGACTTCATTCCCAACAGAATGGACTTCAGCTCCGACATATCTTGGCTGGTGGAGGAGGAGAATTCTTCCAGCTTGGTCTTCATCGCAACATTCTCCTTCACCAGTTGCTGGTTCTTCACTTCTTGTGCTTCCAACACCCTCAACTGATCTTCTTTATGTTGTTGGAGGTTGGCAAGCAACTCGGTTCGCAGCTGATTCACCCTCTCAGCTATCAGTGCACATATTTCTTCGAAAGAGGGAGCAGTCTGATCAGCTGGTGGGGCTTGGTCAATTGGAGCTGGTTGCTGAACTGTCACCATGGCTTGTCGGTTGGCCAGGTACAGTTGCAGCACTTGTTCTTCTTCCTTAGCTGCGGCGGCGGCTGCGTCCAGATCGTCAAGGAAGTCAGCTGACTTGATCAGCATGCTGTCAAGAAAATCAATACATTCCTGTCCAGTTGCCTCCCTGGTGTCAGTCCCTTCGGCCTTGCTCTGGTCCAGACGACGAGTGAGCAACGCAACCTTGTTGTTGTAAGCCACTTCCAGGTTGGAGTAGTTGAAGTAGGCTCGGATGCGGGACTCGTCTGACTTCAGCTTGTCCCAGCTCTGCACCCTAATCGTATCTTCTTTCACGTACCAATGACTGAAGATCAGGTGGAACTGGTACAATAGTTCGGTTCCCAGAGTGGCGAAGACTGGCATGTTGCGAGCTTCCGGGAACATGGCTATCAACTTCTGGAAGCAGTAGGCCACCCTGCCCTCGTGCTCCAGCGCAACTGCCTGAAGGTCGTCTTCTTCATTTATTGGGGAGGGAGAAAGATCATATGGTAAAGGTTCAAAAGGTTCATCAATGTTGGCCAAAGAGTCGGTCGCAACATCGGCATCGAGCTGGGAGCTCAGAATATTGGATTCGGTTGGGAGAGGGGTTTCAATTGTTTCCTCAACATTGGCCGAAGGAGTGGTCACAATGTTGGCATCGAGCAATGAGCTCGGAACATTTAGGTCTGGTTGGGTAGAGTGAGCAAGAGGCTCTGGGGGCGGTACGGCATTAACTCCTGCCGTGGGGGAGGTTGGAGCGAGTTCAAGTTCCTCAGAGGAGGAAGATGCATCCGACGTCAAGTCCGTCTCCATTCCTTCAGCCTCATCAGCAGCTGGTTGAACGATTTGGAAGGCAGCTACCTCAGCTGAGTGGCTAGACTCGGATGGCTCCTCAGCAGGTGCCGACTCAACTGGTGCCTCCTCCTCAGCTAGAGCTTGCTCCTCAGCTGGCTCCTCAGCTGGTACCTCAACTGGCTCCTCAGCTGGCTCATCAGTTGACTCATCAGCTGGCACCTCAGCTGGCTTCTTAACCGACTTCTTAAACAGTACCCTCAGCTTTTTCTGGGCAGGCTCCTCAACTGTTTCCTTCTCCGACTCAGCTCGTCGGCGTGCAGCTTTGGACTTTATTGGGCGAACGACAGCTGGTTCCCCCTCAGCTGTGGGCTCAGCTGTCTTCCCAGTCTCCTTCTTCTCCTTAGGAGTGTAGACACTCCTGAGCACCTCCTGTGCCTTCTTAGCTGTTGGGAACAGCATCAATTTCTTGACTGGCGTCTCTTCACAGTCGTCCCAGACCATGTTGCGATCCTTGGTCGCGAGCAAGATCAAGGCTAAGATCTTGCAGCCGAAGTTGAGCGTCCCCTTAACACTCAATAGCTTTTCTCCCGACTCGGTTGTGGTCTCGGAGATCTTCGACTTCTCCACCATCAGCTGGTTCAGGAAGTATTGGAACCAGTTGATCTGGTGCTGGTGCTCCAAAGCCACCAACTGCTTCAACTTTGGTCGGCTGATGTCGCCGAATGCACCACTGTAACCGAACACCACCTTGGACACAACATCGAACAGGAGGCGATGTTCTGGCTTCAGTTTTGTCCTTTGCATATTGCTCCTTAACTTCTCTGGAGTGATCAGAGCACTCTCCAGGAACTCATTGACGTGCTCGTCGGTTATGCTTTCCAGAAGTTCTGTGGCTGTGTGGTTGACGGGGATGATGTGTCGGAGGGCATCGGAAACATCGATGGGGAAGGTGACACGGCGAATGGTCCTAGCCGGAATGTCTCGTTGCCGACAGGAGACTTCTGTTGAAACTCCTCTGTGCTGTCGAGGGGGGCAATGAGATTGACGTAGAACTCCCCGACCTATCGCCTGAGCAGGTGGGAAGGGCATAGCTTCACCCATTCCAGCAGGCCGTTCTCTCTGAGTACATTGGCGAGGGGAGCCAACACCGGTGACTCCAATTCCTCGTCGGAGAGGATCTGTTCGAAGTGAATCTTCGACACTAGCATGTCGAACGATTCTTCATATGAGGTGGGGATTGGGGAAGATCCGGAAGAGGCCATTTTCTTACTTTTGGGTGCCATTTACGATCACTGCAAAAGGAATATATATGGAAGGAAGGGAAATCTTTTTGCAGAAAATGGTTAAGCAATTTCTGAGAAGACGATGAACAGTTATAGCAGATAAACACTAAAGAGAAAGGTAAGAGATCACTTCCTGATTTTCCGCCTTATATAGGTTTTTGACTCGGTTGAAATCGACGGCTGGGGTTAAATGGCACGAATCCATCAACGGCTAAGATTACGCGACTGTTGAGTATCTTTGACTCGACGTCACGATCCGAGTTCCAACCAGCACATGAGAAGGTGTACAGTTTTCATGTCAGCCCAGTCGCACTATAAAGTAGGCTATGGATGTTCAGCCGTACTTTACATTTAATGCGACATGATGGCTATTTTTAATGTAACTGATATGTTCAGGAATGTTTGAATTTATTTCAAACATTCTCAGTTAAGATCATAACACCTTCAGCTATAAATGTTACCTGCCAGCTGATGTCGGAATCAACTGTGTTCCCATGTTGCGGCATACCATCAGCTGACTCGAGTTCGTCTGTTCAGCTGACGTCTGATCAAATGTTGCAGTATACCATCAGCTGACTCGAGTTCGTCTGTTCAGCTGACGTCTGATGTCTTCGGTTGGCGATCCACATCTGGTTCCTCATCAGATGGATCCAACAATCCAAGTAGATCACATAGCATCTTGAACCGTGCTTCGGCTAGAGGTTTGGTGAAGATATCAGCTCTTTGAATCTCGGTTGGAATTTTCTCCATGGAAACATCCTTCTTCTCAATATGATCTCGGATGAAATGATGTCGGATGTCGATGTGCTTCGTCCGAGAGTGGTGAACACGATTCAAAGAGATAGAAATGGCACTTGAGCTATCACAGTGAATGGGAACCTGTCCAATTGTGACTTCATAATCTCTTAGCTGTTGTTTGAGCCACAACACTTACATGCAACAGCTTCCGGCAGCCATGTATTCTGACTCAGTTGTAGAAGCGGCAACACATGCTTGTTTCTTGGAGAACCACGAAACTAGCTTGCTTCCCATAAACTGACAGTGTCCCGAAGTGGACTTCCTGTCCAACCGATCTCCGGCTAAATCCGCATCTGAGTATCCAGTCAGTTGGATATTGTCGTCGGTTGGATACCACAACCTAACATTAACAGTGCCCTTCAGATACTTGATGATGTTCTTTGCTGCCAACATGTGTGCTTCCCTAGGTTGAACTTGGAATCGAGCATACACTCTAACTGCATAAGATATGTCTGGCCGACTGGCAGTTAGATATAGCAAAGAACCGATGATCCCTCTATATTTACTGGCATCCACGAGCTTTCCTTCAGTTCCAGGTTCAATCTTCCAGTTAGTATTCATTGGGATCCGTGTGGTCTTACTTGTCTGCAATCCGAACTTGGTGATGAGCTCCTTTGTATACTTAGATTGATTGATGAAAATCCCTTCTGGCGACTGCTTCACTTGTAATCCAAGGAAATAATTCATCTCGCCCATCATTGACATCTCGAACTTCTCCTTCATGAGATCTGAGAACTTCTTGCACAGCTCCTCCGACTTGGAGCCGAAAATGATATCATCAATGTAGATTTGCACAACAAGTATATCATCTCCAACTTTGATGGTGAACAGTATTTTGTCAACTGACCCTCGTTCGAACCCCGAGTTCAGAAGAAAACCACAAAGAGTGTCGTACCAAGCCCTGGGAGCTTGCTTCAATCCATAGATTGCTTTCTTCAATTTGTACACTCTTCCATCTCTAGTCTCAAAGCCTGGAGGTTGTTCAACATATACATCTTCCTTAATATCTCCGTTGAGGAATGCACACTTCACATCCATCTGATAGACCTTGAACTTGTGAAATGCGGCATAGGCTAGAAAGATTCGGATGGCTTCCAGTCTTGCAACCGGCGCGAAAGAGTCTTCAAAATCGATTCCTTCTTGTTGGCAATATCCCTGAGCTACCAACCTAGCCTTATTCCTCACGATGAATCCAATGGCGTCTCTCTTGTTCTTGAAAATCCATTTTAATCCAATGACTTTGACACCATTTAGTCTTTCTACCAACTCTCATACACAGTTGCGTAGAAATTCATTCAGTTCCTCTTGCATGGCTGTTGTCCAGTGAACACAATTGAGAGCTTCCACAACATTCTTCGGTTCTGGCACATCAGCTACAAAGCAAGAAATCATGGCAACATCTCCAGCTTGCTCGAACTCCTCTAGAACTGCCAACTCCTCTGTATATTGAGCGTAAGTGTTGGAATCTTCCTCGGTTGAATCTGGATTTGCAACTCTGCTCCTTGTACGCACACCTTCGGTTGGATCTCCGATGATGTTGTCATGAGAATGATCTTCATACCATCTTCTGTTGCGTCTTCCTTCTTCTTCCAACCGTGGTTGTTCCAGGATTTCAACTGATGGTGAATCCTGAGCTGTGGGAGATGCTGGAATCTTCAGAGCTGAAGATTGATCAGCTGTTGAGTCTGGATCCTCAATATTGACACTATTTTGAACCGGACTCGGTTGGGCTTCGGATGCTGATGCAGTTGGAGAGGCATCAGTTGGAGTTCCCCCTTGAGATGAGCTGGAGTCTTCACATTCATCTTCAGAGGAGTATGGATCATCATCCTCGGTTGCCCATACCAGAGGTTCAGCTAGATTCTTTTCCCTTAGAGCTTGCGATCTGGTGAGAACAGGTGGAACTTGTGGATCAGCTGGTCGTTCTTTAGCCTGTTCCCTGTACTCAAAAGTAGATTTATCAAAACTAACATGAGGTGTTATCTCCACAACACGAGAGCTGTTGTTGAAAACTCTATAAGCCTTGATCCGAACGGCATATCCAAGAAATATGCCCTTCGAAGCTTTGGCATCAAAAGTTTTCAACTGAGTCTTCCCATTGTTGTGAATATAACACTTAGAACCAAAAATGCGAAAGTATGAAATATCAGGCTTCCTGCGTCTCCATAGCTCGTATGGTGTCTTTTCCAACCGTTTGGTTAGAAGTGACCGGTTCTGAGTGTAGCATGCTGTGTTGATGGCCTCAGCCCAAAATCTCTTTGGCAGAGCTGAGCTTGTTAACATGGATGTAGCTGCATCTTTCAGTGTTCGGTTCCTTCGCTCAGCTACTCCATTCTGTTGCGGAGTACGCGCGGCTGATGTTTGATGTGTAATTCCATGCTTCTCCCAGTACTCGATGATGGTTTCATATAGAAACTCAGTTCCGCGATCTGATCGGATAGAAATGATCTTCATTTCTTGTTGGTTCGATATCCGATTCATCAATTTAGGTAGCTCATCTCGGGTTTCGCTTTTGTATCGCATTAAAATGGTCCACGTGTATCTGGAGTAATCATCAGTTGCAACAAGGGTGTACTCGTTGCCATTCATGCTCTTTGGTGTAACTGGCCCGAAGAGATCCATGTGGATCAGCTGTAACACTCGATCGGTTGAGGGAGTTGATTTCAACCGGAAGGAGGATCTAGCGAGCTTTCCCAACTGGCATGCACTGTAGATATGTGTTGTTGAAAACACTCGGTTTGGGATGTCCTTTGCATGTTCTTGTCTGGCAAGTCGGTTCATTGTCTTGAAGTTCAGATGGTTGAGTCTTTTGTGCCACAGCCAGCTCACATCTGAACTGCTCTTTGATAACAAGCAGGTGTCAGGAGGACTACTGTTCCAGTCAGCATAGTAAACATTCCCATTTGGCGATCGATTTCCCAATAATATGACCTGCTTTGTTCCGACATTTTTAACCCTGCATCCCTGTGCATCAAACTTGACAGAGAAACCATTATCACATAATTGGCTGATGGAGAGCAAGTTATGCTTCAATCCATCAACATATGAAACATTAGAAATTGACACGTGATTGGTTTCAAGGGTACCGTATCCTTTGGTGTGAATTTTTGAGTTGTCACCAAAGGTAACTGATGACCTTCTTTTTCCACGAAACTTCCAAGCAAATCCTTCAGATTTGTCATGTGTTTCGAACATCCACTATCCATCACCCACATTGTTGTCGACGCTTTGTTCTTCCTCAGCTGTTTCTCCTGTTCCTGCACAGAGAAACTTGCTTAGGTCCCCAATTTTAGTTGGATCCTGGAGGGTTAGAACCAGTTCCCCTTGGAACTGTTAGTCGCTTTTCCCTGTATACTCGGATGGATTTATCATTCCAGATCACTTTTCCTTCATCATCAACTATAACAACACCTCGGTTATCCTTAGATTTGTTGTTAGTAGTGATGTTCTGTTTCTTAGGTGGAGATGGATTTCTTCTGTCTTGAACTTTCGGAGGTGAGGCTTTCCCCCTGTTTTGATGGCGATTTTTATCCTGTTGAATTTGTCTTGATGATCGGATGCCATGTTGGAATCTCTGTGACTGATTCTGATTCCAACTCCTTGAATGTTGTCGATAGCTGTTCATGCCCTGTTGTTGGTTCATGTTGTGGCATGAATGTCTCTAGCTGTTCGAACTGTTCCTCATCGGTTGACTTGGTTGGAACCTCTGTTCGAAATGATGATGGAACTGATGTTGATTCAGATGGTTGGATTCTTGTCGGTTCTGCGGTCAGTTCCACTCTTTCTGACGTTGGCTCTGAGGTTGATTCAGATGTCGGTTCTGATTTTGGTTCTTATTGTATCTCCGACGCCTCTGATTCTTCTTCTAACTCTTGGAACATTCCCCCTCGGTTGATGTCCCAACCGATGGAACGTTCTGTCCTCCATCCATTGCTCATTTTCCCTTCTCAGTTGTGGTTTTCTTGGTCGGTTGAGCTTGCTGAGAAGTGGAGGCAACATTGGCTTTTGGAGACTCAACTGTGTTAGGTTCCACACCTTTGACCTCTACAGCTTTGATGAAGGTTGCTGGTGGCATTCCAGTATCCTTGATCACATCATAACCGAGTCCTGACACGTCATCCATCTGTCTGCTGTAACTGATTAGATTCTCGATGATCTTGGATGACTGATACAGCTTGATTAAGTTGTCCTTCTCGGTTTGCAACTCCTTGACGAGGACAACTATATGCTCGGTTTGTCCATCTGACTTCTTTTTCAGCTGGTCGATCTGAGCTTCTTGTCTGTTCAACTGAATATGTTGTTCTTTGATCTGCTTCTTTAACTCCTTATCAGTTGGAGTCTTAGCCTCATTCAGTTGACTCTTGAGGTTATCAATCTCGTCAGTTTGGCTCTTAATCAGATCGTCCTTCTCGGTTAAGGATTCTTCAAGTTTGGCGAATTGAGCTTGAAGACTCTTAAACTCAACCGATTGATGTTGTACTTCCTCATTTAGAGCTAGGAAGTCATCCCATGAGAGTTCCAACTCTTCATCCAGTGATTCCTGCATGTTAGAAGTATTGGAGGAATTTAAATTAGCAGGAGTAGATTGTACCTCAGTATCATCTTGGTCGGTTCCAAATGCCATAAGACATTGATCCTGACCAACTGCGTTGTTGGTGGAATTCAGCTCATCCTCATCTTCAGTGTCAGTGAAGATGTCCATGTCGTCAGCTGCTTCTTCTGCTACCATGGCCTTGTTCTTTCCAGTTTGTTTGGCCCTCAACGCTTCTCTTTCTTTCTTCGAGAGATCTGGACAGTCAGCTTTAAAATGTCCCTCCTTGCCGCATTCAAAGCATCCGTTGGACACATGCTCTGAACTGTCTCGAGTTCGGTTGGATTTGTAGAATCTTTTGTATTTTCCGAACCGAGCATCCATGTCAGCTAGTTTCTTTGACATGGCGGCAATGCTCTGTTGCAGCTCCTCTCTGCTTGGCTCCTTTGCAGCTGTGTCTGCAGATCTGGTTGGCCTTGATGTTCTTGACTTGGAGTAGTCAGCTCGAAGTGCAACTGACTTTGTGGCTGAACCGAGGACTGAGATCTTCGTCGGTTCACCTTGTATTCATTTCCCTTTAGAATGGAGAACAATCTTTCAGTTCCCATCTCACCAAGGTCAGCTCGGCTCTCGTGGATGTTGGTGAAGGTATCCTACTCGGCTGGTAGAGCTTGTAGTACTTTGAGGTTGATTTCTCTCAACGTGTATTTTCCTCTTCGGATGGACTGGATTCTAATAATGATGTCCATGAACCGGAGCTCTAACTGATCAATGGTTTCATCAATTCTCAGGCAGAAGTTGTCGAAGTCTTGGCAGGCATGTGAGAACTTGTTCTCCTTTGTCTCATCGCTTCCTTCACTCAGCGATGTCAAGATATCCCACATCTCTTTGTCAGTCTCACACTCTTCAATTCAAGGGAGATAATCTTGTCCAACAGTGGACATGATCGTGCTCTAAGCCCAGATATCCATCTGGCTCACCTTGGCTTCCTCTGGAGTGAAGTCTTCTGGCTTCTTCTCCATCATCATCTCAGTAGCATCCCCATCATTGGGATTAGTGGGAGTGCGAGTTACTCTTTCTCTGATGATGATTGGTCCGGATGTGAGAACTTCTTGCATCCGATGATGCTTTAACAGCAGGATCTTCTTCATCCGAGTTCTCCAGGATGTGTAGTTTACAACCGAGAACATGACCACGATCTTGTCTTTGACGTCCATCTGCACACAACAACAAGAGAGAGATATGCAAGCAGATATGCACTAGCGTGATAAAAAGATCTGTTCAGTTGACCACTGAAGAAAACACCTCGAATTCACACCTCGTGAAACAGAGTCAGCAGTCTTTTGAACCACTGCTCTGATACCACTTGATGGTCCCAATACGAGTTCTTGGTGTATGGGGGGGATACACCAAATGCAACTTTTTAAAACAACCCCCTAAAAATAAACTCAACCGAGTAAAGCAACTCAGTTGGAATCACAACTAAGTAAAGAACACTCAGCTGGAAGTGAAGTGTTGTGCGGAATGTGGTGGAAATTAAACTCGTATAAAATCAACTCACGCTTTTATGCAAGGTCGGTCAAGAACCAAGACAGTTGAGAATGCTCAGATGCAGTTTGTATGCAGGTTAGTAAGTCAGTTGAATATGCAATAAATAACTGAACAAAATAAACACAACACACAGAGATTTACGTGGTTCGGAGAAAACTCCTACGTCCACAGGGAGTTGTGAGTCCACACAACTCAGTCCAAGTTCTTGTGGACAAACCACACAGCTTACGCGGGCTGTGCAACCGTTAAGGATAAGTTTGCGGGTACTTATCAACCTTACAGATTAGTTTACGGAATCAACCTATCTACTCAATTCCGGGAAGAGTAGGGTCTTAACACTCCTTTTGAGAGGATGTGTGAAAAAGGTTGGTTCCAACTAAAAGCTCGAACACGAAGTAAACTATGATCTAACACTCTACGAACTCTCACTAAATGATGTTCTCAAGGTTCGATCAAAAGACACAGAAACTATTTCTAACACTCTAGAACTCTCAACAAGTGATGTTCTAAGAGATTGATTGTAGTTCAGCTCGTGAAGAATTTTGTTCTTACGTTCGCTCTTTGGTTTCTTCTCGCGTGTGTGTCTTGTGTGTGTCTTTGAATGAAGGCCTCTATTTATAGGCAGAGAGAATCAACTAGCCGTTGGAGGAGCTGTTGATCTCTATTCTTTGAAAGCGATGGCTTGTCTCTCATCTCTGCAGACTTTCCGGATTTGGCAACTGCATGTTTTTGCTTTCCATCTGAGACAGCCTTGTGTTGGGCCAAATGAGGTAATGACAGAGAGTCAAACTTCACGTGACTTCCTTGTTTGAAATTCAAATCTCAACGTTGGACTTTCAACAGAGGTGGTCGGTTGAGAGCTTCGTTCTTCATCTGACTTGTTCTTCAGCTGATGTTCTATCTGAAAGCTAACAGTTGAACTCTCAGCTGAGTCGAGCTTCATGCTGTTGATCTTCTTGGTTGAGTTCTACAACTGATGTTCTGAAACTGAACGCTCAGTTGTCTTCCTCGTATCTGATCAGTTGGGTTCGAATGCTCAAATGACTTCCTTTCATTTGATGTTCTCTTCCCCCATACTGCTTCTCATCTGATGAACGCTCAGTTGTTTTCCATACAACTGATGTTCTATCTCTTAAACGCTCAGTTGCCTTCCTTACAACTGATGTTCTCTTGCGACTTCTTCCTTTGAATACTTAGTCGATTTTTGCATCTTGAACGTAACTTCCCCCTTTTTAATATAATGAACGCTCAGTTGTCTTCCTCACAACTGATGTTCTATCCGAGTGAACATAACTTCCCCCTTCTTGAATTCTTATGAAAAGAACGTTCAGTTGTCTTTCTTGCAACCGATGTTCTATCTCTAAGTGAAGCCTTGTTGCCATCTTCAGCTGGAGATTTGCAAAGATGAAATCTTAACAATGCTCAAACAGCGAGCCTAACAGCTAACATTAAGAACTGGCAACATCTACTCGGTTGGGGTCAGTTGGTTTTGGAATCAATCAAAACTTTTACTTAAATTTTCCAACATGGGTGAAGGGCTCTGTGTAGATAGAGTTGTCGGGTTTTGTCTCAATTTTTTATTTAAGTAATTTCTCATTTTTTATTTATTTTTTTATTTTCTTTTTTATAATATGGGCCGACGTGGAAATGATTTGGGCTGCCACATAGGCAGTCGGGCTCAGAAATTAGCTCACGTGCGATTGAGCCCGATCGGGCCAGAAATTGTCCTACGGTGTATTAATTTGCTTAACAAATGTCCTCAAACAGAGGGACGGCAATTAAGTGTCCTTAATCGTCGAATACCCAAAAGTTACAGTCCTTAAAAAGCCTCTAGCTCATTAGTTTATACGTATACATATTATTAAGTTTAATCCTTCAAATCATTCATGCTAAATCTCAAATATTCTGTATGTTGATAATCTGTTAAATTATCTATATAATTAAAGTTGAATTAACTTTAATCATTCACATCATGATTGTTAAATCTCTCTTTGGTCGAGCTAGAAGTTACATAAAGCTCTCAATCAATTTTCCAACCTGTCTATCGTGTTAGTCTCCTTTCAAGTTTTATTCCTATTTTTCTAAATTCTTCTATCATGTCTCCTAAAAAATATATCATATTAAATCAAAATTAAGAATAGATAGATAAAACAAAAGAAAAAAAATAGATAAATATATATTTCTCATCCTTTTAACTAGGATTAGGGATATCAATTTAGACCAATGAGATGGTTCAAATAGACATAAAAAAAAGGATTTTACTAATTTTAGTTAATATTAACTTTGTCAGATTTTTATTGAGTATTGCCCAACAAGTTTGAGACGAATGTATATGTACCAAAAGATCACCATTTTAATAGAGATCAGGACGAGGACAACACTACAACTTCTAAATAAGCTTTAAATTGTTTTTAAAATGTATGCACACAAATTAAAATATTCGTTCCTTAGTCCTCCATTCTTATTTATCTAAATTCAACCATTTATTGAATCATTAAAATAAAATACGATTTTAAGTATTAATAATAATTAAATCTTCTATCTAACATCGATTTTAGATGAAACTTCTCCAATTGAAAACTCAATAATTACTTAGAATATTTGTATATTTTCTCATCTTTTACACCGCCAATATAATTTGGTCAAATATTACCGAACAGGTTTAAGAAGCACATGTATAGCAAAGTTACTATTTTAATCGAGATTAGGACGTGCACATAAATTCTAAGCAAATTTAGATTTGAATAATACTTAATAAATAAGTATCCTACTCAATGTCATTCCTAATAATAGGTTTTGATACATGAAAGATGTAAATATATCTTTCTTGACCTTTCAACTAAGATTAGAGATATCATTTAACTCCAACGAGGTAATTCAAATAGACATAAAAAAATAGATATTTACTAATTTTAATTATTATTAACTCCGCAGTGTTCAATTTTTTTTATCAAGAATTAAAACATAAAGTTATTTCTCATAACAGAGAATAACATAGCATTCAACCAAAATGCTATGTTATTCTCTGTTATTCCAAAGCTTTTTTCGTGGGTGTAACCTATTTTTTCGTTTTTCCAATATAATCATAATTTATCCATATTTTACGACTTTGGTATTGAGCCTATGAAGATGATCCCAAACACATTTAGTTTGTAAACTTTTGCAGAGTATGGAGTTCAGTTATTTAAGAAGTAATCAAAACATCAAACACTGGTCAATTTACTAATTATCAAACATCACACCAGGCAATGCATCGTTATCTAATCTAATTTGAGTTTCCATAATAATAAATTATTGAAATTAAATCAGACCATATTTATGTTATCAATAGTCCCCTGGGGATGGACTAGTGGTAAAAGTTGGCGCCTAAGACTGAAAGGTCGCAGGTTTGAACCCATGACATGCCTCTATAGATCGAATCTGCCACACTTGTAATTGGAAAGTGTGGTTTACCTACATTGTGTGGTTTGCAGGCTACTGCACAAGGGACCGGAGTTTACCTAGTGCGTACCGAAAGGATAGCGGATGCGGGTTCCCACGATATCAAAAAAAAGAAAATACAAAATTACTATAAATGCATAAAGCTGAAAAAAGAGAACAAAACAGAAAATAAGAACATGAATGCATACATAAAATCCGTTTGAAGGCCCAAAAATGTAAAAAGTACACACTAGAATTGGGTACCAAAATAACTGAATATAAAAATACTGTAATTTATTTTTTGAAGGAATTAAATTGAATCTGATTGAAGGACCAAAAACGTAATTCTATCTAGGCACTTAAAATAAAGAGAAAATAGACTAGAATTGGGCGTGGGCCGCGCGAACGCAGACCCACTCTAACACAAATTACGACGTAAGCTCGACCACTTGGGCCGACCTTAGGCAGGTGCCCCTTCAAAGTGCAATGAAGGTCGCCAACCTAGGCCATTGGTATTAAGGATCGCCAATTGACCCCGTCCAGGTAAGTATTTTTTCCATTGCTATTTCACATATATACTATTGCTTCTTCAACTTTATCATGCCGTTTATATGGGAGAGCAAATTTACGGTGTTGTTATCTCTTGTATGTATGCATTAATTGTGATATATATGAATACGATATACTGCGTAATACAATAATTTTATAAGTACACACATATTATAAATCTTATTTGTTCTTTAATACGAATAGGACAATATTATTAATTAATTTATTCGATTTTGGTATAGTAGAACTAGAATTATTGTTAATTTTTTAAGTTTATAATAGATTTAATATAAACAATAATTCTATTCGGACATACTATGTTTGGACATACGTGCTTGAAATATGAAAAAATTGTCCGATTGCCTTCAAAATTTCTTTCCTACTCAAACCCCCTTCCGAAATATCGATCTCATGCATACCCGCTCCCAAAATTTACTCTCATTCACGACCAACTTCTAAACTTTTGAATTTAAATAGGGATGCAACTTTATAATTAAAATTTAAAAAGTGTATGTTTATGAATAACCAAACTGTTGAAACTATGAAATTAAATTATATGTTAAAAAATTCCGTCAAGTTCCTATTTTTACCATCATATGTCCGGATATTGTGTGTCCAAATAGCACTACCCTTAATATAAATTTATAATATTACCCTTAAAAGAAATATAATAATGAGGACATAATTAAGCAAATAAAACTTATAAGAATCTACTCTTTTATATAATAGGTAGAGATAGATAGATTAGAAGAGAACTTCAACAACAAAAAAGTCCAAAATGACAAATCGTGTTTCATTCTCTACTTTTTCCAATTGTTGAACGACATGTGATATTGACTAGGGTTTATTCCACCCAAATCCGACAAATGGAATAGAAGATAAAACACTATAGGGAGTAGAGGATCAGAGTTGTCCAACCGACACGTTAGGAAGTTATGAAAACCAATATTATTAATATTATCAGTGCATGTTTGGTAGGGTAGTTAGGATATGTCAAGGTTAATTATATCAAGATAGTTTATCTTGATTCCAAAGATTATTTGTATAAGATGGATGTTTGGTAGATTAGGAAAAAATTCGAGATAAAAAAAATCCGTTTGGTAAGCCAGATAAAATCCAAGATTAAGTATGAATCTACCGTATCTACTCCTAACCTAACTAAAAAATAACAATACACCCTTCGATATATAAATGAATTTTGGGCCTATGAGAACGCATACTGAAGAGCAACCACGACTACTTCGCCCGACTCGATCAACA
This sequence comes from Schizonepeta tenuifolia, assembly GCA_029490685.1. Taxonomy (NCBI): domain Eukaryota; kingdom Viridiplantae; phylum Streptophyta; class Magnoliopsida; order Lamiales; family Lamiaceae; genus Schizonepeta; species Schizonepeta tenuifolia. The sequence goes on from CM055957.1 coordinate 85,248,152, forward strand.
TAGAATCGGAGAAATGAGTTCCCCCCACCAAGGTTAGGGAATGAATCAATTTTTTTTTGTCTTATTATTTGTGTAATTGTGAATTGGTTGATGGGCGAAAAACTGAGGGAAATTTCTCTAATCTTCAATATCTCAAATTCTTGCAGTTTTCATCGAAATGTATTGTAGCATCGGATGAATTTCTTGTTGTTTAATTGGCGTACATATATGATTGTAGTCCTCAATTTCGCCCAGTTTTGATGTGACTCGAAGAAGATAACCTATGCAAAGATCTTCATTGAATATTTTCCTCCAAGATGAAGTTCATGAATTGCATTTGTTCTATGCTTTTTAATACCCAAGCTATATAATTCGTGGAAAACAGATGAGAATGAATTCATGTAAAATCAATTTATTTATAATCTTTCAAGTAACATTTGTTTTCAAGTAACATAAACCATAGAAATAAATTAAAACTTGAGCTCAAACTATCAATTATTCATACATCTCAAATTAAACGGTAATAGACAAAGATTGTTGGAATATGATTTAGCCCGCGCGAGAAGCAACAGCAAGAAGAGAAACAGCCCTAGGCACTGCAATTCCTGGGCTCTCACTCATGTCCAAATCCTTTGCTGCAACCCCGTCGGGCAGTTTCCAGTCATATGTCAGCATAAGGGTCGCTATGATAATTTCAAGTGTAACCACCGTATACGTGCTCCCGGGGCATCCCCTTCGTCCCGTCCCAAACGGGATGAACTCGTAATCTTGGCCTTTGAAGTCTATGGAGGAATTCAGAAATCTCTCGGGCATAAATTTCTCTGGCTCTTCCCATGAGGCGGGATCCCTCGCTATCCCCCACGCGTTGACCATCACCACCGTTCCAGCGGGAATGTCGTAACCTTTTACCTGCACATCTTCGCTTGATATTCTGGGTGAAAGTAATGGATGTGGTGGGTGAACACGCAGAGCTTCCTTGATTACAGCCTTTAGATAATGCATTTTTTCCAGATCGTCGTCTGTTATGTGTTGTTTATGTTTGACGACTCGTCGTATCTCCAATTGCAATTTTTCCATCACCGTTGGATGTATTAAAATTTCAGACATCACCCACTCCAAAGCTGTGGAGATGTTATCAGTTCCACCGACGAACACATCCTGTAGCATAGTAACAATACATATGTTGATCAAGAAATGGCAATGCATGAGAGAGAGAGAGAGAGAGAGAGAGAGAGAGAGAGAGAGAGAGAGAGAGTAACTAGTACCACAAGTAATCCTTTCATGCTATCTCGATCAATGGTGGCATCCCCATTTTTACCATTATAAACATCGAGCAAAACATCGACAAGATATTCATCACCATTTTGTTCGCCGTTGATATCGCGCTCCTTTCGAATCTGCTGGCGTTCTTCAATCAAGCTCTCCAAAACGTTATCGAGCTCCATAGCAGTCTCATCCAGTCTCTTATTAAAACCATTAATATGATTAACCCAAGCAAGGCTAGGAATAAAGTCACCAATATTAATAGCCCCTAACAGCATCATAATATCATCCCTCATCAGCCGTAGGAATTTCTTCCCACTTTCGGATGCACTCGCCCTTCTCCCGAAGGTCGATCGGAAAACCACGTCAATATTCACCTCAGCGAACATTTCAGTCAGATTCAGAGGCTGATCCACACGTTCTTCAATCTTGTTCACGAAACGGGCCGTTTCCTCTTCCCTTATGGATCGGAAAGCCCTAACCCGTTCAGTGCTCAACATCTGCAGAACAAAAATGCTCTTCATCCGCCTCCAGTAGTCGCCGTAAGGGGCGGTTGCTACGTCTCTGCAGCCGTATAGCAGCTTCTTGAAGGCCTTGAACTGCGGCCTGCTCGAGAAGATTAGGTCGTGGGTTCTCGTGATTTCTCGGGCAAACTCGGCCGACGAGATCACCAGAACGGGGACGCTGCCGAAGTGGAGGAGCATCATCGGGCCGTGTTTTTTGGCTAAGGAGTTGAAATCGTGGTGAGGCAATGAGCTGAGTTGATGTAGGTTTCCGATTATCGGCAGCTTTGATGGTGAAGGGGGCAGCTTTCTTTTGGTGGAAGACTTTACAAAGATTCTGGTAATAAACCATAACAAGATGAGAGAAACAAGAGGTGTGAGAATGAAATCAAGTTTCTCCATTCTTGACGGTTTGAAAGAAATTGTGTTATGATTTGGGTTTGTTTGTCTATATGTTTGGCTTATTTATAGAAACGATGATGTTAGGGTTTTTTTTATAACTTAATTTGTAGTCAACCTAGCTAGTGATTCTAGATCTTTTCAAAGTTCGAAAAGTCTAATGAAGAAACGTATAGTAAAATTTTATTTGTAGCAACAAATAGCGAAGCAACAAAATAAATCTGAGCACACCATTTTTTTACTTTAAAAAAAAGGATAAAATATTTACTTATTTTCTCTAAAACTTGTGCCACCCCTCCCATGCAGCAATAACTGACTGAATTAACTATGTGCCAATGTGCCATGCAGCAATAACTGACTCATACAATTATTAAAATAGGTAAAATTTAAATATTTTTATCACCTTTTCAAAAACAAACAAAATCTATATATGACACGTATCATGATTTGAATTCAAAAACTTGAATGCAAACAACCGCTTTGCAAATTGATATTCCCCTCTGTACCTGGACACGCGGCAATTTCAGAGAGGAATTAGTGTCGATACACGGACCGCCGGCGCCCATAGATTTGGAGAGAATTTCGCAGTTTGATTTCTTTTTTTTATTATTATTGAAGAGCCACAGTAGGTTTATTAAAGAGAGGGATGTGTTCATTAATCTTATCACAAAACTGAGAAAAGTAACACTAATCCTTATGATTTATTATTAACTTAATAATTTAATCAATAAATATACTCCACATTTAGTTATAAAGAGAGAGAAACGTGCGTTATTCCTTAATTTATTAATAGACTTAAAATTTTAAACTCTTCATATTCATAATCTATTCATTAAATATAAATTTTATTAGCTATAAATGTGTATATGTTTTTTCATTTTTTCGTTTATGACGTATCGCCGTACCTGTATCCAAAGTTACGACAGTGTCCCAGTATCAAAAAAATTTGAAAAAATAGTACCCGACACTCCCGTATCGGATACTCGTACCCGGGGGCAGAGCTAAGATTTGGAATGTGACCGGGCAAGATTACATTTATGTATTTAGTCATAAATTTGGGCGGACGAACATACAATTATACATATAAAATGGAGAAAAATTTATACTCCCTCTTTAGGTTGTCCCACGAAAGATGAATCATTTTCCTTTTTAGGTTGTCCCACGAAAGATGAGCCTTTTCTGTTTTGGGAAATAATTAATTGCATTCACACTGCTTTTACATTTTCATTCACATTGCTTTTATATTCTTTACTCTCTCCGTCCCTATTTCAGTGCCCCATTTCATGTTTTTCACACATATTAAGAAAGTTGATAAAGTTAAAATGTAAGGGTAGTGGTATTGACAAAAAAATAGTGGTAATGACAAAAAGGTAGTAGTATTGACCAAAAAGTAAAAATAAAGTTGTTGGAAAGATAAAAATATAGGAATTAAGTTATTGTGAGGTGGGGCCATCGAGGGTAATAATGTCCAAAAAGCAGAGTAGGGCATTGAATCTGGGACACTTTTTGAAGGCCAAACAGGGCACTCAATTGGGGACGGAGGGAGTATTATTTATTCATACTACTTTTACATTATTTATCAATAAAATACTCCAGTAAATACATCCATTACTATTTCTTCTTAATCTCCGTGTCCAAACCAAAGGGCTCATCTTTGATGAGATGGAGAAAATAATATTCAACAAAAATATAGTTATAAAAAAAAATTGCCAAGGCCTTGAATCTGCCCCTGCTCGTACCTGTGTCTAGGTAACGTAGATATTCACTATAGTTTTACGCTTATATAATTCAATATACAACACATCAATTTTTTTTAATTGTTATATACTCCCCATACGTGAAGCCTTGTCTTACTTACCCTTTTTTTTTACGTGAAGTAATGTTCTGTTTCACTTTATGTATACATCACTTTATGTCATTAACAATACTTCTATTATCTAACTTTTATTTCACTCAAAATCATTTTACCAACTTTCTTAATCTTCTCGTCGAGCCGTCATTGGGCCGTAACTTCAGGTACGGAGGGAGTAAAACTTTTTGAAAGTTTGAAAGATCTAATGAGAAAAATATAGAAATTTGAAGAGCAAACTAGAAATCAGATTATTGTATTAGTTAAATTATTGTACCCCAACAATTACGTTAATTATTCATTAATCACGTCAACGATTACGTTAATTATTCATTAATTAATTACTAAAGAATTTACCAAATACTAGTACCGAAGCGAATAATAAATTAAAGTGGGCCATCACTCTTTTCCGAGATGGCCAACTGCATTACCGAAGCGAGCTCTATTTTCCGAGATGGTTGGCTGCAGGCGCGGAGCTAGAAGGGGCAGTGGATCACTAGATTCTTCTAAAATTTTAAAAATAAAAAAAAATTCGTTGTATATATATAGTATTCTCAATTTTCTGCCGCCATGGAAGAAGAAGTCTGAAAGGATGGGAATTGGGTATATTCGATGCTAAAACCTAATTCACTGCATGTATCTTTAATCTTGCGCCACATGCTTGACACGTGGCGGCTGCTACACACTCCACTAATTGTATTCTCCACCCTCCCCCCCAGTACAAGTTAAAAAAGGAGCAGTATGTTTTGTTTACCCACTAGTTTATAGGAGGTTGTATATTTAGCTATTTTTTTCGGGTTGGTATTTTTAATCCAATTTTTGAAAATTGAGCATTTATAGGACAAAATTCAGTTCGAAGTTTATGCAGCATCATTACTCGAGCCCGAAACCTATTTGATAAAAGTGATCGTCATTTCGTGAACGAAGGAAGTATAAATTAATAATGTAAAAAGTAAAAGAATATAGGGAGAATCGTGTCTCGCCATGGAGTGCAAACACAATTTTTCACAGATCGAATCTACCTTTGTAGAGGGAGGAAAGTAGCGCGTTGGGTAATAGGGTATTATTTGACTTTTTAATGAGATCTAATATAAACATGGCCCACTAATATTTTTAATCTTTTACCTTTTCTTTTTCTTATTCCTTCTTTAAGAGATTTCCTCTATTATTTATTTTTATTTTAACACAGTTTATGTAATTTTTTAATATTTTCTTATTTTTTTAAATACATAGGTATAATTTATGATATTAAATTTTTAAAATAATAATTATAGAATTTCAATTAGATCTTTCTATATTTAAAATAGAGATGGATTTTATATTTATTTGTGCAATATATAGAGATATCTTTGAAAAGAATTCATAATCGCTTATTTTAGATTAATTTTTATATTTAACTCATTTCTCACTAATATGATTATTTATTCAAAAATGTGTATTACATAATAAATGTATATTGTGATTTAAATTATTTTGTTAGGTATGATATATAGTGTGTGTTGATCTGTCACACACAACACCCTCAAATGAGTTGATTTATAAAAGCAATATTATTGTATACTCGATTTATTATGTGAAAATGATGCAAGTTAAAAGCACGAATAGTTATAGAATATTTGCTATTATGTATAGGGGTGAAAGTATGGAAACCGGGTTTTCGGGTTACCCATACCCTATCCGTACCCGGCCGGATATTGGGTACCCAATACCCGTAATTTGCGGGTATTGAATGGGTATGGGTATGAAATTTTTAAAAAATACCCTAACGGGTACCCGTTAGGGTATTGGGTACCCGGTCAAACACCCAATCAACATCATACAATTATTTATTATATATAATTACTAATTTTATACTATAAATTATAAATATATTCATTTTTAAGCTAAAACCTAAACTTAAACATAACTCTAAACATAACCTATGAATAATATATATATTCATAGTAGTATTTTATTTGTTGAACTTACATGTTTAAACTACGTTTAATATTGATTTGTTGTTGCCATATAGTTGTTGCTACATAATTGTTTATTAATTTGTAGTTGAAAATTATCGAAAAATCGAGCGGGTGAAAAATTACCATATTTTTGTCTTTTTTTTTATTTTTCAAACGGGTACAACGGGTACCTTATACCCGGGTCGGCTATACCCGGCCGGGTATTGGGTACCCGTGCGGCTAAAATGAAAAGGGTATGGATATTCATTTTTTGCTTATTTAGGTACAGATACCCGCAAATACAGGTATGGATATCCACGGGTACCCGTTTATTCACCCCTAATTATGTATGTAAAAAATGATGCAAGTTAAAAGCACATAGAGTTGTATCTCAGCCACACGCAACACCATCGGAGAAAAAGTTTTACTTTTGGCTTTGTTAATTAAGCTATTATGTGACGGTTTTAGAATATGAATTATAGAAGAAAAATTTGATTTGTGAAGCAATCATGTCTACTTTGTTGTTAAGTCAAATAGCACTATAATTATGTTGACATTATTATTTATTTCCATTTTAATATTAATTTTATTTAAAATAAAATTGGACCTCACTGAGTTGAAATTCTGACTCTATCCCTAACTGGTTGTGTTTAATTTTTTTAGCAATTATATTAATCTCAACACATTATTTCACTAAATAACGTATATATCATTACCCCATTAGAGTATTGATATATGTTCGGCCATACTGTGGCCGACCACACAAGCTAAAAATGGTAATATAGGTTTTGAAAATGGAAATATATCCTAATTCAAAAGCATAAACCCTAAGAGGAAAATATGATTATTTCCATTTTTACAGTCAATTTTCCATTTTTTACGTATGTGGCTGGCCACAGTGTGTAGGGCTGCTAATACGGACGGGGTCGGGTACCCTACCCGATTTTTACGGGTACTCAGCCCCGGAAATGTGACTAAAAAGACACCCAATCCCGTCCCACCTAAGCTAACCGGGTATCCAAATACCCGACCGGGTATACGGGTCGGGTAAATGGGTACCCGTATTATCCGCGTAAGAAAAAAATAATAATAAGCTCTACAATTTAAAATTAAAATAAACTTATACAAGTAATAAGTGAAAGTTCAAAAATCAACTAAAAACCACAATATAATCATCAATTTATCATTCTTCAATAATTCAATACAATTATAAAGTCACATTTTGAAACATCAAAGTCATCATCATTCATCGTCATTCATCAACATTGAACCTATCAAATATCAAAATATTAAAGTTCTCTTGTGAACGTGAGAAAGAGAGACAAATGTGTTTTATTATTCTTTTAATTTTAATTTTATTGTTTAATATTTAAGCGTTAAATATAAAATATATATATATATAATTTTAAACCGCGTAGTTCGCCGGGTATAACGGGACGGTACGGGTATACCCGGTACACGAAAAATTGAAAACAAAAAATCCACAACCCGTACCAACCATTAATTCCGGGTATTGGGTACCCGGTTACCAGCCGGATTCCGGGTCGGGACCGGGTTACCCGAGTACCCGGAATCCATATTAGCAGCCCTAACAATGTGGCCGAATCATATCATTATTAGTTTTATTAACTAAATGGAGTTTAGTTGTTTTTAATGTTAATAGGCCGGGAGTTGTTCGTGGGCTCGCTGTCTTGTTTAATGGCTTTTAATGACAGCATATTTTACATTTTTTTTAATCATAGTTCTTTTTTTTTTTTTTAATTTATTTAATCATAGTTATATTACATTTCGGAATTTTAAATTTTTTCAGAACAAATTATGTGAGTTTTTTTTACTAATGAATTTGATGAGAGGAAATGAAAACTGTAAAGGATTCTCTATCATATAAAGAACAACTTCTTTAGACTATAATTTTTTATTAATTTCCAAACGCATTTCAAAATGAGATCAAACACTTATATTTATGCTTTAGGACAATTCAAACGATTAATATCTTTCAAACACACTTCTCATCCAATAAGAAGCTAATCAGAAATAGGGTTGTAACCGAACCAAATTATTTGTGAGTTATTTGGAATTCAACTCGATAAAAGTTCGTTCGAGTTTGTTTAGAGAAGCTCGTTTGATAAACGAGTCGAGCTTCAACATGACGGTATTCGGCTCGTAAGTTCGTGAGCAAGCTCTCGTTTAGTGATTAAGATTGAAAATATAAATTATTATCTAGTCGTGTCTTATATTTTTATACTCTAAACAGTACTAATTGTATTAATATTTAACTAACTTTATTTGTTATAAGAAAAAAAAATAATTTAGTTAATATATTATGTTATTGCGAATAAAATGATTAATTTTAAATTAAAATAATAGATAATTAAACATAAAGCTAAATTTAGAAAGTTCGTTTGGGCTCGATTAAGCTCGTGAGCCTCGAAATATTCGATAAACTAAGCTCGAGATTCGACTCGATTATACACGAGCTGAGCTTGAGCAAGACAGTATTCGGCTCGGCTCAGTTAGAGTACACCCTTAACCAGAAAGTTGTAGAATCTATTTAGAAATTTTTATTCAATATAAAAATAATGTAATTTGGACTCGAGGAATTTCATGGGTGACTAAGGATTAACTTATGAATTTGACAACTTCATGCTCAAGATTGAAAGTTCGGTTTTTTGTACTCTTTTTTTCTTTCGTTTTTTTTTAGTATATTACCAGTACATCTTATAAAAGTAATATTACGTTATATAAAATACATTATCTTATGCAAACTCTATTACCGTACAATAAAATTTAATTTCTAATTTAATATTGTATATATAATAATAATATTATATATCAAGAACATCAAGAATATGAATATTCCGATGCAGGATGCATGGATGATCAGGAAAATTTGTAGCTCGAGCATATTTGGAACAAACTGCCATAAATTTGGAAATCTTGACCCAATCCGAATTTCATGTTGGCCAGGTCTATAAAGAGATAAAAGGTACAATTCCAAATGTTGCTTGGAAGAAGCTGTTATGCAACAATATTACTCCATCAAAAACTGTGTTCATTTCGTTGTTGATTATGCTTGGTCGATTTGCTGCATGTGAAAATCTATTGAGAATTGGAATGAATGTGGATCCAAAATGTTGTCTGTGTGAGAAAGAGGATGAAACTATGAGTCACCTCTTTTCAAATGTGAGTTTGTTGATCCCATCTGGGAAATTGTTACAAGGATTGTAGGGTATAGAGGAAATCGATGGTATGGGAGCAAGAAAAGGACTAGATGCTGAGCCAATGTCATGAAAGCGACATCTTTATAGAATTGTGGTATATGTGGTGGTATACTAGATATGGAGAGAAAAGAATTATAGGAAATTTCAACAAGTGAAGAAGGAGGCTCAAGAAATCCAGAGGCAATGCTTCTTGATATATATAGCATTGGCAAGTGGAAAAGATAGGAAATTAGCAAAATATCTCCCTTATTGTTAGTTTGTTAGTTTGATTGTTTTCTTAGCTTGTAAGTTTGGAGACGATGTTTTGTCACGCTTTTGGGTAAATAAAACACCACTATTTATGGTGTGGATCTAATAGGATCTTTATATGAATTCGTAGGAACCAATATAAATATTACTTACGTGATACACAAAATACTATATGTTAATGCACAATTACACTAACTTAATGCACAAATTATTTAGCACACTTTTAATGCACAAACAACAATATTCTAATGCATCAATTAATTTGGACCGTATTAAAAAAAAAATTCAACGGTCCAAAATAATTACTAGTTTATACCTAAAGATAAGTTCATATATAATACTCTCTCTATAATAATATGGTACTATATATATATATATATGATCTTAATATAAAATAAATTATAAGGGTATAATAATAAATTAAAATCAATCAAAATAAGACTCTTTTTGGTATGCTCCAAAATGAGTTTCAGGTATGGGGCAAAGTGATGGTCCAATAGTGAGTGAATTGGTGTATGGGGGGAATACACCAATAAAGATTTTCAAAACTTAACTCAGTTAGTATACAGTTGACTTCTTTGACTCCTTAGCTTTAGCAGCTGTGGATGCAATGTGGTCATCCAACTGCTTCTTTACTTCAAGTATCAGGGCGTCAGTTGTGTCTAGAAGCTTGAACTTCTCCTCAAACTGAGCAGACACGATGGAGGTCACAACACTCTTCAGTTCTTCAATCAGTTGAGGCTTGTCTAGGGATGACAATAATATCCACGGACACATGTCCCCGTGGGTACCCACCCCTAATGGGATGGGTATGGCCGTATGGGGATCAATATTTAGGAAACGGGGCGGGGACGGGTATGCATTTCTATACCCGATCGGATTTGGGACGGGGACAGGTATTATAACACCCCTCAAAGACCGGTCTATGAAAAATCCGAATAAATTAAAACTTTGAAAGATAGGTCCTTATTCCCAGAGATTTTCAAAGAAAATAAATTATTCTATTAAGAGAAGATGAAGACTTTATTTATAAAGTCAAAAAGAGATTTTATTTAAAATAAAATCTAAATTTACTTTCGAATAATTTCAGTTATCATATTTTTAAATCGAGCACGAGCATGAATTCCTGCATTTATTGCATAGCATCCTATGTGTTGCATTCTAGATAATATTAATTTATTGATGTGATTTATTGGGAATTAACTGTCGCGTAATTATGGATCCGGCCAGTTGAGCTTCACTCTACGAAATAGAATATCGGCGTCGCGTTAATAATTGGCGAGCTTAAAGAAAATAAATAATTTACAATTATTTATATGATTTATAGATAAAGCAAATTATTATAATACTGCGATAATTTGTGTCGGGATAAATTTGCGTACGAGCCGGACTATTAAAATATCGCGATGGGGATTAATAGCAATAAAAAGAAAGCAGATTTTGAAAATAAAGGAAGTGTAGGCGTGTGGGAAGGAAGAAGGCAGAGAGGTGGCTCACCTGATTCTAACTGTTGGCCAATCAAATTAATGCAGAGAAATAAAATCTCCATTCCCCATAACCCTTCCCGTCGGCCACCCCAACCCCCCAATGAACTCACGCAAATCTCAATCATTCCTCTGCAACATCTTCCTCACACACTCCACCCTTTTCTCTTCCCTAATTCACGTTATCTCCTCCATCTGCAAAACTCCCTTCAAAGTAGAAAGGGTTCCCTCCCCTTGACTCCCCCAAAAACTGCCGCCACCTTCCTCCCATTCTTCACCACCTGCCGCCGACGCCATGTGCCATCGCCGCTGCCCTAGTCGGCCCTCCAAGTTGAAGAAGAAGGGCAGTGGGACGAGGGAGGTGAGAGAGAGGGCAGGCGAGAAAGAGAGAGAGCAAACGAGAGAGAGAGGAACCCTCGCTCTAAAACCACCGCCGTCCTACGACCTCCACTCGCTGCTGCCGCCGCCTCGCACCATCACCACCACCGCCGGCACGATAGAGAGAAGAAGACGAAGCAGCAGTCCAAGGGAGGCCAGAGAGAAGGGACAGTTGAGAGAGAGAGGGAGACGAAGGAGAAGGGAGAAAAGAAGGGTTTCCTAAGCCCTAACCCTACTGCCACCATCTGCCACCACCGTCGCCATTCCCACCGCCGCCGGAGCCACCTCGAAGGAGCAGCCACACGCCAGAGAAAGGAGAGAGGCTGCACGAGAGGGAGAATCAGCATGAGAGAGGGAGAAACCGAGTGAAAAGAGAAAGGAACGGGCTAGGTAATTCTCATCCTTCTCCGTCATTGCTTCATCGTTTCTTTCTTCGTTTAGGAGCATGTTTAGGCTTGTGAATGAAAGAATTTTATGTTATAGTCGAGATACGAGACAAAACGAGGGAGGGCAGCCTTATCACCCTCCCGATGAGACCTCGAAGGTGTTTTTGTTTGGTGGTTTTGATGTTCTTATCGCTTGCCTAGAGTATATATTTGATCCCTACGTGTTCTAGCTAAGATTCATAACTTAGGACTCTTTGATAATCGTTATATGAGTATTATGATCTTCATGTGAGTGTTCTTGGGGCTGGAACTCGTTGTATAATGTTATATCGGGGGTTTGAATCGAAAGTGTGAGCCTTGCGTGAAGTATGTGCAAAAGTCGTAAATCTGTTCTTGAACTAAGTTGCTCTGTTTTTAGAGTTAGAGGACGAATTTAAATCTTATCTATTAGTATGTTGAAGATTAAGATGTTATATATAACATATCCAAAAATCAAATTAATCCGACGAGTGTAGCTCCCTTGGTGAAGTTGTTTCGAATCTGACCTGTGATAGAACCAAATACCTGCGCAGGATTATGTTTTGGGGCAGTAGCCTTCTTTTCTTTCAAAATCTGTGAAATCCGCCTCTTGAAATTGAAACTAGACATTTTAAGGTTTCTAAATTGGTATCTCTCATCTCTAGTAGCCAAACGAGTGATTTTAAAATGAATTTACGAGCGGACTGATTTGCAGCGAAAACTCGTTTTTGACAGATTCACTGTTCTGTAAACCGAGCCCCGTTTGGGCTAATATTTTTTGGGTTATGAAAACTTCTGGAATAAGATGAACATGTTAGGAGTCCCCAGTAGAAATCTCAAGGCGATTAGATATCGTTTGCTAAATATTTTGGATTTTACGGTACTAAGTGTCTCACTGAAAATTTCAGAAAAATGTCTTATTGCCTTTTTATGCCTAAAAACGTTTTGATGCTTAAAATAAATACGTATGTGAGCCCCGATAACGTGTTAAGTAATTTTCTAAGATGACATGTCGAAGTAGGATTTTAATTGAAATTTTATAGATTTATTTTTTAAGCTAATTTGATTATTTATTGAATTGGGCTAATTACTAAGTTTTGGGCCAAAATTATTTTTATTAATTGGACTTAAGGTTGTTGGGCCAAATTAATTATTTTTTTTGTGTGGACTAGCTGATTTGGCCTTGTCCAGATTTAATTCAATTGAACTTGGGCCATGAATTTCCTCTTTAAATTATTTCTTCATTAAGAGGCCCAACCTATTTAATTAAGTGCTATGAGTCATAAAATAATTATGTGATTAATGGACCATGCCTATTTTATTTAATAAAGCCAATATGATTTTAAGCCCAATATGATTTTAATTATGTGACATATATGTTATAAGCCCAATATGATTAGTATTTATTTCTTGGACCTAATTAATTTAATTAATAGTCCTAGATCATTAATTTATTTCTCAAAGGATAATTAAGATGTTCAGTGATTAGCATGCACTCATGTGTGATTTGATTAATAATTAATCGTTAATTAATTATTTCTATGTTAAATATTAATTAATTTTCTTTTCGTTAATTATTTATATGTTAATTAATCATGAGTGGATTAATTACCCAAGTATATGTTAATTAATAGTAATTAATTAACTAAGTATATGATTAAATACGTGTGCTAAATGACTTAAGTGTACTTGTTGAAGAATGCTAATTAAATTCTAAAGTGACATGATTAAATGATATGACACGTGTGCATGAATTTAATTATATAAGTAAGGTATGATATCATATATGATTAATTGTGTGATATGCACACTTATATGAAGCATGACATGGCATTTCATAGCACGACATGATTTCAAAATCAAGTATTGATTAAGCTTCTAAAATGCATGTCTTGACTAAGGATCTATAATGCGATTTCTATAAAATCCAAGGCAATGCCTTAATAGATTTTCAAATGCAAATGTTAAAGACCGGGAATAGGTTCACCTTTAGGATTATCGATAGACTATTTGACCTCCCCTAGAGTCAAGTGTTAAAGAATCTAGATTGTCTTGTAGGAGACACCAAGAGCTAGGGACGCAAGAGGATATCCACGACAAGGACAAGATGTGGGTTCTATTTCAAACTGTGGGTTATAAGCCCCACGGAGGTAATTTTTGGGTTATTAAGCCCTAACTGCTTTCATGAAAAAGTGATAATGCATGCTAAATGTTTTTGCTCACTACTCGTGTTTACCATATATGATGTTATTGTATTCGATCGGCCTTGGGACCAGTACACCCCAAGGTAGTGCGCACACAGGTACTTATGACGGTTCAGAGAGTGGGAGTGGCTCCCCACTCGAAGAACCGGGGAAGGTAACACGATAGGCGAGCTATGATGCGCACAAGGTTAAGTTAAAATGTTTTTACGTATGCATGGGTTAAATGTTTTCCTTTTAAAGTTAGCCCTTGTATACAAAATGAGCATGCTTTATCTTTCAAATGTTTCTGACGTTGTTCAAAAGGGCACGAACCTCACTGAGTACCAAAAGTACTCAGCTCAAAATGTTTTTCTTTTTCAAACAGGTTGAGTGAACGATCGGGATGGAGGTGTGTTGGCATCAAAGAATGTTCCAGATGACGATCACTTGGATCGTCATCCCCTTTCCATTGAACGTATGTTAAAGCTCAACGTTTCTTCAAACTCGACTAATCCGATTATGGTTAGTCTTAATCGACGCTTCCGCAGTGCGGGGTCAAAGTCCTCATACTTTGACCCCAAGACGACCAAGCTAGGGTAATGTCAAGTTGATGAAGTATCCTTGGTTCCCTTCGAAGCCAAGCTTATTTGAAATCTCCATTCTTTATAAAGTTAATTTATGTAAGTCAACAGTTTATATTACGGTTTCAAGTGATAGTCCGGTTATCCGCATACGCCGGGTGTCGGGCTGTTTCAGGTATGCATTTCTATACCCGATCGGATTTGGGACGGGTACGGGGATATACATATTCGCATCGAACCCGCCCGAATAATTTTTGTATTTTTTAAATAATACTAATATTAATAATTACCAAAATTTATTACTCCCTTCGTCCCACTCCAGTTATCCTACTTTCTATTTCGGGTGTCCCAGTGCAGTTGTGCTATTTTGTTTTCTAGAAATAATTAGTTTGGTTAATTACACTCGCTTTACACCTTTCAACCTACTTATCTCCTCATTTTTTGTGTCATTCACTATTCTCTCTCTCTCTACTCATTTTATTCCACTTCATTTCACTATTGACTCTCTCTCTACTTACTTTATTCTACTTTATTTCACTATTCACCCTTTCTCTACCTACTTTATTTCAGTTTAATAACTCTACTAAATATACTTTTTACCCAAATTTATTTTCTCCTCAATTCTCGTGCCCAAAAAAACTAGGACAACTGGAGTGGGACGGATAGAGTAATTAGTATGAAAATGCAAATTTAATGAGAATCGAAAATCCACTTTAAGTAGATACATGTACATTACTTCCTCTTATTTTCTCTCTCGTTTTTTTTTTTTTTCTGTTCTTCTTCCTCAAGTTTTTCTCTCTGCTAATTTCTCCATTGTTGATCTCTCTCCATCGTCGTGGTCGCTGCTGTCGTCGCCGTCACCGCTGCTCGGCGTCGTTGCGCAGTCATCTCTGTCGTCTCCATAATTTTGAGATTTTTCCTCCATCATCGTCGACGTCTTTTTCGTCGTCGCCGGAGTTTCTGCTTTTGTGGTCGCGATTAGCTTCATCGTCGCCTTCGTTTATATGTTTTTACTGTGATTTTTGCAGCAATTTGATTGTGATTTTTGGAGAATTTTTTATTTGTGGTTTTTTTTATTCTGCAAATTTTTATGCAATTTTGTTGTGTTTTATTATTTTATTTTTGTTTAGAAAGTGTTACGTTGGTTCAATTGTAATTTTCCGGCGATTTATGATTGCGATTTTAAGCTATAGATGTAATTTCCGGCGACTGTATCGAAATGGTAAAACTTGGTACGAAATTAGAAAATCGTACCAACTTTTCCAAATATAAGTATAAGCTCTTGGAAAACTTGGTACGATTTCCTAATTTCGTACCAAACGTAACAGATCAAACTGGTAAAACTTGGTACGAAATTAGAAAATCGTACCAAGTTTTTTTTCTGTTCTTCTTCCTCAAGTTTTTCTCTCTGCTGATTTCTCCATTGTTGATCTCTCTCCATCGTCGTGGTCGCTGCTGTCGTCACCGTCACCCTCGCCGTCACCACTGCTCGGCGTCGTTGCGCAATCATCTCTGTCGTCTCCATAATTTCGAGATTTTTCCTCCATCATCGTCGACGTCTTTTTCGTCGTCGCCGGAGCTTCTGCTTTTGTGGTCGCGATTAGCTTCATCGTCGCCGTCGTTTATATGTTTTTACTGTGATTTTTGCAACAGTTTGATTGTTATTTTTGGAGAATTTTTTATTTGTGGTTTTTTTTATTCTGCAAATTTTTATGCGATTTTGCTGTGTTTTATTATTTTATTTTTGTTTAGAAAGTGTTACGTTGGTTCAATTGTAATTTTCCGGCGATTTGTGGTTGCGATTTTAAGCTATGGATGTAATTTCCGGCGACTGTATCGAACTGGCAAAACTTGGTACGAAATTAGAAAATCGTACCAAGTTTTCCAAATATAAGTATAAGCTCTTGGAAAACCTGGTACGATTTCCTAATTTCGTACCAAACGTAAGAGATCGAACTGGTAAAACTTGGTACGAAATTAGAAAATCGTACCAAGTTTTCCAAATATAAGTATAAGCTCTTGGAAAACTTGGTACGATTTCCTAATTTCGTACCAAACGTACACTACTAGAAAAATACACATACATAACACTACATTCATAACGGATATTTTCAAACTGCGTTATATATGAGCGCCCTTTTTATAAAGATAACGTTATTACAAATATCCGTTATGTAAAAGGTGTTATCTATACTCTATGTAACGGTATTTTCTCATACGTTATGTTTGAACGTTATCTATAATAATATATGTCACGGTCTTATGGAACCGTTACCAAATACGTTATGAATTTTCTCCTTTTCTATTTTAATTTTTTAATTCAATTGATTATCCCCAAAATTTTAAACGTGAAACCCCATCTGCTCCCCACCCATCTCTCGCTCAACTCAACTGCGAGTCCACAACGAGAGCAATCATCTCTCTTTCATCTCCTTCTCCGGCGAGACAAACGCCGCCGACCTCGCCGCCGATCTCGCCGTCGTCGCCTCTGCTTACTCTCCCACTCAGCCAACCTCCGTATACATCAAAACCCTCCGTCAAAAACCCTAGATCCCCAATCGAAACCTACTTCTTCCCTTTGAAACTCGGTGAATCTCTCCATTCCCTGCAACCTCGTCGCCTCTTTACTGGCCGCTACCACTACCTCGCCTCTACGGAAGCAACGAACTGTAGCAGCGTTGGAGTCACCACCTCCGTTCACTCCTCCCCTGCCTCGCTTCCGGCCACCGTCGCCACCTTCTGCTTCGCCTCTGACCAACACGGTCGCCGTTGCGGTTCTCCCGAAGGTAAGCCTTTGTTTCTTCATTTTCCTAAAAAAATATTTTATTTCTAAATTAGTCTAAATCAGGAAAAAAAAAAAGAAGGTGATTTTGTGGGAAATTTGGCATTTTGCTGTTTGCCTTTGCTTGTTTGTATATTTCGTTAGTCTGATGAAATGAAGAAGATTATTTTGAATTGTGTACTCTTATATTGTTGTTAATTAGTGCTTCTGGTCTGAGGTGAACCAATTATTTCTGATTAGTGCTTTTAATCTCGTTATAGATTATTTTCTAATTAATGTAGCATGATTTATATATGATGCTTGTGTTGTTGTAGCAAAAATTCAGTGTTCCCCCAAAAATATTTTAGTAACTTCTATCTACATAATTGGTGTTATATGGTATTCTATCCTACTCGTGGCAATTTGGCTGTATGCATACTGAGTCATCAGTGGGAGAATACAGTTACAAATATTAGCTTTGGAAATCTGTTGAAACTCAGCTTTTGTGGCTCCTTATAGAGAGTATATTCATATTCAAGTATAGTCACTGTGCTCGGATGCATATTCTGCCTCTTCTGTTGACCTCTTGTAAGTCTTATTTATAGCATCTTTTCTCATCACTACTTATTTGTTGTCCTCTTTAGGGATGAAAATGAAATGAAGATGCATTCTGTTAACTTATTCCCGATATATGTGTCTTCATCAACTTGATATATACTTATATTAATATTGCAGAGATGAGGGTGGGTGCATATCCATGGGAATGTAAAGGATATAAATGAGGGTCTATGGATTTTTGTATTTTTTAAATAATACTAGTATTAATAATTACCAAAATTTATTACTCTCTCCATCTCACTCCACTTGTCCTACTTTCTATTTCGGGTGTCTCATTCCAGTTGTGCTATTTCCTTTTCTAGAAATAATTAGTTTGGTTAATTACACTCGCTTTATACCTTTCAACCTACTTATCTCCTCATTTTTTGTGTCATTCACTATTCTCTTTCTACTCACTTTATTCCATTTCATTTCACTATTGATTCTCTCTCTACCTACTTTATTCCACTTTATTTAACTATTCACTCTCTCTCTACCTACTTTATTTCAGTTTAATAACTCCACTAAATACACTTTCTACCCATAATTATTTTCTCCTCAATTCTCGTGCCCAGAAAAACTAGGACAACTGGAGTGAGACGGAGAGAGTAATTAGTATGAAAATGCAAATTTAATGAGAATCGAAAATCCACTTTAAGTAGATACATGTACATTAGTTCCTCTTATCCTTTTTATAACTCAACTATCTTTTTTTTCTTCCATCCATTTTCAATGTGAGACAACTTGTTTCTCTTCATTTCTCCTCGATCCTCCCTCACTATTTTGTATCCCACATTGAAATGAGAGGAAGAGAAGAGAGAAGTTGGCTTATAAATAAGATTGTCTCCATGATTTGACTTCATGTACAATTTTTTCCTAATTAATTTTTAGGAAAGAATAAATTTTTAATTTTAATAAAAGTTTTAAATTTTGGACGATACATATACTTTTAAATGTACACCCGTCCCCCACCGGATAATCTCCGCCCCGAACCCATCCCGATTTAAACGGGTATGGAGGCGGGTATGGCCGGGGGTTAATATTTTAGGCGGGTATGGTGTTGGGAAAGCATTCCCCGACCCAAACCCGCCCCGTTGCCATCCTTAGGCTTCTCCAACGTTGCTTTGTCGACTGCTTCCCTCAGTCTTGGGATCTCTATAAGCAAGTTGTTGATGTTGGGCTTTACAGAGTCACTGGATTCAGGAGCCTCAGCCACAACCAGTGCACGTCCGTCGTTGGCATTCTCAACAGTCTTGGGCTCCTCAGGTCAGACTCGAGTATTATAAGGAACTATGTGGGTTGACTCGGAAGAGATCGCGTTAACCCATCCACAGTTTGCTAAAACCTTGGCATGATCTTCCAATTGGTGAGGAGATACATCTTGATCTCCATCAACAAACCTCTCAATAAAGTCAGCGATCAGCTGTTCCTTGTGCTGAATCAGTTCCCACTTGGTGGAGAAGCGGAAGTAGTCCTTTAGCAATTTTGTTTGGGATGAGAAAATGCAAAATAACTTTTCAATGTAGTTTGGACGGATACATGTGTATAAATACTAACGATTATATTTTGTTATTTGTACTAATTTATTGTTAATGTAAATTGCAATATAGGAGTTTTTATTGAGATGAATAATCACTATTGTAACAATTTACATGTAATTATTCATATATTATAGATATAAACGGGATAATAAGCAAGTATGTCTGAGACATAAACATAATTACTTTGTAATTGGGACGTTTGGGACGATACGAGTATATAAATTACAAATAGGCCGAGATAATTCTGAAGTCATTATTGCGATTTTTAATTCAAACACACAAGAAAATGAAAAATTATAAAATTAATGAACAATATATTTCTTAAGATACTTAGTGTATCACATATCATGTCTAAAAATAATAATTCCTGTCAATTTTTTATGAGTTGCACACTAGTTAATCATATACCTGAGTGTAACCTATTTTTTTTTTTTTTCAATATAATCATAATTTATCCATATTTTACGACTTCGAAATTGAGCCTACGAAGATCCCAAACACATTTATTTTGTAAAATTTTGCAGAGTATGGAGTCCAGTTTCTAAATGAAGTGTAATCAAACATCAAATAAATCTAATTTGAGTTTCCATTATAATAAATTATTGAAATTAAATCAGACCATTTTTTATGTTATCAATACAAAATTACTGTATGTAATAAGCTGAAAGAGAACAAAAAAAAAGAACAATAACAAACTTAATACCATAAAATCCCGATTAAAGGCCCATAAATGTAATTACACAGAAATTCACTAGAAAAATTAAAATAACACTTACCTTACTTTCCTTTTTGGACCCTATTACACTGTTCACATTTTCTTCTAGATGTTTTGTTACACTTGTCCATATTTTCTTACTAATTATTTTTCCCTTAATTCCTATACTCAAAACAAATTAGGACCCCAAAAAAATTAGGATAAATGTGACAAAACAGAGAATAATTCTATCCGAGCACTTGAAGATTAGACTAGAATTGTGCGTGGGCCGCGCGAACGCAGGCCCACTCTAACACAAATTACGACGTAGGCTCGACCGCTTGGGCCGACCTTAGGCGGGCGCCCCTTCTCAGTGCAATGAAGGTCGCCAACCTAGGCCATTGGTCTTAAGGATCGCCAATTGACCCCGTCCAGGTAAGTATGTTTCACATTGCTATTTCTTCCCTTTATGAATCTCCTCCTCCCATCCTTCTTCTATCACTCTTTCGATGTGGGATACATCATACATATACTATTGCTTCTTCAACTTTACACTATTTTTTCTGTAAACGTTTCACTCCTTATTGGATTCTATCAGTGACAATTAATTTAATAGTAGTAGTACAAGTGTTTTTTTTTTTTTTTTGTATTATTACAATATTACAAGAAATTTAAAGGCCGCGTGACGGTGGACTCGAATCCGTGACCTTTGGCCCGGGCATTAACCACTCTACTACTTGGCTAACACACGCACACAAGTGTTTCCGTGTTTTTCATTATCATTTAATTTTAATTTTGTAATTTTTTTTTCCGGTCCAAGCGAATCCCTCGAACAAATTCATAAGTCAAGGCTTAAATTTTTAGTCGGGTTGGGTCAGTTTGAATCGCTCGAGCTGCTTCATTCAAGCCGAGTCAGGTTAGAGGTTGGGCAAATTTGATAATTGTAGATACCAACTTGTTCATATTTACTTTTGTAATAGTATAAAATAGGTAGATGTAAAAAATACACTCGACATTGTATTCTTTTGTGTTAATTCGTAAATAAGAACAAAAACATTGTATTTTTGGTTTATATAGACACATTTTGAAATATTAGTGTTCCGAATCAAAGTAAACATAGTTAAACTAGTCACTTAAAAAATAAAACAATTTCAAGAATAAGACTATTTTAAGATAGAAATAAAATATGTTATGCATACAATTTTCTACAGCTGGGATCACAAGTAATCCTATATTTCATAAAAAAACAGATGCATATAAAAATAGTTCGACTTACAAAATTATACTTTTAAAATACAAAATATATTTGGTATAACAAAGTTTCACCAAACATTAATTTTGGAGAGAGAAAATATTTCAAACAGAGCAGAATACACAACCACAGCATTTGATAGAAGGAAAGATTTCAACTCAAAAATATAAAAGTGAACATATCTCAAAGGCTACATTATAGGTATATAATAGAAAGACATTCTGCAAATTGTATCTAACAAAGAATTCAACTTGATACTGTTATTTTGTGGATCAAACATTCTTTCTCTACTAAAAATGACATCAGAAAACAAGAAACTATGAATAAATTCCAGAAGTTGCTTCCATGTGAACCATTTGAAGGCTGCTGCATCACATTCACACCTCAGTCGAGCTTCACAGACGAAAACAGGTAATGCACGAACCAGAACGAGGAAAGGAAGCCGACTGTGCCAGTTGCAAGCATAATCGCGAGCACCATGAAGAGCGAATACCCCAGGTAAAGTGTTGCAGAGACTGGCCCGCTTAAGCTCTTGAGATCGAATATCAGATAGTTGATGGAGTAAAGGAAGATGTATATAGCAACCGAACCGGAAGCAAAGAAAGATTTCCACCACCATTTATAGTCCTCCACACAGAGATGCATGTAAGTAAGAACGAGAGATACCTCGGCACAAACCACCACCAAAAGAATCAGCACGACAAAAAGGAATCCGAAAACATAGTACACGCGACCCATCCAGAGACTCGACATGATAAAGAAAAGCTCGATGAAAAGTGTGCCAAACGGAAGGGTACCGGCCCCAAGAACCAAAAGCCATGATGGATACTTTTGTGGTGGGATTTCACGGGGAATTTGATTTGTTCGAACGGGGAATTCAATGTGAGGCGCCTTCGCACCATAGTAACCGCCAACGAGGGTAAGGGGAACCGAGATACAGAACCACAGCAGAATGAGAATCACAAACAAAGAGAAAGGAATAGCTCCTGTGCTGTGACTACCCCACAATAAGAAATTCAAGACAGTGAAAATCAGGAAAGATAAACCGGGGAAGAAACACGAAACCTTCCACGACACACCGATCCATCCCTTGTGGTCCCCACAAAAGATCGTCCTCCACAATCGAACAGCTACATATCCAGCTGCAATTCCAAGAACCATGTAGAAAAACAGCATACCTGAGATAAGCGTCCCACGCGATGCTGGGGACATAAATCCAAGGGCAGCAAATAAAATCGTCACGACAGCCATTCCGAGAATCTGGACCCCGTTACCGACCATCACACACAAGAGCGCCGGATTGGTAGGGGCACGGAAAACATCAGCAACAACGAGCTTCCAGCCCGACAGCTCCTCATTCATCTGAGCTTGAGCTTCTTTGTCGAGCTCCTCATACTGGGTAAGATCCCGCCTAACAGTCCTCAAGAAGATCACGAGCACAATACCAGCCAAGAACGTGATCACCATAAGGGAATTCAAAATCGAAAACCAATGCACTTTAGCACCCTCCATCTTCAAATACGCATCCCACCTTGACGGCCACTTGATGTCACTCTCTACAAAGGAGACCTCATACGAAAAGGTAAGAGGCTCATTCTCCTTAATAGGCATTGCCACTGTGCTCGGATCGCAGCTAATTGAAGCCGGATACTTCTCATACATTTTCACGTTCTTCACGGATTCCACCTTATGCTTGAAACTACAAGGCACCACCTCAAACCCGACAACCATATACCCGGGTATAGCTGATCCCTTGTTACCCTCAGGGATCATCTCAGCAGCATCACCAGTACCCATAACACGAGCCACATCAGACTCTTCGTATTTATGAACAAGTACGGTAAACTTCAAGTGATTAAAGATATAGTAGCCCTCATCGACCTTAGCCCCAACCGGGTAACCAGTCCACCTCAACATGAACCCCTCCTTCTTCGTATACCGGATTGCAGGCAAATTATCTAGAATCACATTGACCTGATACATCTCATCAATCCTCTTCTTCAAAAGCTTAAACTCCTCACCCGACAAAGGCTTCGTTTTACACAAGAAAATCTCGGTCTCATTCGTGTACATCTTAAACCTATAGGGAGAGTTCTCAATCCTATCACCCATGAGAAGCTCACCAAGATTTTCTGCACTATCCTTAATCCCTTCTTTGGGTTGACAGAATGGCAAACTATAATAGCTAAAGGGCATTTCAGTGTCAATTGAAGTCAAAGAATTCACTTTCACATTCAAATAATCACCGACTTCATATTTGTGAGGGTAACTACCGGGGAGATAAAATCCTTCGCACAATTGAAAAATGACTAACACAATTAATAAACCCAACACCTTCGAATTGTGAAAAGATCCCATCTTTACCGTCACTGTGGTAGATCTGGACGGCCCAGATCAGAAGATTGACGATAATTTCCAAGAAAATAGAGTTCTTGAACGCGGGAGATCAGTATGATTCAAGATCTGCCGCAAGAATTGACAAATTTCAGAGGTCTCATTCAAAGTGAATGTTTCAGATCAACATGAGTTCAATAAACGGAAGATACAACGCAAGTTGGAATTTTGAAACGAGATTTGTAACAGAAAATTTCAAGAAAACATTCGAAACGAAGACGACGATGAATTTGAGTGTCGAAATAGTAGAGATCTGAACTGACCTTAGAGTAGAAGCGGTGAAAAAGCTCTGCAAATCTGCGTGAACAACTACGGAGAACGTGTAGATGTGGAAATCTAGAGAAAGAAGCTGGGTGATGGGAAGCACGACTACATTTATATGCTGTGGATCTTTTCAGCGTCGGTGGCTGACGTCATGGCATTTTAAGGCTATGTGCATTTATATGTGAGAGAGAGAGAGAGAGAGAGATTCGGTTTATTAAGTTTTAAACCATTTGTTAACTTAATTGCAAGTAGTGAATCACGGTTGGCAATCGAGTTGGGTTTGGGTCGACCTGATAATGAGTGAGAAATTCTTATAAGAATGTATTTATACTCACTCCTCACATAATATTATTTTATTACTTATTATATTATTACATTGTGATGGTGAGTATAGTACATCTATATTCTTACAAGAATTTCTCCTGTTAAGGCTCAATTTAAATTCAACGTGTTAAAAATATGTTATCCGAACTCAATTTAAATGATAAAACTTGAACAAAATATGAACCGATACGAATATGAAATTGATACATTTTTTTCCAAGTTGACCCGACATAATAATGACTCGAACCCAATTTAAAAGATTTTATAAATAAAAAGAATACTTTAAAATAGATTTAATAATAAAAAGATAAATCAAATTTAATAGTTTAATACATTTTGATAATTTAGAAGGAAAAATAAATATGACACAATTTAAAAGCTTGACATAAATTAAATAAAAAATATTTATATTTTTTGTACCTTATCGGATAATTCGAAGAATAAAGATAGTCGGCCACACTGTGGCCAACCACACGCGTAAAAAAAAGAAAGTTGATTATAAAAATAGAAATAATCGCATTTCCCCTTTAGGATTTATGCTTCCCAATTAGGGTATATTTCCATTTTAAAAACATATATTACCATTTTTAGTTCATGTGTCCAGCCACAGTGTGGTTGAATATCATTACCCTAATTCGAATCTGACCAGAAATTTATCTTTATTGTGTCAACTCGAAAATGGTCCGAACCCAATAAAACTTGATCCAAATCCATTAATTTAATGTTATGTCGGGTTATTGTGTCGAAAATTGCAGCCCTAAATGAGTGTTAACCTTTCGATGACAAAGTTACCTAAAAACAACTGTTGAAAAAATTACTTAAATTTAGGGAAGAATTCTTCTCAAAATGTTTAATAAATTCCACCAATTCATAATTTATTGAAAATTCTATTCAGAAAAAAATTAATTTATCAATTTGTGAGATCATATTCCATATAGTCCCATACGGACTATACCCTTGTCTGTTAATATTGGACTTGTAAGTTTTTCAGTTAATTCCATATAAAATATTTGAGATTATTGTAAATAAATTGGGATTCAATATACATTGGATAAGTGATTAAGAATTAATTCCCACGAGATAAAAAAGATCGAATATCAATCATTAGCAATTTGGTGTATTTATCATTTCCAGAAATAATTTTCAATTTTGGAATTAAAATATAGGTGTATCGGTAGATGCCAAAGTTTATCATTCATAAAATAGAAAGTAAGTAAACATGGGCAAATCATCGTCGATTTTTCTCTTTTTAACTAATGTGACACTGTTTTATTCGATTAAATATTCATATCTTATCGTAATATCTTAAGAAAAATATATTTTTTATACAATGTGTTTACAAGGTACATTAAATCCATCTACACCTCTAAAATCTAAACTTTTTTTAAGGTATACACACGTACACATGACTCAAATCCCTAACTTCTTGGTTTGAGAAAAAGCATCTTACCACTTGAACTGCCTTTTATTGTCAAAATTTAAATTAATTTATTATCATTTTCAAATAAACCCTGAAATTTATAAAGATCGAGAAAAAAATACCTTCCACACTTGTTTGCATTTTGTAATGTTGCCTTGCATTATTTGTCTATTATGGAATTGTTTGATATGTACAATTATTCTATTTAGGACAAATATCTATTCTAATTGGACTATTGGGTTCATTATCAAATTTGTGTCAATCTTTGAAAAATATCAATTTAATATGTGACCTATTAAATTTGTAATATTAACATATGATAGAATTTCAAGTCACCCAAAAATACCACGTAATTAGTGCAAGAATCATACATGTGTGTATTATATATTTTGGATCCGATGTTATAATAGTCCAAATTTTAGAAATTATATTATGACATTACGCGTCATTTCATTTTTAAGGTCTTCGAAATTTGATCCAATTTTATGGTCAATACCGATATGAATAAAAGTGCTAAAAGAATAATTTAGAAAACTATGGACAATTTTAACAATGAATCCAAATATCTTGTTAGAAAGTTTATATGTTTATCTTTCTCTTTCTCTATATATACTGGAACGAAGTAAGTGTATGAAATTTATTTTTTATCACTCAATGGGCTTAATTGTAATTTTACGAACCTCGAGCTATTCATATACTCCTTCCGTCCCGTTCAACATGTCTTGTTTCTTTTCGACACGGAGATTAAGAAAAAAAGAATTAGATGTAAATTGTGTGTTTAGTGTAGTAAATAAAGTGATATAAAGTACTCCCTCCGTTCGTGACTTAATGTCCAGTTTGCTACAGTAGCACCGTTCGCAACTAAATGTCCAGTTCACCTTTTCATACACCTATACCCTCTTTATTTCACACAAATTACTACCGTTTGCCACTCAATACCCCACCATCAAATAATTAGGATAAAATTAACTAACTTAATTAAAATGTTAATTAAATCACTAATTAAATCCCCCATTATCCCCACCCACCCTAGATCGACTGATCTCACTCTCATTTCTGTGTGTGCCCTAACCCTATTCTCTCTCGATTCCTCGCAGCCACTCTCCATCCTCTCTCATTCTTCTTCTTCCTCGCCCTAGATCTATCGCAGCCACTCTCCAGCCACTCTCCATCCTCTCTCATTCTTCTTCTTCCTCGCCCTAGATCTATCGCAGCCACTCTCCATCATCTCTCTCATTTTCGATATGCACTCTCTGAGATCGATCTACCTAACCCTAGATCTACTGCCAATCTCCCCCAATCTCATGGATTCATCGATGTCACCGCCCTTCAATATCCCCCAATCTCCTGTCACCACCCCTCAAGTCACCTTCTCCGAATCGATGTCTCGTGTTGAGGAGACTCCGTTCAGCATCGACGATTACAGTCAGCCGACGATGTCTCCATTGATGGCGGCCGCCGCTTCGTCGCCACCGCCTGCTGGATCCGACCCTTTGAAGCCATCCTCGCAATCTGAGCAGGCGGCGACTCCTGCCATGGACACCGGAGCTAGGCGGCAGCCATCTCCTACTTGGGAATGTGAGGCCGACTCCGACAATGACAGTGAGGTCCCACAAACTCCGCCGTCAGATTTTGACGATGAAGTTGATGTCTATCTAAGCTACGATGACTGGAAGGCAAAATACCTGCACCTTGTCAAGGCTGGAAAACGCTAGGCTTGCTGTCCAAGTTCTATTGTTTGATTTTTACGGTGTAATTTGTTGTTGGGGGCTGGTGATGTCATTTGTTGATTGGATTTCTGTCATGCGATTTGATGATTTGAGGCTGTCATTATGTGATGCTTGTGGAATCTGTGATTTCTGAGATTATATGATTCTTGTACTATGCCTGCCTATGAGGAATGTTGTGAAATATGATGCCTATGATAAATGAATGATGATGACAGTGATACTACTACTTGATCTATGTCTGCCTATGAGGATTTCTGTGAAATCTGAGGCCTTATTGCTGTGATTCTGTGATGCCTATGATGAATGATTGATGATGACAGTGATACTACTACTTGATCTATGCCTGCCTATGAGGATTTCTAAGAAATCTGAGGCCTTATTGCTGTAATTCTGTGATGCCTATGATGATGATTGATGATGACAGTGATACTACTACTTGATCTATGCCTGCCTATGAGGAATGTTGTGAAATCTGATGCCTTATTGCTGTGATTCTGTGATGCCTATGATGAATGAATGATGATGATGGTGATACTACTACTTGATCTATTGCCTATGAGGAATTCTGTGAAATCTGAGGCCTTGTTGCTGTGATTCTGTGATGCCTACTACCTGTTCTATGCCCTGCCTATGATTCTATGATGCCTACTAGCTGTTCTATGCCCTGCCTATGATGATTTCTATGAAATCTGAGGCAAATGATGAATGATGTTTGCATGTGTCTCTCATGCCATGATCATATGATGCCACCACTAGGTAGTAAAAACACCTAGTTTAGAAGGTTGATGTGTGATCATTAGGTAATCAATGCATGCAATACTTCATTCCTTCTTTCCAAAAGGGGCATTTACAGTTAACACATGTCCAAAAAAACTGATCCAAAAGAGACATTTACATTCCAAACATAAGACATAATTCATTTATGTTTGTCCCTGTAAACATTATGCAAAAAAACTGCCTATGTCCTGTCATGCTAGATTCACATGTTCCATGCTATCAACAATTGATTCAATGGTTGCTACTGGCCCATTTCCTTCACTTGGCTGCAGATTTAAATACTTCAAGCTCTCATTAACCAGCTGCTCATCCACTTCAATGCACAGTGGCAGTCTTCCCTCCCTTCTAAGTCTACCTTTGCCAATGTGGGAAATTTTGTAGTTGTTCCCTCCCTTCCCTTTAATGATTTCCTCATATCATAGTTGTAGAGTCAAGAAAACATCATTAAGCTTGTAGCTTAGATAAGCCTCAAATGCTTCTGTCACATTGTTGATGAGATCATCCACTGTCATTGCATTCTTCTAATCTTTAAGTGACTGTATTGATCTGAAAAACCCCAAGTCATTGACATTTGTATCCGGGGAATTAGGTGGCTGATAGACAAGTGTGATATTGAACCCATCTGTGTGGGCTATTGCTTGAAAATCTGGATCCTTGTCACTGATATGAGGCTTTGCATTGTTTTGCTGAATTATTATGTTCTTGCTAACTCCTTGTGGCCACTTTTGTTTAATGTATGGTATGGCCTGCAGTGAGATTACAGTAAGAATTTATGAGACTAAATGATGAATGGTGTTTGCATTCTGATAGTGTTATTGAATGATTTACCAGCTCCAAGAAACTCTTCTTCATGCATTCTTTGTTAATGACTGGAATTGCCTTTGTGATGATGGTTCCTTTGGCTCTATTATTTGAATTTCTTGCTGTTGGTTCCTTGAATATGAAAGGGAATATCCCAAACTTGCCATCAAAGATTTCAGTTCCTTCTTCATCTATATGTGGTCTGCCAACCACTGATAGAAACATGATTTTTTCTATGTGGGCCTTGCTCTTGCATGTTCTATACGGCAGTTCTTCTCCTTTTACAAGGTAGTACCTTGATGATGTCTTTGTGAGATTAAACCATTTCTCATCTATGTGTATGATGTTAAACATAGACTGAAATGCAATCTTTCCATTTTGACTAATGCTAGAAAGCATACTAAGTGACCATTTAAGTTTGGACAGTTTATTTGCCTCTGTTAGTAGAGGTTTGATGGCTGATGAATGTGCACAGATTTTCTTTTCTTTGACCCATCTATGACATAAACCAACTGAAACTTTAAGATTACCTGCTAGCTTTCTAATGCTGTTTCTCTCCACAAATGTCAGGTTTCTCATTTTTTTCTTCATCTAATTCCTTCCTGTTTTTCTGCCTTCTGCCTTTCTTCATGCCAACTATGTGTATAGCTAATCCATTGCTCTGTTGTTCTGCCACAGATTTCCATATCCGGTTGATTGTCTTGATGGATTTCTGGAACAGTTTAATCTCCATGTCGAAGAACTCCACAGTTTGAGTTTTGAAGAAGCCACTGCGCAAGAATGTTTTTGTCTTCATCAGTGAGATTTGCTCCATTTAGAGCCATTTCTGCAGAGAATCTGTATTTAATAGACTTGAGAGTTTTGTGGACTGGATTTGGTGCAGAAAATGGTTGTAATCAATGCTATTTATGGTTGTAGTTAGTGTCTTAGGTGTAGTTTCCCACCAAAACTGTTTTTGGTGGGAATTTTCAAATAAATGTACAAACTGCTCATTAATTTAATGCATGATTTCCCTCTTTGAAATTTTGATCACATCAATGTCTTGTTACAGCTTTTTTTACAACTTTGTTCACATTAAAAAAATCAATACAAGTTTCCTTTGCAGCCATTTTGTGTACAGGGAACAAAATCGAAAAGAAGAAAATAAAAACTGTTCAGTAAAAAAAAAACGAACAGGAAAAAAGATAAAAAAAAAATTATTGCCTGTAAAAAAATAAAAACAGGAGACAAAAAAAAAGAAAGAAGAAGACTTGGAAACAAATAAAATAAGGATTAATTGAGAATAACAAATTAAAGAATAAAAGAAAATGGAAAAGGAAAAAGGAAAATGATTAAAATACTAATCACTATAATTAACAATACCCCTACATTCTAATTTTTACCCCACTAACTTTCACTTTTTCAGTTTCTCTTAAACTCCGTGCCCAGACCAATGTGGACATTAATTTACGAACGGAGGGAGTATTTTTTAATTGATAAAGTGAGATAAAGTGTTTTTGAAGTGACATAAAGTGATATAAAGTGATTTTGAAGTGATATAAAGTGATATAAAATGAATAAAGTGATTTCTTAATTATTTCCTTAAAAGGAAATGAGACATGTTGAACGGAACGCCAAAAAAGGAAAGTAAGACATGTTGAACGAGACGGAGGGAGTATATTTTTTGCAATTTATTTTTACCCACCGACGGTCGATTAGTGGAGTCAACGGTCAAATATTCAACTTTCTTTTTTATTACTTTTCCAAAAAAAAATCAACTTTCTTTGCATCTCACCCCTTTTATTTTATTTTTTCTTTTCTTTTTTTCGATAGAGATTCACAATTGATTTTACAAACATGTACCATATCTTAATCTAGAGTCATTATGTATACTAGACATTAAAAGTAAATTAAAATGCCGTACCAATTAGTAATTAGTCATAAGTTAGGATAAGAAACACTTATGTATGCTATAAGCAAAGTATGGAAAAAGTTGAAAAAGAAAGTTGACATGAATTAGTTGTATCATCTATATCAAAGAGTAGATTACCCATTAATCAACCATGTGAATTGCTTTGGAAAAAGAATTAACCTGCCTACCATAACACATACAAATTTACCACTAGTATATTATAAATCTAGGTTTTTTATATTTAATTAAAGTTTCAAGACATTTTGAATGAATTTATAGAATTTTTATTGTTTTTTAGAACCCATTCATTTAAAATATCTTGCTTGGATCTAGAGTTTATTTATGTGTATATTTTCAAATTAATTGTTTTTATAAGTTTGTTACACCATTTCGGATTTAAAAGAACAAAAAAAAATGTAATCTTTTATTAAATACACTCGTATATGTCACGATATTCTGTAATACTTTATATATAGTATCTGTGATTGTGCGTGAGTTTATAACACAAACCCGAGAAAGAGAGTAGTTAGTTAAAATCATACTAAATAAATGAAATTTGTAATGATGTACAATCAAAGTCCATTTGTACTTTGAAGCTTTTTGTCAAACAAACTAGTAACATTCTTTATGTTCAAATTCTCTCTCTAAACAAAATCTAAAATATTTCAAACTTTCAATCATCCCCTTATGCGATTTTTGTCGAGTCACGAACCATAATTTGGCAAATTCCACATTTGGAAATCCATTACTTGATTGTTCCATGGAGTCTTCTATGACAATAATAATAAGTGTAATAAGTGTAAGAAATTCATGAAAACACGTCAATACTTTAGAAAGAAATGATATTTACCCATAATAAAAATCTATTTATTGCTACAAGCTAGAATCGTAAAGTCGAAAAAGAAAGTTGACATGAATTTTCTATGTCAAAGACTAGTAATAGTGTATGCCATTAATTTGCCATGTTAATTGCTTTGGGCAAAGGGACTAATCTGCCTACCACACTTAAAGTTTCTTTGAGTTTGAATGATTTTGATACATTGCAACTTAAAGCACCTCGTAGCTTTAAGGTTCAATAAAGTTAAAATGAACGCAAATTAAACGATATTTTATTTACAATAATTCTATTTAGACATACTATGTCTGGATATACATATTTGAAATAGAAAAAAAACTGTTCGAATGTCTTCAGAATTCTTTTTCTACTCAGACTCCCTTCCGAAATAATCGATCTGACGCACATCCGCTCTCAAATTCTACTCTCATCTACACCCAACTCCTAAACTTGTGAATTTAAATTGGAATGAAATTTTATAATTAAAATTTAAAAGGTGTATGTTTATCAATAATCAAATTGTCGAAACTGTGAAATTAAATTATTAGTTAAAAAAACCATCAAATTTCTATTTTTACTATCGTATGTCTGGACATAGTATCCAAATAGCACTACCCTTTTATTTAAATGACAAAAACTTGGGTGGAACAGATCCACCGTGCAACACCCACCCACCCGACCTGACCCGACCCGACCCGTTTGACCTTGTCAAACCCCCATTTGACCAGTTTTTTTTTTTCCCGCTTCTTCTTTGGTCAAGACTCGAACGAGGGAAGCCGAAGGCCTCGGAGCTAGCCATAAAAGTCCAAATTGTTGCCCGCCGATTATCCTTATTTTAGTAATCGGAGCGAAGGCGGAGCCGAAGGCTCCGCCAGAAAAAAACAATCTGGAAATTAAAAAACTGGTTATGGTCGGGTCGGGACGGGTTCTGTGCAGACTTGGTGCAAACGTCTGCACAAGAGTGTTTCTCTATTTAAATGTCATTCTTTTTTTTTTTTCATGGAAGGACACATATTGTTCGTTTATAATCAATTGTTTCGAGCAAGATTATATAGTTTCGAATCCTCAAACGCCTATTTCAAACAAACAAAAAAAATTATATTTTTATGTTTATTTGATAAACAAAAAGTAAGAAGTACGATTTTATTCGAATATACATTTCTCCATGATCTAAAATATGTAACTCATAGGTCTTAAGGATTTTCATATGTATCGTTCGACCAATAAGATTACTTATAATTTAGCATTACGCTAAATCTCATAATATTGACTCAATTTAGATGTTAACTTTATTTCGTGAATTGGCATCATGGGATTATGATTAATTTAATCGTTTGAGACTCCTAAAGAAAAAATGATTACATTGCATTAGGCCCAAGCCCAGATTGTCGAATTGGGGAAATTCATGGTGCTAAATTAAATACGAATATACTGGATTAAAAAATCACAATTCGAGAATTTATATATTCTTCGAATTAGGTCGTTTGAATATGCATAGTTTTATTCTTTAACACTTGAATTAATTTGGGATACCAAACTTGAAATTTGAACTAAATTAAATTTAATTTGTCTTCTCCATATAATTTGTGAAAATTGTCCAATATAAAGAGGAGTTGGTGATTTTTTTAGGCACGCTCTAGGAGACCAATCGGATCGTGCGGTTGGCAAATGTTGATTTTTTATTTTATTTTTAAATTTTTTTTTATTAATTAAAATAAATTCTAATTGGACTATAAACAATATTGATAAACTATGAGGAAATCAATAAATTATTATTGAAATTAATAAATATGGAGTCTATTTGGTGGTGGGGGGTGTGAGGATGGTAGGAGTTGTAAGAGGTGTGAGGATAAAATTTATATCTATAATGGGGTATATTTAGTGGGGGGGTTGTAAGGATGGTAGGAGTAGCAGCTGTGGGTTGGATAATATGAGGAGGAAGCCTATATAGTTTCATTGGGACAAATGGTAGATAAAAGTGGTGGTAATCTTGAAGCTGTCCAACATAGTTTTTGATCCCAAGTGTGTTCCACTCCATAATATGGAGTGAAGTAGCCATGCAAATGCGGACCTTACCGAGAATGTAAGAGACGTTTCTTGTTAATATGCCCTTGATTTGCACGTGGAAGCTCAATTCCTGATATAGGCTTTGAAGCATGTCTCTTGCTAGATGGATCCTTCCAGACTCTCAATGATGAAAATTTGCAGTCAACATCCACCTCATCGTCAATAGAATTGTTGCCCATTCGTTCGGCGAAATTCGAGCATATACTATATGCTTTGACCATTGTTTTTCCCATAAATGTCTATATTCCTCCAAATTACCATACTTCTTCAAGTCCAAATGTTGATTAATCCACTTATGATCTCAATAGAGAGTCCCTACAAAAAATTAGTAAATGGATCGGGCTGAAAATCAGTAAGACAATTACAATTAGGATAAACGAAAAGGTAAGACGATTAGGAACTTGATTTATATTGAAACTCATATTATGGTGTTTGTCAAAATCAAAATCCAATCCTTTCTGATTTGTTGGTTTGTTGATCTTCTATGGTCCGTAAAGTGTGAAGTACTCCAAGTCAAGATTATAGGTAAACGGATGTTGGAAAACGATCTTATATGAAACAACAAGTGTTATCGGCTAATAATAACAAAAGGTTTTGACAAATTATTAGATGATTATGATTGGATTATATTTTATAATTAAATTTTAAAATTAATTCTACTTACTACCTTTACTTGATTGTGAAAGTCGATGAGAAGGGGCGGGTTGAGAAAGGGCGCACTAGTTGGATTGAATAGGTTGAAAACTGATTTAATACAGCGGGTTTGAGTTTTTTCTTAATGATTTGTGATGAGACAGTAATTAGAGCTCTAGTAAAGAACTTCATCACATGTTTAGATTAAAAAAAAAACATATTAATATCAACATAAAATCAAACAAACAAAGATAGAAATTTAAAAATAAAATCAATCATCCAATTAGGGCTGTCTAAATGGTTCCGGTTAGACGGTATTTAACCGAAATACGCAATAACCGATTGGTTATTGGTACGGTATCGGTTAGAATTTTTTAAGTCAATTGGTTATTGGTTATAACCAAAACCAAACCATAATAACCAATTAACCAAATTTATTTATTAATTAATAATATATATTATATAATATAAAAATATATATTATTTTATGTTTGAATTGGTTCGAACTTGGAAGGGACGACTACTAATGAAGTGTGTGACAACACCGAAAACATTGTGTGAAATTATGTTCGAATTGGTTATTAAGATTGAACTTTTATTTTATGTTTTAGTTTTGAGCTTGGATATTATTTATGATTTTTAGGATTGGATTTTTATTATGTTATAGTTTGGAGTTTGGATATTATTTATCATTTTATTATTTACGATTTTGTGGTGATGAGAACGAACATGAGCAATTAACATTGTGCAGAAATATTGTCAAATTTCTTTTAATAATTTTTGGTTATTTGGGTTAACCGATAACCATACCAATTAAAAATTTTGGTTATCGGATAACCCAAATATTTAATTGGTTTGGTGTATGATAGCAATATTTAGCCTTATTCAGTTATTGGTTAATTGGTTATCGGTGCGGTTATTCCATAACCGCACCAATTACCACCCCTACATCCAATAAACCAGCAACAATTAATGATGTTAATCTCGCTCAATCTAATATAATTATCAATCCGCACGAAGAATCAGGTACAAGACAATCAATCGCAGATTAATTATTTAATGAGTTGCAATAAAATCACCAACAAAATTCAATGAATAATTAATTCAACAAAATTAATTAAATATTTATCAAGTTTAAGATCATTTTCCAACATCCTATTACCTATAATCTTGACTTGGAGTACTTCACGCTTTACGGACCATGAGAGTTCAACAAACCAGCAAATAAAAAAGGATTGGATTATGATTTTGACAAACACCATGATGGGAGTTTCAATATAAATCAAGTTCCTAATCGTCTTACCTTTTCATTTATCCTAATTGTAATTGTCTTACTGATTTCAGCCTGATCCATTTCCTAATTTTTGTAGGGACTCTCTAGTGAGAACATAAGTGGATTAATCAACATTTGGCCTGACTTGAAGAAGTATGGTAATTTAGAGGAATACAAACATTTATGGGAAAAACAATGGTCAAAGCATATAGTATATGCTCGGATTTCGCCCAACGAATAGGTAACCATTCTATTGACGATGAGAAGGATGTTGACTGCAAATTTTGTCATTGAGCCTGGAAGGATCTATCTAGCAAGAGACATGCTTCAAAGCATATATCAGGAATTGAGCTTCCACGTGCATATCAAGGGCATATTAACAAGAAACGGCTCTTACATTCTCGATAAGGTCCGCATTTTGCATGGCTATTTCACTCCATATTGTGGATTGTAACACACTTGAGGTCAAAAATTATGTTGGACAACTTCAAGATTACCACCACATTTATCTACCTTCTGTCCCAATGAAACTATATAGGCTTCCTCCTCATGTTATCCAACCCGTAGCTGCTACTCCTACCATCCTCACACCTCGTACTTGTACTATCCTCACACCCCCCACCACTAAATATGCATCATTATAGATATGAATATCAGCCTTACAACTCTTACTACTCCTATCATCCTCACACCCCCACCACCAAATAGACCCCATTTTAGACATGAACCGAAGTGTAATAGATTACGACATTAACACTCACTTTTTTCATCTGATGTTGTTTTTTTGTGAGCTTAACACCTAGTTTTTTGCATCTGGTGGTGTTGTTTTATGAGTTTTTCTAGCATGTGTACATCTGTTGTAACTACTAAGCCCATAAACTATGCTATGATTTTCTTTGTGAGTAGTGATTGCTATATCTTACTTTGCCCAGCACTTTCATTTTATGGGAAAGATAGTGTGTGCAATTAAAAGAATACAGATGAAGGACATGAAGCAGAAGCGTTCTTAGCCTTCAATGCATTTATTGATGTGGAAAATCTCTTCAGTCTCTTCTCTTGAACCATTTTTTGTGGGGTGCTACCCCCTTCATAGTTGTGGAATTGAAGGGACTTCTTCTTTTAGTAACATTTGATGTGTTCCCAGAGGCGTGCTATCAAAACTACCCTTTTCTTGATAATACTTCAAATATAGCCTCTTTCATCACGTGAGATAAATCTATTATCAGCAGAATTACCCTACAGAATCCCATTTAACTTCCTACTACGTCTGCCAAAGTCATTCTTTAATGTTGTGGCTGGATTGCAATCTATGACAGTTATTTCATTACTTTTTTGCCTAATAAATGAGTGAATTAATCATCGAAAGATAAACTGAACTCCATCGGTTTAGGTCTCTCAGCCCTTTTGA
The DNA here is from genome assembly GCA_029490685.1 of Schizonepeta tenuifolia. Classification (NCBI taxonomy): domain Eukaryota; kingdom Viridiplantae; phylum Streptophyta; class Magnoliopsida; order Lamiales; family Lamiaceae; genus Schizonepeta; species Schizonepeta tenuifolia. The sequence continues at coordinate 85,285,244 of CM055957.1, forward strand.
ACCACCCGAGATAGATAACTTTGGGACATCATGTTGAAAAACTTTCCTCTTGGGTCCACAGGAAGCAAGCAGTCATTTAAAGGGCTCATCAGCATTATAGTTGTGTGCGAATTTAGGTTTCTTCCTCTCCCCGAGTCTGGAACTAATAGTGAGGAGGAACATCTATCATTCTGATTTAGGAGGAACATCTGTCACTCTTGATTTCGAATCTTCCTGCTCTTCGTATTTGCTTAATACGCTTAGCACAACTATGTTTCATCAGGAACCTGATACTTCTTCCGGATCCATTTACAATTCCAGAAACTCGCCAAGTCTATAATCCGAGGATAATATTGCATGAACTGAGAGGAGATTAGTTGAATGAATAGAAGTGAGAAAAGATTCTGCTAGGCTTTCTGAGTCGGATATTTTCGAAAAATCCATTTTTTTGTTATTTTTTTGCTTCACCAAAACTTCGTGAGAGTCTTAAACAAGTGAAACGTGCATATTTTGGGGGCGTATTCGGGTGATCTACCCGCGATCGGGGCTTCTGAACTACGCAATCTCACTTTTGAAAGCCAAAATACATGTGTATGTGTTACGGTGCGAAAAAAATATTATTTTTGTTCGGAATGCTTTTTCAGCCCGGGACCTAAGGATACCCCTAGGGTCCGGCTAGAAAATTGGTACTTTTTGTTCGGCATAATGGATAGAAATTCTCATCATGAGGGGTCTTAGGACTTTAGATAAGGATTTGTGGACATAGAGATCGACTGAATCACGCGAGTAACGAAGAAGTTATGGCCAAACAGTTTTTGCGTTGGGTCCCCACTGTTTTAGCCATAACTCCTAGGCTATTTATCCGATTTGGCCGAATCAAGTGGTACTGGAAAACTTATTACAAGGGCTACCCCCAAAAGTTCAAAATCCATTTTTTGTTATTTTTTGTTTCACCAAAACTTCGCGAGAGTCCTAAACAAGTGACACGTGCATATTTGGGGGCGTATTCGACCGATCTACTCGCGATCGGAACCTCCGAACTACGCTGCAATGCTGACAGCATAATTATCTCTTTAGGAATCTCATGTGGCTGACTGCATAATTATCTCTTTAGGAATCTCATGTGAATTACTAATGCACAAAAGGATGCTTGCACAACATCATAGAGTTTGCTTGAATTCCAACTCACTTGCTTCCCAAATCAAGGACTCGAGGGCAAAGCAATGCTGCCAAGGTAATTGCTTTCTCCCTCAAATATCTGTAATACAATAAATGAACACCTAGTCATCAACATGCTTAAAACTATTGACAGTCTCCATGAAGGTTATATAATCAGAAAAGTACGGTATGCAAGGCAGAACATTGCAGTTTTTCTTGAACCCTTTGGTTCCAACAATCACATTATAAAGGAAATGAGGTATATACATATAAATGATGAAGAGATAATATTAATCCCAAAGGAAGAGTGATAGAGTTTAGGCGGAGATGAGAATAAAACTATTGAATAAAAATACTTAATAATAAATAGAACACCTCAAAACGAGGTTCACAGCCACAACAATAAAGCTGCAAATCCTAATGATTTCCAACAACACCTAAACCTAATTATTCATCAACTATTTAAAGACTATAAATAATTTGAGCCCCAAGTAATACCAAGTAATAACTTGGAGCCCAAACAAAGCCCAACCATTTATTATAATCCTAAAGCTTAACTCTATAATTAAATAAATAGAAATATAGATCTCTAAAAAAGAGCAACAATGAACAAACTTTATATATAATCTTAAAACTTTCCCACGATGCAGCAACTAAAATTAAATAACAATACTACCATTTCTTCGTTGAAATTGCTGGAGTTCACTATTATTTCCAGCTTCGATTGCTGGAGTTCACTATTATTTCCAGCTTCGATGGACATAGGTTTACTTGACAGGTAACTTCAGTTTGGAAACACAAATTCTTAGCCGGATAGAAAAGCATTTAATTGAGTTATTTTCTTTTTTAAGAAGCATTCAATTTCAATTGAGATTAACAGTATGACAACAAAGAGAGCAAATAAGTGAATTACTATTAATCATGATAGCAGCACCACTGAACCAGACCAAATGTTGTTTGAAAGTAGAAAATCTCAGCGATTCGAATCCTCAAAACTTGAACGAAAGAAAGATCGATAGCTACCTGCTATGAGAATTAACCGATCTCTTCGGAGAGAAAAATCGAGTCTTTGAAAAGCAAATGAGAATAGGCTCCTCAGCCAGAAAAATCATCCATCGAAAAATCGAATCTTGGCAATGAAACGAAATTGGTAGATAAGATAAGACACATGTTAGTATAATATACTCCCTCCGTCCACAAAACATCTCCCTATTTGGGGTTCGACACGGAAAATAAGAAAATTGATAAAATTATTTTGAGTGGGGTAAAAGTTAGAAGGTAGGGGTAGTGAAAAAATGACAAAAAAACAGTGATTTTGACCAAATAGTGTTTAATAGCTAAATACAACATCTGATCAAGCTCTCTATTAATCAAAATTTTATCGTAAATTAATGTTTCTCTTGGCGCGTGTAATACATGTGACGCGCTTATCCTATACTTTCAAAATGCACACGTCTATCAACGATCGGGCTTGTGCGGCAATCATACGGTGCGGTTGACCGCACTAGGAGTTTTTGCCAAAAAAAAAAGACATTTCTTTTTTTTTAATATGATAGTAGTTGATTTTTAAGGATTTTCATTTTATGGCGGCAGTTTGTCCGTTAATTTCAACCGTTGGCCACTACTATCACACACTCCCACCGCTCACTGTGTGAGTTTGCCGCCATGTTGAGCTGCTCCGCCGTTGCCACTCACACTTACAATCTCTCTCTAATCCCCAATCTCTCTCCTCCCTTCAAATCATCCCTCTCTCCATGTCTCCCTTCTTCTCTCTATATTTCATCTATTTCTCTCCGGCAGCAGCTTTCATCTCATCATGCGTGCGGGAATGCTTCCATCAACACCAAACCCCTGCGAAAGGTCTGATTTGACCTTCTATCTCTCTGCATTCTTCATCCCTTATTTGTATTTCTAAACCGACATGCTAGGGTTTTGTTTGGAATCGAAAATTGAAGATATATGGAATCATCGACGGTTTAATATTTTTTTTGGGGCAAATTTTAGTTGATTTCTTCAAATTCATGCTCAATTGTGAAATAACTGTTACGTTATGACCGAATTCTAGTTGTTAATTTATTTGAATTAGCCGTGAGTTTTAGATGGAATTTAATGTAGTTCAGTTCTTGCATATATGATCGTACCATTTTAGTTTTTTTTTTAAATAAATAGAAGTAGTTCTGTTTTATGTTAATTGCTTCAATTTTTGAAAAATGCGAAGCTTTGGTTTCAAAAAATGTAAAGTTTAGGATGCGGTTTTTAACATATTCAGAGGATGATCATTGTCCCAAAATCAAATAGGAGCAGAAAGTTTTATGACAAAACAGTGCCCTAAGTATGAAAATCATGTGTTCGACATATTAAAATCTATTCGTTCTTTGACATACTTAAAATGTGTGCAACAGACGCTCACAATTGTAAGCTCAGCGGGTGAGCCATTGAAAGTGATGATATCTGGTGCCCCAGCTTCGGGGAAGGGTACACAGTGCGAGATGATTGCTCAGAAGGTTAGTCGATTATGTATCTCGTTCATGTCATTGAAGTTGCTCCGTGTACCTCTGAAGGAAAGAGTTTCTTGGAGAGTCTGTTCTAGATGTTTCTTGTAAGTCTAGATGTTGCCTATAAGGAAAACACATTTGATACCTATTTCTCTTGAAATCATCATCTCACGATCAATGTTTACTTCACGATATTGCCTGGATTTGAACCTGGACATGTTTGATATTTTGCAACTGAGTCCATTACATCTAGTTTTAAACCATACCTATTCTCTTACTTCAAACGACAATGATGCTTGTCAAGTTTCAATGTCTTGGCTTATTGTGGTAGAAAATGAGTCACAAAATCTTCTTCAATGATAGACTGGCTGAGGCTCCATTATATATTCCACTTCTAATTGAATATTATCAAGTAATGAAGAATTTACAAAATACTCCCCTTTTGTATTTTGTCAGTTTGGAGTAGTACACATTCGACTGGAGATATTCTGCGAGCTGAAGTATCGGCCAGTACAGAAATTGGAATCAAAGCAAAGGAGTACATGAATTCTGGTCGGTTGGTCCCAGATGAAATTGTGACAGCTGTATGAAAAAGGATCTATTACTATTTCTTCTTTAATTTGTGAATGGGCTGTGCTAACTGCTTACACTTTGTATTATATAGATGGTAACGTCCCGACTATCTCTGAAAGATGTGAAGGAGAAAGGATGGCTTTTAGATGGATACCCGCGAAGTTCTGCCCAAGCAGAGAGTTTGGAAAAACTGAATATTAGGCCTGATGTGTATATCATGCTTGAGGTATGTGCCTCATTGATCATAAATCCTTCATCTGGAGTTGCATTTTCTCATATATTTGATCTATGCTGAAAATGATGGTATAGATACATCATTTTCTATATTTCTGTCAGTACTCTTGTGACTGGTGATGTTATCATTTCTTTAGGTTCCTGACGATGTTCTAATTGACCGATGTGTTGGGAGAAGGTTAGATCCTATGACAGGAAAAATCTATCATGTTAAAAACTTCCCACCAGAAAATGAAGAAATTAAAAACAGGCTTGTTATTCGTGCTGATGACACTGAGGAAAAGGTACTATATAGCTAATGTCAGTTCTTACCTGGACTTGGAGATTTTCTAATATGTTCATTGCTAAATGTTTGGGCTATTCTCAGGCGAAATCGCGTTTAGAAACATATAAGAAAAATGTTGAGTCGATCTTATCGACCTACTCAGACATTATGTTTAAGGTGTGTGAAATTTGTTAATCGGGCCACTTTCAATTCAACGCTAGAACATAGATGTTTACCTTTGCTTGTTTACAGATCGATGGAAACCGTCCCAAAGAAGTAATTTTTGGAGAGATAGATTCTTTGTTATCGAAATTGCAGAAAGATAAAGAAGAAAAATCAGGTCCAGTTTCTCATTTCTTCAAATGCTTTTCACTTTTACAGGAATTGCTTGGATTTTAGACCTACTTATATATTCATGGCTTGCCCTATCTTCTGAAAGGTTTGTAGTTTATGTAACTGTTCTTTTACTAAATTATCTTACATGTTTGCAGGTAAATTGGAAAGAAATGTGGATAAGTTGTCTTTGAAAAAGGTTATTTCATCAAAACCCTCTTACACATTTTATAGTTTCCTAATGCGACAGCTTGGGTAATTGAATAGCTATAGTTAATAGTTTTTTTGGCTGTTACACACTGCAGAATAATTGGAGAGGTATACCGACAAGACTGAATAACATTCCTCACTCTAGAGAAATCAGGGAATATTTCTATGAGGATGTGTTGCAAGCAACTAAACGTGCAATAGAAGATGGGAAAACTCGATTGAAGGTCTTATATCTACTTATGTTTCCAGTTTTTTTTGCACCAGCATAGACACTTCGATATAATTCTTTCTTATATGACTTTACCTTTATAAACTGAAGGTGGAAATCAGTATCCCGGAGCTGAATCCAGAAATGGTAAAAAACTTCCTTTCTAATTTCTGTTTCTTTTTCCATCCTTCTTAATATTTTTGAAGTGAATGAGTTTTTGCTCAGGATGTCTATCGAATAGGTACTCTAATGGAGCTGGTCCGTATTCTTGCTCTTTCATTTGCGGATGATGGAAAGCGTGTCAAGGTACTCACAAGCTTTATCCAATTGATTTACTTAAATCAAAACCATATCAGTCTTCTAGTTTCTTGTAGGTCTGCGTGCAAGGGTCTATGGGAGAAGGAGCACTAGCTGGAATGCCGCTGCAACTTGCTGGAACTCGGAAGATTTTGGAGTACATGGATTGGGGTGATGATGGTGCTATGGGCACCTTCGTCAATCTCGGTGGCATAGGTGATAAAAAATTCTTGATTTCTAACTATCTGCAGTTATTCTAGCAATGAGACCCTAGAAATTGTTCCTTGACTTAAATAACTTATACCAGAAGAAATATATTTAAATGATCTACAGGTGCCTCAGAGGTTGACGAGCAAGACGACATTTATATCTTAGTGGCTCCACAAAATGCAGTAGGAAACTGTATTATTGGTGTAAGTAATTTGAGAATATTCATGTTCTATGAAGATGCAAAACTTGTGCGTAAATTATGAGGGCTTGACGACTCATACCAATGCAGGACCTAAAAGCTATGACTGATGCCGCTGCTCATCGTCCAGTTATTCTTATCAATCCTAAGCCAAGGTAAGTTCCTCAGAAAATTTGAATTTGCTTTGAACTTGTCCTCCTAAACTCTCAGATGCTTCGGAGTGATATTCGAATAGGGTAGCTGATATTGATAATAACATTTCTGAATTGTCAGGATGTACCAGGTTCAAGTGGTGTCATGCAAGTAAGTAACGAGTCACCATTAAATGTGATTACGTAATTCAGCAGATCTCATGAAATTCTTATTTTTTTTTTATATTACTTATGCAGACTATGGGCCGAGAGGAAGATTAAAATATGCCGCTTCGTTTGAGATATGCTACTTCTTCCGGTTACTCTACTATTATGGAACCCAATATCCAATCATGGGTGCCCTCAGGTGAGGTCATTACTAACGTCGTTACTTCCCTATATACCCTCTCTGAATGATATTAGACATCGTGGCTCGTGCCTTAAGCAATGAATTCTATTGACTTTTTATCTTTATGAATACTATAACTAGTATGTAGTTATGCCCTCTGAGTTCTTAAGATAACTATTGATCTGTGTTTAACCTCCTAAAATAATAAGATGGAAGTAGCATTTCGCGAACTGAAATCCTCCTCGAGCATCATGAATTGGTTTCTCTTGCACAAATTTTACAAAGAGCGCTCGTGTTATCAGGATGGCTCACCCGTATGAATACCAGCTGTACAAGAGGGTCGATGAAATTGATACTCTCAAGAAGGAGAAATACGAACTGTTGTCAAAATTTGAGAAAAGGCCGAGTGGCGAAGAAATTAATGCTGCGTTTGAAGGAAAAGTCAGGTAACTCGCAACTTCAATTCCGCCATTTATAAGTGAGCCCGAGGACATCTCCAGTCATTACTAATCAGTTTTAACCATATTTACTCGCAGAAATAAAACCAAAGAATCATCAGGAATATGGTGAGGATATCTAATGATCATTGCATCATCCATTTATAACTGCAGCTGATGCTGATGAGTATTTATGACCTTATAGGGGCTTCTTGAGCAGCATATTTTGAGAGAAACGACACAAGTCGCCAACCAATGCAGAGTATCGCCAGCATATGTGCACGTTTGAGGTGGTATTAGTACGACATTTGAAGATTGAACCGTGTTTGTACACGAACAATCCACGGTACGTGCTATTCTTACAGGATCATCCTTTTCATAGTTTAAGGATTAGGAAGTCCATCCTTATCAGTGGTGTTTGAAGGATGTATTTTGTGCTTGAAGTCTTTGTTTGATGTGAATATGTATATACATAGAACAAACTATTGGTCTCTGTATCAAATTTTTGGACTGAGAAAGGTGAAACTCAAGAGTTGTCTTTGAATATGGGTTTAATTTTTTGGTTTCTAATTTTTTTTTTTAAATTTTCTAAGAACATGCAACAATCAATTTGATGTAAATCGCCTTGAATATTATTTTCGAGCACTAGAACGAAATCCATTCTTACCTCAAGATTTTAATAATATGGTTGTGATCTGTCATTACATCCGACTAGCTTCACTATAGAAGTCAAAAAAAGGAAAACGAAAAAAGGGCTTTCTACATATGCTGATATGCATAGTCTAAGATAAATAATTTATCAGGTG